>OX596029.1:73545905-73862096 GCA_951394125.1 Epistrophe eligans | reverse complement strand
CAAACATGTTTACCAGCTTCATAACCCAACTAACAATTTAACTTGTAGTAGGTCAGTTTTTAAAATTTAGAAAGCTATAGCTCGCATAGAATTTTTATTATGCTTAATTATGCAAAGCAATTTAAATAGCTTGTTTAGGACCTTCAAAAATTAGTTCTATAGAAAACTATTCCGATTGAGCTTACTTAAGACCTGTTAAAAGCCTCCCGAAGTTAGAAAAAATTAATAGCTTTCATAAAGCATTCAGCTGAAAGTCATAACAAACATCTTCTATATGACTTACTTAATAAAGCCATATGTATGAAAATTTCGATTTAAGTCTGTGATTTGCCGGCTTTTCGGATTTTTTCTTTTTAATTTGAATATTGTTTGTGTAATAAATTGATGGTTTTTAGGACTTGTCGGTGCGATTTTAGTCACCAAAAGATATTGTGGTAAATGCTGTAGCTGTGCGCCGCACCGAGTAGCATGATTCAAAGAGGCGACTTGCTGCAAGTCAAAAATCGACTCATGAAAAGCTGACATTATTATTACCTACATAATTTCGGAGAACCGAATCTTTACTGATGACTTATATATTAAATTGTCTTTATCTAAAATCTAGTCTAAATATCATTTGCATTTTGTTCAAACTAAACTTTCACAAATGTTAGGTATAGCTTGCACATTTTGTTAATAGCAAACTTACACAAGTGCGTAGATATAGCTTGTGTATTTTGTTAATAGCAAACTTACACAGGTGTAGGTATAGCTTGCGTATTTTGTTAATAGTAAACTTACACAAGTGCGTAGATATAGCTTGTGCATTTTGTCAATAGCAAACTTATAAGTGTTTAGCTCGTGCATTTTGTTACCATATACTATAACATATGCCTAGGTATATTTGTTTGTAAAGCTGATTCAATTAGAGAGAGAATGAGACAAACTATTTTAAAATATGCTACAATTTTGAATGTATTACTTCAAAGCATATGTTTCTAAAGCAAATACCTTAAGATTCAACTGATTACCAATTTTCCATTCCCCATTTGAATTGTGGATTGGCGTAGTTGGTTGAGTGCTGGACCAGTAATCAG
Organism: Epistrophe eligans; assembly: GCA_951394125.1. Lineage (NCBI taxonomy): Eukaryota > Metazoa > Arthropoda > Insecta > Diptera > Syrphidae > Epistrophe > Epistrophe eligans. Next base: position 73,861,020 of record OX596029.1, on the reverse strand, counting down.
AGGAACGTGAGTTCAAATCTCGAAAAATCATGTAAGTAAAAGTAGGTTTTTTTAAAATTAATTTAAATTCTATACATTTCAGAATAAATAAAAAGCAGTACAAACCCCCCTAAGAAATAGAAAAATATAGATAAAATATAAATAATAAAAATTAATTTGGAAGGCAAACACTTTTCTTTTTTCTAATATAACTTCATTTTATAGTTGGTATAAGGCCTTATTGAAACATCCAATGCAAGCTATTTTTCTTTGCATAGTACCCGCAAGTGAAAGTCTTATCGGAGTCTATTTGTCCTTCATAAGGCATTCATAAAACTGTTCGCGGAAAGTTATTTAATTGCATAACACTTGTGATTAAAGGTCTTAAGGGAATTAAATAGCTTCTGTAATGTGCGCCAAAATGATTTGTATAAGGCCTTCTTTTGTTACTATACAAGCCAGAAAATAGCTTGCATTAACCCAACATTAACATTGCATTAACAACAAGTTAAATTGTTAGTTGGGAAGGGTCTATCTACCCAGGGGAGCGCCGCCAATCTCCCACCTGAATTCCCTTTGGACGGAAATGACGGATTGCAAGGCTTGGTACCGCTGATCTATTCAAATACTCGTTTCGTTATCCCAAGTATTCATTTTAATAAATTTGAAATTTGGGTGACAGTTCGAACTCGTCGCGTTCTGTGATTTAAAACCAGCACTTGAATATTTAATTTGATGTTTACACATCTTAACCGTGAGTTCCGGCACTCACACTTTTTTTTTTTTTAAATCGGTACCATGATTATGTTTTAAATATTTATTTATTTTTTCTGACTATCTTTTGATAGAAAATAAAAGTCACAATTTTTATATATAAATATATCGATACCTACTTTAACTGGATATCTATCGTTTCAATCATAAATTCATAACTTGCATTTGCAATAGAAAACAAGTGTGGTTATTACCATATTTGAACCAGAAACTAGTTGAAGTTATTTATTTATGATATGAAGGTAGGTACCTAATAAATTTATAGAAAAGTGATTTAGTTAATATTTATTCCGTGATTTGGTTTTATAGTTTACTATGGAAAGACAAGTAAGTTGAATTTCTCTTAGGTTTTTATTAACTTTTATTTTATACCATACATGCGTTTAGATAATATGTGTGAATAGTATGGCTACATCTATCTACATATTGATCACAATTCTGAAAGAAATTTCTTCTGCGTTATTTCTTGCTGATTTGAAGAATTATAATTTTATTTTAAAAATGTTAATACTTTCCTTTGTTCAGAAACTGCATATTTTTTTGTTAAATTTACTTAAATTTATATTTTTCAATTGGAAATATTTTAGCATGTGACTTTAGGTCGGTTCACTTTATTAGGTCCGTTCATTTTAAAATAATTTGTGCATCTTCTATATTAATGTAGATAATTTCGATAATACATACTTATTGTGGGCTGTAGGTCGATAATTTTTATTCAGGTTACAAATTAATTTATGGTACCTACGTTTAAATATTAATATTTTATATAGTTAAAAGGTCACGTGGCTAGGACTATTATGAGTTATGAAAAACAAACAAACACAAACATATACATATGTACATGCCAGTAAGACCTAGAGTTAGAGTCTTATAAATTAGGCAATTTTAGAAGGAATAGAAGGATAGGATAGATTTTTGTTGGCACATTGGATTGAGAAATTAGGTTTTGATTTTTCTCATTAAATCCCAGGGGTGGCGTTCAGTTGAGGGAATATAGAAAAGAATGCTGCCTAGACTGAGGATCGAACCCACACATCCAAGTTAGCAGTCAAGCACTACTTCCACTAAGCGCGCCGGGGCCACCCCCATCAAATATCGATTATTTGATTACCTGATAACTTCTATCAATTAATTGTTAATTTGGTATTATCAGTCTCAATTGTTAATTCTAACGCGATTGTGAAAACTGTGTCTACGATAAAATTGGTCGAGAAACGATGAAAACCAAAACAAATCGTATGGGATTGGTCCTTTTTTCACCATTTCTTGACCAATTTTATCGATGCGAGAGTTAAGGCCCAATTATAACAAGCATATGCTTGCTTATGCGCGCATTAGCAAACGAGCGAATACATAAAATCCCTATTGATTACACATAATGGAGTCAGTGTTGCCGTCCAAAAACAAATGTTCGTGCCACATTTTCTAAAAAATCGTGTCATTTTCGTGCCATATTAAAAAAAAAAACAAAAATTCGTAGGTATGTTAAAAAAAATTCATTTGTGGGATAAAAAACAACAAAAAAAATAGAAGAAATAATTTGTTCTATAAAAAATAAGAGTTTTTGCCAGTTTTTCCTCCATCTAGCCTCCATTAGGAGCAATTTTCTCAAAATTTCTTCAAAATTCGCTTTATTTGGAGTAAAAAATGGTAACAAAAAAGCGTGCCATATTGAATTTTTTCGTGCCTCCGTGCCATGATAAAATTTTCGTGTCAAAGAGGCACGATCGTGCCACTTCGGCAACGCTGTAATGGAGTCCAGCTCCGCTTCGTTCAATTTCTCTCAGTTTCGTTTACTTCAGCAAAGATAAGCAAGAGCGCTCTCAGTCGCTCTGCGCATAAGCGAATTTGACAAATGCGACTAAATACAGAAAAAAAAAAAACATAGGAGACCATAGATTTCGAAACTTGAAAAATAAAGAAAACCTAAAACCACAATTTTTTATTTTGGTTGTAAAATGTCACAAATTGTTTTTTGTACTCGATTTTCGGATTTCAACACCTGTTTAAGTTCGTTCATATTTTTGGATCCGTTCTAGATCCGATTTGGTTTCGGTTCTCGCTGAGTATGGTAAAATGGTAAGCTCTCTCTCTCTCTCACAATACATGCACAAAATGGGTCCGTGGTGATTCTAATATCCATATTAATCTGAAAAATTTCTTTTGTCGGCTCAAGACAAAAGCAATTTTTCAGATCCATGTTTGGATCCGTAAACATACGTCATGTCCAAGACCAATGTACATTTTTGAATAAGAATGACAAATTAAGGTATGTAAATTGCATTAAAATGTTGATTGAATTTTATAAAATTTTGATGATACCACGTGTAGATTTATCTCATTTGTGTCAAAAATAAACTTTGAATAAAATTTAACAAACGGCCTAACAGATGAATAACTGCTTACTTGCCGTTATTTGTCGTTAAATACATTTACATTTGCATTTGTCGTACAATATAGTTACATTTTTCATTATACTGGATGTAAAGTATAAATGTAAAAGATTATTATTATTTAATTATAAATAATGTATAGTGTAATTAAGTGTAATTCAAAGCGTCTTGAAAAATAATGAAAGCAATATATGGCTGCCCCGGGATTAGTTCTTATTCTCAATTATAACTTAATGAACTTCTTTTTTTTTATGAGCAAAATATATAAATCAAGCAAAAGTTTATATTGATACTTTTTTATTTATTTATTATTAAAGTCATATCATACAGCTGACTATAACTAGACAAAATAAAGTTTATTTTCAAACTAAACTTTTACAACAACTCATTTAAACGTTGTTTATTCTAATTTCCTATACCTATCTATACTTACTTAAAAAGAATGAAGCAAGTAAGAAAAACGAGTGTACTACAATGTACCTACCTACATGCAAATAGAAAAGAATTATTAAATTAAGTTTAAAAAAGTTATTTACAGCGGCGTAATTATATTATCAATACAAGTCTCGTTTCAAATTAATCGTTAAAAATGCAAAACAGAGTAGGTATAGAGGTACGGTAAAGTATATCTATACCGTTTAAATACAAAATTTTATATTTTATATTTTATTGATAAAAAATTCTTAAAGTAGATATACTTGGTCCGGAAAAGAAATGACAATTTTTTTTAACGAATTTCAAAATTAATTATTAGGTCTGTTCGGTCTAAAACTTTCATTTTTTTCCAATTTTAATTCAATTTAATAAAATTAAATAAAACTTGGTAAAAATTGGTATTTTTGGGAAGTAAGTGAACATAAATACATACATAAATTTGTTACTAGGAGTGTTTCTTGCAAGCCCGGGGGAATTCAACGAAAATGTCAAATTGTGTGAGTTGGACTGTCAAGTTCGTGTAGGATACAATTTCAAATTTTGATTCCACATTATTTGTTCCCACATTTTTGACATATTTTTATTCTGTTTGAGAAATTGTGGGATGTTGTATAGGTGGTGTTCAATTAAACATAGCCATCGACACCACTGGTAAGTTGCTTTCCACGCCGCCTACATCTCAGTTGGTGAACGCTGAGAAGGGGATAAAATATTTGTAATGTATTTCCCATAAAAAAAACCAACAAATAGGTCTAAAAAACATTACTTTTTCTAAATTAATTTTATATAAACAGGTGTCCAATGTCCATATTATTATTATTGCATTAGAATCATAAAATGTATAAGTTTATAAATGAATTAAAATATATATTAAAAGTGATAACTAATCGTGTTTAATTTACAATCCAAAAATGTAAACAAACCATGTTTTAAACAAGAATACAACAACAACACAATAATAAACAGCTTTGCCATGATAGAACTGTCAATTACTTTTAAACGAATACCAACTCTACCGTGTTTAAAATCGGAATTAATCGGTTCAAAAATGATTTATGACATTAATTATTCATTATGATCGGAAATGTGTAAGCTATGAAATTGAAAATGATTTTTCTGATGTTTAAATACAAAATATGCAAACAGTATCCGTTAAAATGTTTGTATTGGCAGCTTTGGATTTAAAAATAATTTGTGAAATGTGAAACAACTGCTTATAAAAATGACGTCAGTCCATTTCAAATTCGTTTGTTTACACTTTTTGGTGGCGATTTATCCAAGCATAATATTCTTTTTTAATATGTTTCCACTTTATTTATAAACTGTAATGCTTTATGATTTAATTGGAATTATAGTTAATATTAACACCCGTTGTTAAAATAAGAATTTCTATCATTTCAGTTCATCAGAAAGAAGGAGAAAACTGTACAATTAAAACTGGTGAATCAGGGATCTGTAGAAAACTAACATCTTGTGGAGTTTATTATGAAGGCTTGAAACAAAAAACGATAGAATATAGTTTTCTTGTTCGTTGTACATTTATCGATAAAGATGAAGTTATTTGTTGTCCACTTGAAGAAAAACCATCGTTAAGGTGAGCTCAAAATTTATAATTCATCAGTAGCTGTAGTTAAATGTATTTTCTGCTGAATAATTTTCAAAAAACAACAAAATTAAAAATGGAAACTTAAATTTCTTTGGCCTTCATTAATTAGCTGAAACAAAAATAAAAATAAAAATTACGACTATATGCGCGATATAAAACAAAAAACAATCTTTATATGTATGTAACTTTTTAAAATCTGTTTGCTGAATAAATTTGTCACAAAAAGTTTTTTTTTCTGTTTTAAACAACTTTTACATTCAAGGTTATTTAAATTTTAATTGCGCTTTACAACCAACATAGCTTCATGTAAATGTTGTTTTTAACATTAAACATTGATTTTTCACTCGCCCATACATTGTTTATTAGTGACAAGAAAAAAAAAAAAAAAACTCTTTTTATGAGAGAGCATTTAAACTTTGCAGACTATACATATTTGTTTTCTGAGTTTATCCACTTTTCACACTCTTTTATTTTGCCAACCAGTACAAGTAGATTTTAAACTGTTGAATTCATCGAACAGTATACCTACTAGCAGGCCATAATTTTAGTTCTCTGACAATTTTTCATAAACTAAACATGAAAAATCGAGTGAATTGGATCATAATTTCGCATGAATTTTATCCGATATTCAAATTTCATGTTTTCACGTATAGATTCACCTAAAAGTGTAAACAATTTTACTTTGGATTAAAATTATAACGGTATTATTCCAATTCCCTAGTTATTACCTCTGTCAGACGTCAATATTAAACACACAATAAATCAATGAATTTTTCTTCGCAATTGATTTGATTTTATATTTTTTATTTAAAAAAAAAACAGATATGTTATATTTGATGAGTGCCGCCGCGCTTTTTGACTATCAATCGGCTGGGCTATCTATAACGATCCAAAAATTTTCAGACAAAGAGCGTCATTTGTTTTTAAACAAGGTATTACATAACGGCATAAATCTATCCGGAAAGCTTTAGATAGGTACCCGAACGCGTCTATAGTGTTTCTTTAATTATTCGGAATAAGTAATTTGCGTCTCTTTATTCATCAGAATGTTCCGGATAAACCATTATTTTGTCTGTTTTTTTTTTTTTGTTAATTTATTTTAGAATAAACAAATTCTTGTTAGAAAGTGTACGATTTGTCGGAAAAGATTTCCCATACAAATTTTGACAGTTCGTTTACGACATATTTCAAAAAACATTTCATTCATTTGAAGATAACTTTTCATTTCTAAGTGCATTTAAGGTACCCACTTTAGAATAAGTTTGGGCAACCATGTTACGCAGTGTATTACCGCCATATTATTTACTCGATAAATCCTGGTCAAATTTTAAATCCGGAGGTAAATTAATTAAATTTAAATTAATATATATCTGGATATAAGTTTCAATCTGGATTTATCGAGTGAATAATATGGCGGTTAGTTAGACAATCTATAGAACATGTTTATACAAAAATAAGATTTTATAGTTTGACAGTGTGCTTAATTTAGTAAAGCTTTAAGATGGAATTTAAAAACGACTGCATTTCAGAAAATGCTTATTGTTTTACTCACAAAAATTAAATTTTGGCGATGGGAAGTTCGGTTTAAATCAAACACTTTTTTAATATTTTTAAATAATAATTAAAAAATAAATAATTATCGGCCTTAGTACCACAAACTTTATTCTAACAATGATGTTACATGACACATGTTTAGCTTTAGTTTTATCAAAGATAATATAAACTTAATGATATAAAAATGTGTTGATCTTATTTAATTTTTAGAACTTCAGTAGCACCGGAAGTATTATCTATTAAGTCAAAATCATCTCAAAATAATGGATTGGAAAGACCTTCACAAATCGGTAAGTTGGTAAATCGGTTGGTTTATGATTTCGATACCAGGAAGTTTAAACTCAGTTGTGTTCAGAAGAATTCTGGATGACCAATACCAATCCAAAACATCGCATTAATTTTTTTTGCAAATCAATAATTGAACAAAATAACTAAAAATTATATTCCAAAATTATTCTAGCATGTAAAAATTATAGCGATGCAAATCCTGCCTCATTTTCTTTCCACATCTTGGGTGGGGTAGCTGTTGAACCTGGTCAATATCCTCATATTGGAGGTTTAATTTTTCCGGAAGGAGGTAGTTCTGGTACTGATCTTGACAATCGATGTGGGTCATCGTTGATATCTGAAAGATATGTCCTGACTGCTGCTCATTGTGTTAACGATCCACTTTCTCAACCACTGTTTGTTCGATTTGGTGTTGTTGTGTGGGATTCCACAGACGATCCTCCATATGATGCAGAAATTGAGGTATGTATATTGTATACATACATAGCTATATGGCTTTAATTTAAACATTGATATTTTAAGGGATTTTTTTTTTTAAATAAATTTAAGATTTGTTGATTTTCTACTTTATACGAAGAGTGTTATAGCAGTCCCAGGTACCACCATTGTATGACTTTGATAAATCTATCGATTTCATCTTCTAGCTGAAATCGTGTTTTCAAAGAAACGTCTATAATAATAATTTCACATCTAAACCAATTAATTTTTTGATTTATTCATTATTTTTGTATTCATTATTTTTATTTACAGAATATAAAGATACATCCCGAATTCCTGTTCCCCTTGCGTTATCATGATATCGCCCTCATAAGGCTTCGTAGTAATGTTGAATTTTCACTTGTCATTCGTCCAGCCTGTCTCTATTCGGATATCAGAGATATCGATTCAGACATCCCACTTGTAATCATCGGTTGGGGTCTTACAGACGTCCAGAGTAAGATAGCAATTACATATCCAATTATTTTATTTTCTTATTTCCTTTCAATGATTTCGATTTTCTATTCAGGTCGTTCCCACTCTGATGTGCTTCTAATGACCAATGTAACCACGGTTGGTTTGAAAGAATGCAATGCCTCGCACATTGCATATGGTACGGACCGGAAGTATCGAAATGGCCTTAATGAAGGACAATATTGTGCATTTGATCCAGAATTGAAAAACGATTCTTGTCAAAAGGATTCTGGTGGGCCATTACAATTGGTTCAAAACGGAGAATCAACTATTGTTGGAATTGTGTCATTTGGACTTTCATGTGGAAGTTCTACTCCGTCAGTTTATGTCAGAGTAGCGTATTACTTGGATTGGATTGAAAGTATTGTTTGGCCATCATAATTAATTAATTAATTATATCATTTAAAAAAAAAAAAAAATAAATAAAAAGTTTTGGCAGCATTGATACGTACAGTTTTAGCAACGGAAAAAAAAAAGAACGCGCTACAATTTATTTCAACTCAACTCAACGAACAGACCCATTTCAGCTGTCATAATGCACGATATGGCAGTTTTATTTTCGTTTTCGAATCGTCTTCAGTTAAGATTTCAGTATGTTAAATTAAGTTGCGAATAGAATTAGTAAAATGAATTAATATTCAGTATAAATGTATTTTTTTATTAATAAATGAAATAAAATTTATTTTCGTTTTTTTTTTAGTTTTATTTGTGTTTTGGAGACGCTATAGCATTTTACAACATAGATGGTTTGAATCGAAACACCACACATCACACACCACACACCATATACCACACACCGGTAAAAATAATGAATATAATAGTTGAGATCTAAATAATTTGCCAATCAATGCGATTTAAGGATGCGTTCGTTGAAATTTTCAATATTTATGCTCTTTGTTTTCATTCGAACCAAAATGTGTTTATTTTGAAAATTAAGTTACGGTCAACGTAAATACTCAATGTGTTGACTTCTTTCTTGACGTCGCAGGCGTCACAGACGTTCCTAGATGCGCTGACATGTAATACTTAATTAAAATTAGATGCATATCGAAAACGCTATTTGCACTTTCTGGTGACAGTTCGCATTAAAAATGTTTTGAATAAAAGCAAGTTCCCTATCTGTCAAGTAAGGTATCGCAGCATTTCTGCGATGTAAATGGAAAACCCAACAAAATTGTTTTTTTTATACTTCGCCTTGGAAATTGAGCGCATTGCGATTGCATTTGGAACAAAATACTTTATAGACGTTAAAAGTTTGTCCCCTATCAGAGTCAAATAAAAATGTCAAATTCCATTGTACAATGGTTACCAATTTGGTTCTTTTATTAAATTTCGAAATATGAATGTGAAATGTAAGAAATAGTAAAAAGCAAGAACGAAGCTTTCTCCAGAAATGACCAAAATGTCATTGCTAAAGATAATAATAATGGCAGATTTAGACGACTGACAAGTATTCATAATTTCTTCTATTTGCTTAAGAATTATACCTTCATCATCTGTCATTTAATGGTTCAAAATCTGTCATTTTGTTCGTCATAAAAATTGACAAGTGTATCTCTGGATACCAATTAACAAAATGTATAACGTTTAACCTAGGCCTCGCGTCGTATAAAAATTATGACAAATAATTTTCTTCATTAATTCATAAACAAATGTCATTAATTATTTTGGGACAGTAATTTGAACAGTCGTGTAAATCCAGCTTAACGAAAACCCATCTGTTTAAATTTTGATTGAGTTTACAACTTTTATTTTAATTTATAATTTAAGCAACGTGAAGTTTTTAACATATTATTTTTCACTACTAGACTCAAAATGTTAGAAAAACGTAAAGATACATTATTTTTTTGTCATTTTAATCTTTCAACAGTTACTCAAAGCTAATCCAACTCAAGTTCCTTATAAGTTATAACCATTACCTCTAATTTACCTTCACACAAAAAAGACAAAAAGTTTTCCAACATACCCCTTAACTTTTTAACAAGTAAATTAGTTATAAGTAGGTATTTCCTATTTGTTTTCAAAAAAAACTCACTCAATGATGAACCAGTATACTAATAATTATGTTAATATAATAGGCCAAATAATTTTGCATTTCGGTGACAGCTGATTTTGACAAATAAACCAACTTTGTGACAGACGATTTAAAAGTAGATAAAAAAGTGAGTACAACGTTTTATTCGGACTTGCATTGATATGCTTAGCTAAAGGTTCCCTAATATAGCTATGAAGTTCGCCGTACTAAATATTTGGTAAGTTTAAATAAAATTAACGATCGATTTAAAAATTATTTCAGGAGCTGGTCCACTTCATTAAACTCTTTATGGCCCCAAATTTTGGCTGCATAGCACGTTATAGCTCCGGATATGACAACGAATATACTGAAAGTCATTGCACTACATAACAGTCTTCCATATTTGAATTAAGCGCAATTTGAACCCAGCTATTTTATAAAACATATTGTGGTTCCTCTTCCTCCAGTGTTGCCACTTTCGGAAAAAGTAGATTTGAAAATGATTTTTTTTTTATATAAATTAAAATTTAAGAAAAAATAATTTAATTTAATTTTAATTGTCAAAACCTTTTAGGTTAATTTAACAAAAAATATACATTATATTTAACTTCATTTCCACATGTATAGTTTTTATGCATGGTTTTATATGCCAATATATTTAACAAAAAAGCTTAGAACAAAAAATTATCTCAGGCTTCATGTTTAGTTTCTTTTTTTTATAAAACATTAAAATTAATATAGAAATGTAATGTATAATATAGCAATAGACAAAAAATTAAATGGATGTACTTAGTTAGTATTTTCATATACATACAATATGTAGGTAACATGTAGAAATAATTATTTTTTTGATTTTTAGTATTTTAGTTAAATTGATTTAAAAAATGTTACTAAACAATATGGAAATATTGTGAGGGTGTGCGGCACGGTTTTGAATCAATTCGATTATTTGCAGTTTTATCAATAATGTAGATATATCCACTGTTATTAAACTGAATGAATTCTTTGGAATACAAAATTTATAGTGATAAATTCCATTCGAAGTCCCGGAATGAACGAATAGAATTCAATCATAATAGTAAATTCATTGAATACATTTTTAAGAAGAAGGCTTCACAGAAAAAAAAAAACTAATGGAAACACTTTATTATGTTCCGATTCCACAGTTCCATGTAATAGTGTAATCTCTTGTAAAGAATCAGTAATCAAGTCGGAGAAAAGCTTTCAATTCTGGATTGTTATTTAAAACCTATATTGTCAGGAACTTCTCATAACCAGTGACCAGTTGCTAATTAAACGTCTCCATGTTCGGATCAGAATTCAAAACTTTAATATGAATTTATATTATAATATTTTAATTAATATCTTTGTTTAGAGAAAAGGTTATTTTTTAAAGCCTGCGCCTCCGAGTGATAGATAGTGATCGGTGTTATTTGCTAACATTTGAAAAGCTACTTTTTTCGAAAGCTTTGAATAAATATACAATTCGGACACTTAAGCGGTATTGTTATTATTATGTTCTCATGTAATTAGAGAAATATGTTCAATAGCGTGTTAAAAAATAATAACAAATTTAACCGCTATCGCCATCTATCAAAATTATATTTTAATATTTGTGGAATTTATTTGTAAATCAACGAAATATCTTGAATTGTTATTGTGAGTGAGTGAAGTGAAGTGAGATGTTGCATTCAGAAACAATGCGGATGACCTTCGTGGATAAAAATTCTATTTTTTGTTCTTCGGCTATGATTATAATATTCTTGGTACTAATGTCAAGTGTATCAGTTAGAGTCAATGGATGGGAGCACGATGAAGATGGCCGTGGTCCAGTAGGTAATTTAAGTTAATGCCTTTGGGATATTAAATTCCATCAACTATCTTGTCACAGTGATTGCAACTTAATGACTTAAGATATTTAGAAGTGGATTTTTATTTTATTTTCATGATTGTGTAATATTTTCTTTTTTATAGTTTTTTTTTCTTAAGAGAATTTCCAATATAGTTGTTTCAATCGGGATGTTATATTGTTTATGTTTCAAATTGTATCTATTTATCTAACTATATTTATTTACTCTATAGATACATAGATGGGATATTTCTTGTTTGAATCATAACTTCATAATAATTTATTCACATTTCGATTAATTTGCGCAGTCATAGCTTTACAACGGAAAACAAATTAATTACCTGTCATTATTATCATACTAGAACTAAAAACAAGTTGGTGTTATTTAGGTACTTAGGTAATTAATTAACGATGTGATTGAGTTAATTTAATTTATGATTTTGTATTATATTAGATTTTGAGCAGTTGCAGTTGCAGTTGCAGTTGCAGTTGCAGTTGCAGTTGCAGTTGCAGTTGCAGTTGCAGTTGCAGTTGCAGTTGCAGTTGCAGTTGCAGTTGCAGTTGCAGTTGCAGTTGCAGTTGCAGTTGCAGTTGCAGTTGCAGTTGCAGTTGCAGTTGCAGTTGCAGTTGCAGTTGCAGTTGCAGTTGCAGTTGCAGTTGCAGTTGCAGTTGCAGTTGCAGTTGCAGTTGCAGTTGCAGTTGCAGTTGCAGTTGCAGTTGCAGTTGCAGTTGCAGTTGCAGTTGCAGTTGCAGTTGCAGTTGCAGTTGCAGTTGCAGTTGCAGTTGCAGTTGCAGTTGCAGTTGCAGTTGCAGTTGCAGTTGCAGTTGCAGTTGCAGTTGCAGTTGCAGTTGCAGTTGCAGTTGCAGTTGCAGTTGCAGTTGCAGTTGCAGTTGCAGTTGCAGTTGCAGTTGCAGTTGCAGTTGCAGTTGCAGTTGCAGTTGCAGTTGCAGTTGCAGTTGCAGTTGCAGTTGCAGTTGCAGTTGCAGTTGCAGAAATTAGAAAACGACGTTTTTTTACAGCGTAAAAGTGTAAAAGTACATACACACACATATGTAGATATAAATAATTATGTTTGTCATCAGGAAAATGTATCTAAAACCTATGTAGGTATTAGCTTTTGATATAATGTAATTGAAATTGATTTTTTGAAAATTAGATATTCTCTCACTTAATAATGGTATATGTATTTCATTTTGGAATTTGACATTGACAATGACCATGACCGCATGATATTAAATCGAATTCGAAATCGTTGCTGTGTAAGCAAGCAGTATAGAAAAAGGGTTAATTCCTACTGAAACTGAAATGTCATCTGTCAACGAGTATGCACTGAAAGATGTCATTATGACAAACACATAAAGAAAAAAGCAATTCTAGTAGGAACAAGAAGCCACATCGATCACTTTTGTATAATTAAAATAACATTGATAAAATAAGCATTTCTATCATTTCAGTTTATCGAAAAGAAGGAGAAAACTGTACAATTAAAAATGGCGAATCAGGGATCTGTAGAAAACTTACATCATGTGGAGTTTATTATGAAGGCTTGAAACAAAAAGCTATAGAATATAATTTTCTTGTTCGGTGTATCTTTATCGATAAAGATGAAGTTATTTGTTGTCCACTCGAAGAAAAACCATCAGTAAGGTGAGCTTTAAATTTATAACAGTAGCAATATATTTCTCTAATAACTAGTTAAACTGAAACAATTCTACAATACCCATTTTTTTTTTCTTAATAAAGCACTAAGTTTTTGTAAAATTCGTGAATCGCTAGTTCTTTCTCTTTCTCTTTGTCTTTCTCTTTCTCTTTCTCTTTCTCTTTCTCTTTTTCTTTCTCTTTTTCTTTTTCTTTTTCTTTTTCTTTCTCTTTCTCGTTCTCTTTCTCTTTCCATTCCATTTTCATCTGAATTTAAGAACGATTTTACATAATTATCGAAGTTTTTAAGGGTGAAAGAAAAATTAAAGCTAATTAATATTGCTCTGACATTGCTCTAATATCTGCTCTGACAGCCTCTCTATACTAGAAGCAGTGCGTAATGTTGAAAACAGTACATTTTTGACGGAGATCATTCGCAACAAACTAATTGGTAGTGGGAAAAACATTAAACTTTTGTGGATTCCAGGCCACGTTGGTATAAAAGGCAACGAAACCGCAGACAAAGCCGCTAAATCTGCAACAAGTGAGCCATTATCTTCTTTTTATATCCCAAACATCAAAGACACCAGAAGAGAAATCAATCATTATTGGGACGTGAAATTATTGGACGATTGGATCACTTATCCAACACAATGTTCTGGTAAAAAGATAAAAATATACCTTCGACTTCGATTCGGACACACCTTCACTACACACGGCCATCTTATGTCAAAAACTGATCCTCCAAACTGCCATCTGTGCAACACGAATGAAACAATCACCATCAAACACCTTGTCTACGATTGTCCCAAAGTCAAAGACGAACTCATCCTTACCAAAGTTACTTAAAAACCCAACTGAAGACAACATCAATCATACATACAAATTAATCAACAAGCTTAAATTAGAAAATTACATTTGAAATTAAATTATTATTAAATTTAAAACTATCTTATTTTGTATAATATGCTTATTAACTCTTATCTTAGTATTAATTCGAGCTGGTAGTCCTGGTAGCTAAGGCTCACTAATTATATATTAGCATTTTAATTTACTTACCTGTTAATAAAGATATAAATAAATAAATAAATAAAAATATCAGTTAAGTCAGCAGTAAATTCGATCAACCGATACCGGTTTCACACTTTTCTAACATCAAAAACAAAAAAAAAGAGGCTGGAATGCGACCCACACTGGTAACTTCCCATTGGTGCCCGTGGAATCTGGACACCCGATGTTATTTTATTATAAGGAAATTCCTTATTCAAAATCTTAAAAGACCTTATCAAATGTTCTTTGCTTTAAAAAAAAACCGTCAATTGATTTTTTTTAATTCTTTTCAATTTTTTACTACGTCATTATGTGTAGAATAAAATTAACCTGAAGTCGATGGTATTTTTTGTTCTCGAATTATTCGAGATGAAACATTTTTTACAACTTTTTTTTTTTTAAATTGTTTCCTTTCTGCACTTCGTGATGTTATTATTTCTGTAAAATAAAATTTATTCGAGGTCGATATCTTTATTCGTTCTCGAGATACAGTGAACGATAGAAAGGCTCACGAACGTACGAACGTACATACATACACACACACAAACAGACATCTCTTCCTGGGATCTCGAAACGTCGAGATATGTCAAAATTTTCGATTCGACAAATCGGAAGTTAAAAATTAAATTTAAAAGTCAACAGGAGTTTTTGTTTTATTATTTCCTCTTATCCTTTGAACTTGATTTCTGTGGTACCAACTAAGTCAAACCCCGATTTGTCAAAAATGATTTTTAGCTATTTATGTTAACATTTTTCAAAATCCGTTTATATGCTAGCAAATTGTGTTGATGAGAAGTTTAAATTGGCTTTTGCCAATGTCATTTAATGCAGATTTAACCCGCTGTGATTGAACAAACTGGCCCTTAGTGCCACAGACTTTATTCTAACTTTTATGTTGCATGTACATAAACTTAAGTTTTACCAAAGATAATATACATAAATTTACTAATACATGTGCATAATTTAATTTCTAGAACTTCAAAAACACCGGAAGCTATCTCTATTAATTCAAAATCAACAACAAATAATGGGATTCAAAGACCTTCACAAGTCGGTATGTAAGTTAATTACCTTATGTAGTAATTCTATTTCGAAACAATTATATACAGGGTGATTCTCATATGATTTTACAAAATGCTAGAATTAAATAAAATTATTAAACAACAATGGAAACACAATTTTTGGAAAATTAGTAAAATTTTTGAATATAAAATAAAGAAAAACTCCATAAACTTACTGATTTTTTTCAAAATTGTTACACAACTTTTTTTGTCTCTTTAGTCAAACACTATAAAAACCAAATTAACTTCACTCTTATACTAAGGGAGGATCTATATTTAATTAAATATCATGAACAAATTTCAGATGTGCTGTAAAATATTGTTATTCTATTTTAAAGCATTTTAGATTGGTAGGCCAGAATTTGCGAACACGTGAGCACTGCGTGAATTCTAAGAGGTTGAAAGATTGGTAAACAGTCAATAATATTGGAGTTAATTAACTGCTAGGCAATTTTGACTACTTTAGTTAACTTCAAAATCAGAAAATTAAAAAACAAATTCTTTCAGTCAATTGACTGCATTCACCAATTGTCTGCAATTTTTTACTCTGTTGTGTTCAGAAGAGTTCTGTATGATCAATCAAACACGCCGGATTCGTTACTGTTATGTATACATAGGGTAATTTATTTCGTGGTTTCAAGTTGGTAGCGTTGGCGTTTGACACCTGTCAAACTCAACCGTCATTTGAAGTGTCATAATAATTGTTGCCATTTACGACACCAATCGCTTAAGAATCGAACAACGCATTAAAATAATTAAAACTTACTACAAAAGTGGTGATTCAAACGTAGTCAGTTTTTGCGCATTATGCGATGATTATGGTCGTCATGATTGACCGACTACGCAAGCAATCGGTAAAATTGAGAGGAAATTTTAAGATAATGGAAGCATTACTGATGCACTTGCAGCAGCAATATTTTCGTCTGAGCGTGTATTACGATGATGCACAGGCCTTACGACATCAGTAACGCTTCCACTTTTTTTAAATTTCTTCACAATTTTAACGATTGCTTGCGTAGTCGGTCGATTATGACGACCATAATTAATTATAATTATTATTTGTAGTAAGGTTTAATAATTTTAACGCGCTGTTCGATTGTTAAGCGAACCATTATTGCAAATGGCAGACATTCAACTAATATTATGAAACTTCAAATGACAGGTGAGTTTGACAGGTGTCAAATGCCAGCGCTACCAACCTGAAACCACGAAATGAATGACCCTTTACATTATATGCATATTATGTTCCTACAAATAATAATTAAACAAAATAAAAAATCTTTTTTCCAAAATTATTCTTTCTAGCATGTAAAAATTTTAGCGAAGTCAATCCTGCCGGATTTGCTTTCCACATAATAGGTGGGGCTGCTGTTGAACCTGGTCAATTTCCTCATGTTGGAGGTTTAATTTTTTCGGATGGAGGTGGTGCTGATCTTGACAATCGATGTGGATCATCGTTGATATCTGAGAGATATGTTTTGACTGCTGCTCATTGTGTTCACGATTCACTTTCGCAACCACTGTTTGTTCGATTTGGAGTGGTTAAATGGAATTCTGTTTCTTCAGAGGATCCTCCTTATGATGCTGAAATAGAGGTAAGTATATTACTCAATTTAATATAGAAATTGGGAGACAATTTTTCTATAGACAAGTTATAGAAAGGACATTATTTTATAGTCGAAGAAGTCTTACGATTTAAAAAGCCTTTTAATATTACAGGAACTATATTTTCTGGTTTAACTTGCAAATATGGTCATCAGCTCTAGATTACTCCATATAGGCGAAATAGCCCAAGATATATGTGAGCAAAATGGTTAATCTGCTGAAAAAATCAAGTTAAGATTTTGAATCGCAATTATCTTTATTTTGAAATCAAAAATACTGTCTTAAAAGTACAAGTGTAAAAGTGTTATTCGAAGTACTATCCTTGTATGAATTTAATAAATCTATCGACTTCATATAGAAAGTCTAAAAAAGTGTTTTCAAGGAAACTTTAAGAGCAATAATTTCATCAAGTACTTCTTTAAATCCAGCCCACACACTTCAACCAATAAAATGTTTTTTTTTCTTCTATTTATAGAATGTAACAGTCCATCCCGGATACCGGTATCCCGTGCGTTATCATGATATCGCTGTCATTAGGCTTCGCAGAAATGTTGAATTTTCAACTGTCATTCGTCCAGCCTGCCTTTATTCGGATCTTAGAGACATCGATTCAGATATACAACTTGCAGTTGTTGGCTGGGGTGTAACAAGTTTCCTGAGTAAGCGAATATATACATACACTTATAATCACTTTATTGTCTAATTTCCTTTTAATAATATCAATTTTATATTTTAGCTAAAGCTCGCTCTGAAGTGCTTCTTATGACCAATGTAACCAGTGTTG
The DNA here is from genome assembly GCA_951394125.1 of Epistrophe eligans. Lineage (NCBI taxonomy): Eukaryota > Metazoa > Arthropoda > Insecta > Diptera > Syrphidae > Epistrophe > Epistrophe eligans. Next base: position 73,843,038 of record OX596029.1, on the reverse strand, counting down.
ATTTAAATGAATGCAATGCCACGCACATTGCATATGGTACGGACCGGAAGTATCGAGATGGCCTTAATGAAGGACAATATTGTGCATTTGATCGAGAAATGAAAAAGGATTCTTGTCAATCGGATTCTGGTGGTCCATTGGAATTTGTTCAGAATGGACAATCGACTATTGTTGGTATTGTGTCATTTGGACTCAAATGTGCAAGTAAGGTTCCATCAGTTTATGTGAGAGTAGCGTATTATTTGGATTGGATTGAAAGTATTGTTTGGCCATCGTAGATAACATAGAACTATTATAATATAGAAATTGAAGTTAGTGGATGTAGTGCCTTCTTATGAATTCAATAAAATTTATTAATTTTATATTTATGAAACAAAATTATTTCAATTTTCAAATTTAAAGCCTTAAATTTTAATATTTTTAACATGCTTTTTTTTTTTTTTGGCCCAGCAGTGTTGTGTCTACCTAAAAAAATAAAAATAATAAATAGTGACTTGTTACGAAAAGTTCTACCAAAGCCAAAAAAGAATGCATTACAACATAAAAAATGAACGCAGGATAACCTCAATACAACGAACAGACCCATTTGTTATTGGCCGCGTTCGAGTGATAGGGCGATAGGGTATAATATCTAAGATCGTTTTGAATCGGATATGTTTTCGAACGACCAACATCGGATTGGATATGTTTGGTTTCAAAATTCAAAACAGCTGACAAGACAAACAAACAAAATTACGGGGCAAACAAGAAACAAGTGATTTTGTAATTTAAAAAAAGTATTCTGTATTTTATATACATTAATTATATATTTTATTTTGTTCGATAAAAAAAAGTCTAAATCTATGTAAAAAAAAACACAAACTAGAAATCCCACGTTTTCTTTAATCCATTGCCACAAAAAGTGAGAGACTATATATAGATAGCTGAAAATCAGCTGACACGTATTTCACATGTCAGCTGTTTTTTTTTTTTTACAAAAATCTGAAAAAAATTAGAATACCTTTCAGATTTATTTCGGAAAACAGCTGGTTTGTTCATCAGCTATCTTAATTTCTATAGGATTACAACAACACTAACCAATCCGAATCACTTTTAAATTTTACTCGAACGCGACCATTACCATTTTAGCTTTTATTACGATCTAACTGATCGGTTGTGTCCAAAAACCAAGTTTAAAAAATTAATATCTTCGCTCGGCTACTTTTTTATTTTATCAAATTTACTATAACAAACTTAAAAAATGGTCTTGTTTACTGTCATGGTAAATTCAGATCTCAGTGGTGTCATTCCATGGTCTATACGTCGAACTTTTGATACAGGACCCTGTCTGACGATTCCACATACATACATAAATAGAAGTACATATGTATGCCCACATAATGTGGAGGTATCTTCACTTGTAACATCACAAGTGAGGAGGTATTTCCACATACATCTCCACAAATTTAAAGGTATCTCCACATTTATCTCCACATATGTTAAGGCATCTCCATATCTATCTTCACATATATCTCAACATGTGTGGTGGTACCACCCGAAAACAAACCTTAAAAATTTTATCCAAATCGTTAGAACCGTTCCCTAAAACTAAGAAACAATAAAAGTGGGCTAATTTTTCCAAAACTGTTTTCTGATTTTTTTCTCGTTCATCTAAACGAGAAAATTTTCATCTAAACGAGAAAATGATAATATCATCCAAATCGTTAGAGCCGTTTCCGAAAAACTAAAAAACAATATGCGTGAGCGTGGCAGTGGGCAGATTTTACTAAATATTTTTTTTTTTTTAATTTTTGCCTTATTCATCAGAACAAACTCTGAAAATTCCATTCAAATAATTTGAGCCGTTTTCGAGAAATAGAGTTGTTTCCGACCGATTCCGAGAAACTAAGAAAAGAGGGCGTGTCAGTGGATTTTAGTAAAAGAATTTTCAATTTTTTGCTATAAGAATAATCTTTTATAATCTCATTCAAATCGTTGGAATTTTTTTTGAGAAACTAAGAAATAATAAAAAAGGGCGTGGTGGTAGGCAGATTTTACTAAATACATTTTTTTTCTTTTTCATAAGCATAAATTCTGAAAATTTTATCCAAATCCTTGGAGCCGTTTTCGAAAAATCAAAAACTAATAAAAGTGGGCGTTGATGTGGGCGAATTTTACTAATTTTATTTTTTTAATTTTGGTTGTACCCATAAAAGTAAATTCTGAAAATTTCATTCAAATCGTTTAAGCCGTTTCCCAGAAATAAAGACATTTCCAACCGTTTGCGTCATACTAAGAAGTAAGTGGGCGGATTTTATTAAATCTAATTTTTTATTTTTTTTTCTCGTTTATCGTAATAAACTATGAAAATTTTATCAAAATGGTTGGAGCCATTTCCGAGAAACAAAATATATATAAAGGGTAGTTAAATTTTAAAGGCCGATATTTATTTTGAATAAAACACAAATTATTTAGGAAATTATTGTCATTTCTTTTTATTATAATAATATTGGTATGGTTCAATTATGTATGGTACAAAATATCGGCCAAATGGCCGCCGCGACCTCGGCGGCACACATCCATCCGATATGGTTGAGGTTCTATGCCGTTAATGTGCCGAATTATCTCATCCTTTAGCTCTTAAATTGTTTCTGGCTTATCGACGTACACTTTTTCTTTCAAATAACCCCAAAGAAAGAAGTCCAACGGTGTCAAATCACATGTTCTTGGCGGCCAATTGACATCGCCACCACGTGAGATAACACGGCCGGCCTCATTTTGGAAAAAATACGGCCCAATGATTCCGCCAGCCCATAAACCGCACCAAACAGTCACTCTTTGTGGGTAGGTACATTGGTTTTTCGACAGTCACTCTTGGATTATCATTCGCCCAAATGCGGCAATTCTGCTTATTGATGACGAATCCACTGAGGTGAAAATGTGCCTCATCACTGAAGATGATTTTCTTCGAAAATTGATCATCCACTGTTGCCATTTCTTGCCACCATTCTGGCCATTGACGACGCTTGAAATGGTCAAGAGGCTTTAGTTCTTGAGTCAATTGCACCTTGTAAGCGTGTACATAAATACAAGTCTTTATGCATAATGTTCATCAACGACGAGCGTGAGAGGTGCAATTGTTGGGCACGAGGACGGCTCTTCAGCCACACTATCGCAGCAATATTTTCTGCAGTACGAGCTGAACGAGCATGCACTGGTGTTTTCACATCTCCTACAGACCCGATTTGCTCAAATTTTTGCACGAATTTTCCGATTGTACGCACATTTGGACGATTAAATTGACCGAAAAAATCACGAAGTGCACGATATGGGATTTTGATTTGAACGCCATTTTCATAATAAGCCTGAATAACTTTAACGCGTTGCTCGATTATGTGTAGTGTATCTTTCCATTGTTCAAATTGAGTTAGTCTGAAATTGAGAAATCTCAAATAAAATGTAGAAAAAAACTTGACGTTTAGGTGTAGTTCACATTCAACATCAGCCCTTAAAATTTAACCACCCGTTATATAAATATATCTATATACAAGAATAGCTCGTTTAAAGTAATAAGATTTCTGAAATAATTGGAATAAAATTTGAAACTTTTTTCTTTACAAAAATGAAAAAAGTATAATATATTTTTACCAAAATTTTGGTACAAAACTTTATACTTCTTTCAAAACTACAACTTTAACCATTTTTGAAATGAGGGACGTTATGTTTCTGTAATAATATCATATTCTTGCTGTGAATTAAATTTAACGATAATTGTGATTTCCAAATTGTATTCAATCTTGTATAATGGAAATTTATATTCTATGATTAAATAATAATCACTGTACCTATAATAATTTTTAATGTCAAGTTCGTACATCCATGAAGCACGTACTTAATTTCAAAACTTTCCATAGAAAAAAGTCCAAAGGCAAAGTTTGCATTACAAACAAAAGCATTTTCCATTAACCGTTTTTTTAACCTAACTTTTTGTTTGATATATTTTTTTTATGAACGGTTTATAATATTCCACGGATGTTTTAACATATAATCATCAAACGAAAAATTTTGAAATCATAAATCAAATATTCATAAAGTTCATCAACATTCAACAATAAAAAAAAAAGAAGAAATCTTCCTTCGAAAAATTCTCAATTCAAATGATGGGAAAAGAGCACACCTATCTACATTTCCAAACAAATCATCTTCAGTTCATGGTCCACAAAGTTTAAGTTATGGACCTATTAAAAAAAAAAAAAAAAACAAGTAATTTTCTTTTTAACTTAAAGATATTCTCTACTAAATGCGTCTTCGGTCAAAGAAAATATTTAAGGACTCTAAACACATTTGACAAATAAATTCCCCAAAGCAATTTGTCCTTCATTCCTTGCCGACATAAAAGTAAAAGGTCTTTTGGAAGTTATCTCGCATATACATACATGAGTTCCCTCATCCCTAAAACCGTTTTGTTTTCATTTTCGTGCAAGGTTATTCTGCCAAATACCTATAATTTTTTATACATACATATATGTTCAACTGAGCTCACAACCAAAATCTACAACACCAAACTATCCCATATCGTCTTGTTATTTGTAATCTGAATTTTGAAATACCAACCGATTTACGTACCCATCATTATTGTCAGGCAAGCCTGCCTCTATCCCTGTCCTAGGCTAAGGTATAGCGCAACATGTGTGACATAGTAAACAATAATTAGATGACATGCGCAACTTTTTCCCCTTCGAATGAAAGTTCTACCATGGCATTGCCAGCAGCAAGCTTTTCGAATTTAGGTTAATGCAGCCGGCTCGAAGTCTTTCGATGACCGAGAGTGCTTATAATCAACCTAAATTTGCAGCATGACTTTCAGTCCAACGTGATACTTCTAACGTTAACAACACATCGTCGTCGTGGTTATCGGAAAAAAACGGATGTTTTGTGCTCGTTTTATAACAACTCATAAAGCCTCAAAATTAACCATATTGTGGGAAAAAAAATAAAGTGAAGTGCTATAGAAGAAAAATTAAATCCCCCAAATCTAAGAACCAAAAGTCCTTAAAATGGGCTGATATAAATATAATTTTCTGTTATTTCTCCGCCCCCCCTGAGTGCAACAAAGTTCTTAAGGGTTTTCCTTGTTTTCTCTGAGTTTTGTTTTTAACTGTTTTTAAATAACCAAACCACTCCTTGGATTACCAACATAAAAGGTTTTAAAAGGAATTAAAAGGATATAGCTTTCCTGTAGAAACAAGGATACGATTTGCTGCACAAGACAAGACATCACCACACGCCAAAAAGGATTAGCAGAACATTGCTGTAAGTTTTGTTGATTTGAAACATTCATCTAGAAACAAATTAATGAATTCCAGTTGTGAGTTATTTTAAGACCGCACATCAGGGCTTAACCATCAGACACTCGCATTTTTTTGTTCTGCCTTCACTGTTACAATTTAAACAAGCACCCCCGTGTTATAATGTAGGTGCGATAATATGGTGAGGGTGGTTGTAGTAGAAACGCATGGAAGTAATAAGAGCATTGTTAATGGCTTCTACCGCATTTTAAGGTTTGCGGGGTTTGTCGGGATCTGAAGATTGTACGATGGAATAGACAGGTTTTCTTTTAATAACTACATAAGTCTGTTCTTCATGGATATTAAGCAGCAAAGGTATAAATTTTGTTACTCGATGGTATTTATGTGGATTACAGGGGCGTGTGATATAGTTAAGTTTCCGTTATTTACGCGCAGAAAGCGTGATTTAAAATTGTAAAAACATTATATAGCTCAAATTAATTTTTAAAGACCCTGACCCTAAGTAGGTAGATATAATACCTACTTCTTAATGTAGGTATCATTTATATGATAGGTATGATGGTATATCATAAATATCATGTGAAAAGTAGGTGTGTTGGATCGATTTTATTTTTCAAGGAATTAATATTTCATAATTTTTTTCTTTTTTTACTCTAAGTTGGTAAAATGATATACCTATTTGGTCTTTTTGATGTTTGTGTTATAGTTTTTTTTGTTTTGTTTTCTTTAAGGAAGAGGAATACTTAATTTATCTAATGTTATATAAAAGTTTAAAAACTTTTTAGCAGAAAATTTTCTTAAGGTAAATTTAATATTTTTAAAATATATTTTAATATTTTCCAAGTTGGAGAAAAAAAATTGAGATTTTTCTGGATGATCGGGAAAAAGCCGATATGAATGGGAGTTACCAATTTACCTTTATTTTCGTTGAAATTGGTATTTAAAAAAATTTTAACTTTAGAATAGTCTTACCCATAACTATTCTCTGTAAACAAATGTTTTATTTGTAATATTAATGGCACTACATAAAATGCCAATTGCGAATTCATAAACAAAAGAAAGTTGGTTCCTAAGTTCTATTTGCCTGTTTGTCTCTACCTCGACCTACAGTCATAATCACTATATTTTATTAAATTTTTTAACTTAAGGTTTATTTAACTTAATTTAATTAAGATGCGAAAAAAATGCCCACTCTTCTCACAAATGTTTTTTTTTTTCGATTTTCTCGTTAGCGGCGGCTGAACTGACTTCAATCAAAATTTTTATACCCAATTTTTAAAACGAATAAATATTTCATACAAAAACAATACAAAAAATACATATAATCGGTTTGTTGAAAACGGAGAAATGAATTAATAAAAAAATTATTTTTAAATTTATATTAATAAATACTTCATTGATATATCGACGATTAAAATACAGGACCTCGTTAGTCGAAAAATTCAACAAAAAAATATTATATTAATGCAAAAAATTTAATAGAATCAGATCCTCCTTTTGGCAATAGCAGCGTAACAATGTTGTTCTGAATATTTAACAGAATAAAGGTAGAATTTAAAACCTCATACTTTGTTTCTGCAAAACATATAAAAAAGACTAACGAGGTTCTGCACTTGAAACATCGATATTAGGTATGATTTTTTTTGTATGTGAAGAAATTTTATAAAAATAAAGCCATGATTATGAAGGAGGGGTTAGAAGAAAGTCTTTTAAGTATATTTTGCTTAGCGATATATATCTATAATATGTAATATAATATACATACAAACAAGCTGTCCCGGCAAACGCGTTGTTATGCCAAATAAATTTTTCTAGTGAATATTTTTGTTGTTTAAAAAAAAAATATCGAATGTATTGTAAGTGTTTTTGAATGTTTTTATGTTGCCCGAGTATATGATGACTTTCAATTCTTTGTTGAAGATCAATCAGATATGAGGGGATAGGATGGCAGAAAGAGAAATGGAGCGCTGTAGACGATGACCGGCGCCGATAAAGATTAAAAAGCACCACCATTCATTTTCTCAATTGAATGTATTAACTTAATAAATAAATTCCATATTAATTTCAAAGTGCAATTGTTTGTACGATATTTTTTATCAGTCCGTCTTTAATCAACACAAATAAGCGAGAACATGCCACGTATAATTATTGTCTGTGTGTGAAAACCATGGTGTGCCGAAATCTAGGCCGCAATGGTGGGTTCAAATTCCAAAGAAAAATAACCGGAGATCCAACTTTCAGTCTTAAAAGGTGCGGTGGCATGCCTGGCAAACACAGTTAGTTCAAAAACTCTATTGGATAAATTACAGATTCCTTGAAAACGCAAACTGTTTCGATCGATTTGTATGATATCAAATCACCTGGCAACTACTGCTGTTGCTGTCCGACGCACGTCCACTTTTTTTTCTGCCCAAATGGCTCTTTTATGATTTATGTAATGCAGTGTTTGCCGGGAAGAAATACTTCAAGGTAGTACTAAAGCCAAAAAAGAGGAGTATTTTGAAAAAAATAGTAGTACAGACATTTTTTAGTCTTCAAACTTTATTAAAAAAAAATCATCAAGAAAAAAAATCAGTTACAAAAAAAAAAAACATAAATAAATAAATTATTAATTCTAAGAACAAAAATAAGTAAATATCTTTTCTATCACACAAAATCTGTCTTGTGGCAGATAGCGTAATGCATAGTTATATTTGCTTTTTTTTGCCTTTACCTGCTCCAAGGAATCCAATTTCACTAAATATCTATACAATAAAAGTTTACTTTGAATTTTTCTAACAGGAATTACAATATTTCAAACATTAATTAACAAACCTTTTCATTTTATTGAACTATACATACAAAATTTACGGAGCTAAAAAAAAAACAACCACCAAACCAAAATTTCAGGTAATGAGGTAACCATAAAATAAATACCGAACTGACAGATGTAAATTGAACGTAGACGTCCACGCCAACGAAAAACAAAAACAAACAAGAAAGATGGAAATTCCCTTTTTGACGACAGTTTGGAAGATTAAAGTGCTGCAAAGTTTGATTTAAATTTGAAGTGAATTAAATTTATTAAGGTTAACATTACACTTTGCTGCAAGTGTAAGATATTTTAGGTCTTTAAAAAAATAGGAGTACGAATGTAAAAGGAGGAGTACAGGAGTACGGAGGTGTTGAAAGGAGTACAATACTCCTATGGGAGTACTTTCGGCAACACTGATGTAATGTGTGTGTACATCGGGGAATATGCGACCAATGAGTGCATTTTGCGAATCAACAATTGTGCAGAAATCGGTTGGCAATTTTAGGCAGCCAGTATTTTCATGAACAGCAGCGGATGGATCTTGTAGCATTTGGACCGAATTGTTCGAATTGTGTAATCGTGAGGTTATACAACGTTCGGTGCGTTTGCACGAACTCTAAACTATTCCGAAGTACCACGTTATTTCACATGGAATCAAACAAAAAATGGGATGCCCCGCAAGGGATGAACACAAATTGATGCGTGCCCCGGACTTTTCAAATCAAACACTTTGGGCCGAATATACATACATATACAGTTTATACATTGCAAACTGAGTGCTTCTCTCTGCGACTGTTGTTGTTTAATGTCAACGGCTCATTGTCATTTCAAGATATACGCAAAGTGAATGGACAACAATTATATTCAAGATGCATGCCTGCACTTGGCTTTCTCGAAAACGACAATCCACTGGGACGATATGCTTGCTGAAGCCGCATTGGGCTGTACAGCAACACAAAACATATACATATAATATTTCTTTTAAATTAAATTAAATCTTGCTAAATTTTGCAAGCAAATCCAATATTTTTTTTCTTCCGAGTTTTGACAGCAAAAACTGAGAAATTTTGCTGAGGAATCCTAATTATGAAACTCAAATTGCTGAGATCTCCGATCCTTAAATCTCGATTGTTCATACCAATTTACTGAAATCGCAATACAAAAAAGTGTGGGGTGGTTGTACGAGGGTAAATCTTAAAATTTGAAAAAAAAATTGTATGGGGGCACCTTTTTTTTTTTGTAAAGCGGCACCCAAATCACATAGCGGTATGAAATATACTATATATTCCCCCCGCACATAAGGGTGGTTAAATATTAAGGGCCGATATTGATTTTGAATAAAACACAAATTATTTAGGAAATTATTGTCATTTCTTTTTATTATGATAATATTGGTATGGTTCAATTATGTATGGAACAAAATATCGACCAAATGGCCGCCGCGACCTCGGCGGCACACCTCCATCTGATGGTCCAAATTTTCGATGCCGCTGAGGCAAAATTGAGGTTCTATGCCGTTAATGTGCCGAATTATGTCATCCTTTAGCTCTTGAATTGTTGCTGGCTTGGCGGCCATTTGACATCGCCACCACGTGAGAAAAAACGGCCATTGGATTTGTCGCGCAAAAGAGCCATTGTTTCGTAAGCTGTGTGGCAAGTGGCACCGTCCTGTTGAAACCACATATCGTCCACATCCATATCTTCCAATTCGGGCCATAAAAAGTTTGTTATCATCTCACGAAAGCGAACACCATTCACAGTAATTGCCTGATCGGCCTCATTTTGGAAAAAATACGGCCCGATGATGCCGCCAGCCCATAAACCGCACCAAACAATCACTCTTTGTGGCTGCATTGGTTTTTCGACAATCACTCTTGGATTATCATTCGCCCAAATGTGGAAATTCTGCTTATTGACGAATCCACTGAGGTGAAAATGTGCCTCATCACTGAAATGATTTTCTTCGAAAATTAATCATCCACTGTTGCTATTTCCTGCCACCATTCTGACCATTGACGACTATGGATCAAATTCAATTAGTCTGAAATTGAAAAAAACTTGACGTTTAGGTGTAATTCACATTCAACATCGGCCCTTAAAATTTAACCACCCGTTACATGCGATAATACAAATATTTTTAACATTTTTGGAAAATCTTATTTTTCTCAAAAATGGATCCACATATTAAAACGAAAATCAGTTAAAAAAAGGTGTTATCTTTTGTTAATTGTGGGTGCATTGGTTTTTCGAAAAAATGTATTTTAAACACATCAAATTGTTAATATTCGTACTTTTCTCGAAAAAGGTAAACTTTTTTGTGGTGAATGTTTTAATAGTTTGTGTAGGTACTTAGAAAGTTTTTTTTGGATTTATAAAAATTTTTTTTTTTGAAATTATCGATTTGTATTAAATTTTGCCCAGACAGTTTTTAAAGTAATTTAGTTGATTTGAAACAAAAATTATCCTTATAGCCGAAATTAGTGGTACCTTCCAAATAAGTGTTTTAAAACCGTTAAAAAAACTTTTTGGTAAAAACTGACATAATTTAAAAAAAAAATGTATGACCAAAAAAAAAAAAAAATATTATCTTTTAATTTTTAAAGTTTTTAATTCTTTGAAGTTAAAATTTACATAATTTAAAAATAAATTATTATGTATATATTTAAAATTAATTTGTTTGAGACCGAGATTTATTGATTTAAATTGATTAATTAAAAAGTTTCTGTAATTTGAGTTCATATTCAATGAATAAAATGGTAACAATCAACTCAATGATTGTCAGTTTTACTAATGAATAGCAATAATTTGCATATTTAACAATGATTGACATAAATAATAATTTTTTTAATGAAATTTTAAAATAAATCGATTTTACCCTTTATCTATTGTTTATTTATTTGTAAAAATAACATTTTATAATTGTTCTATTTATTAGTTTAGAGATATTAAACAATAGTGTATCAATTTTTTTTATCACAAATTTTATAGAAAAGATTTTAGGAAAGATTTTTCAAAATTATAAAATTTTTCATTAATCTTTGCATATTGGAAAACTCAAATCAAAGTAAAAGTAAGTGGCTTTAAAAACTTCATTTACACACAGTATACACTTTTTAAACACTCTCAAAAAATATATAGCCCGAAATTTAATTTCAAGACTAAAATTTGTCTTCCTTTAAACTTTCTACTTCTGTATATTAACTCTCCATCTTAGAGCTTGCGTTCTGTGTTTTTTTTTTCGTAGATATTTTGGTTTATTTTACTGAACTATGATTATGGAATTACCTAGAATTGATTTCTAAACTTATTCTTGACACGATACGATTCATTCAATTCTCCAATTCTTAGCAAACACTTAATTCTTTAACTATTTCCAGTCAAGTGTTGTATATCGTAGTGCAATAAGTCACATCCAATTCGATCTCCCACTCTTCTATATTATGTATTTAGGTAAGGTATGAATGATATTTAATACGATTTCCATTGAATTCAAAATCGTTTTAATTATATTAGTAAGATTTCAGATATTGAAATCAATTGCTCTCACTTGCTTTTACATTCCAGTTATTATTATTATTATTATTATTATTATTATTATTATTATTATTATTATTATTATTATTATTATTATTATTATTATTATTATTATTATTATTATTATTATTATTATTATTATTATTATTATTATTATTATTATTATTATTATTATTATTATTATTATTATTATTATTATTATTATTATGTATCTTTATTTCTCATTAAATGGTAATGCTAAATACAATTTTAGGTACTTTAAGTCTAAATAAAATTATACTATACTAATTATATATAAATCTATGACAAAAATTTTCGAACTACGTGACAAGTGTCTATTATAACAGATTTTTGTATACTTTGTATAGTTGATTCTCTTAAATTTAAAGCTTTAATATTCTGAAGTAAGTCTTTTTTGATTACGCCTACACTTGATATCACAATTGGTATGACCTTCACTGATTTCAGCTGCCATTGCGTTTTTATTTCGGTTGCAAGTTCAGTGTATTTGTGGATTTTTTCTAGGTAGGTCCTGTCCATGTTCCTACTTAGTGGTACTGCTATATCTATCAGGAATCCTTCTCGTGTTATCTTGTTTATCAGCGTTATATCAGGTCGATTGTGTTCTCGGCGGTGTGCTGTGTAAAGCGTTCTATCAAAGTATAATCTCACATCGTTAGTGTCGATGACTGGTTCGGGTTCGTACAGGTAGTAGCGGGATTGATCAGGTGCCATATTATTTGTCCTCAGAAGTTCAATATGGATGATTTTAGCAACATTGTTATGGCGTTTCAGATAGTCGCTTTGAGCCAGTGTTGAGCATCCTGATATGATGTGGTCAATCGTCTCGCCACGTGTGCCACATCTTCTACAAACATCTTCATGGGCATCCGGTTGTTTTATTATGTACTTTATATAGTTTCGGGTTGGGAGGACTTCATCCTGGATAGCTAACATTAGGCCTTCAGTTTCGGAGTAGATCTTTCCATCGGTCAGCCACTTGTTTGACAATTTTTGGTCAACATTTTGGTTGGTTAACGTATGGTAGTATCTTCCGTGTAAAGTCTTCGAAGCCCACTTGCTCATTTTCTGATTGTTTAATTCTGCATTACATTCGATCGAATCTGCTTGTAGTCTTAAGGGTGTATATTCCTTATCTACTAATGTAATTGCATTTATTAGATTTGATTCCCCTCGTTTATGATGAAAATATGATCGTAGGGATTTTAATTGATTTTCATGCAAGAGCAGGATGTCAGTTAAGCCTCGTCCTCCTTGTCTTCTTGGAAGGGTCATTCTCTCCACACATGATTTGGGATGGTGTACTCTGTATTTCGTGAGAGTTGTTCTTAGTTTTCTTTGGATGTTGTTAAGTTCTGTTACTGTCCAATGAATGACTCCAAAACTGTATGTGAGCACTGGTATGGCGTATGTATTGATTGCTTTAAACAAGTTTTTCCCGTTCAGATGAGATTTTGCAAGTTTGTGAATTCTTCCAAAAACTTCGTTTTTCAATTTGTCTTTGACGGCTTTCTGCTCGATCTTCCTACTTTGCATAACACCAAGATATTTGTAGACATCATCTTGAGTCATTCCACCAAGTTCACAAGCAGAGGGTTCAGGGTTGGATGATATCTTGCCTCTAGTTATATCAAGTGTCTTGCATTTGTCGATACCGAAGGACATTTTGATATCATTGCTAAAAGATTTTGTGATGTTCAACAGATGGTTCAGATGATTTTTAGTGGAAGCATACAATTTAAGGTCATCCATGTATAATAAATGGCTAATTTGGTGTAATGGGTCCCCGTCTTTTTTAATTTTAAAACCATATCTCGTTTCTTTCAAAAGATTGCTGAGTGGGTTTAATGCAATGCAGAACCACAAAGCACTTAAACAATCGCCTTGAAAGATTCCACGGTTTATATTGATACTATTTGTTCTGAATTGCGACGATTCTCCCTTGATTTCTAACGTTGTTTTCCAGTTTCTCATTACAGTTTTTAGAAAATTTATTAACACGGGGTCGATTTTGTATATTGATAAAGCTTTAATTAGCCATGAGTGAGGAATACTGTCGAAAGCCTTCTGATAGTCAATATATCCTACATACAGATTACGATTACCTTTGCATGCTTGTTCGAGTATGATTTGATCAATAGTGAGTTGTTCCTTGCAGCCTCTAGCCCCTTTTATGCATCCTTTTTGCTCTTCTGTAATCACTCCCTGCATTGTTAGGTGTTCGTAAACAAAGTTGTTAATGCATGCTGTTATAATTTTGTACATGGTTGGGAGGCATGTGATTGGCCTACCCTTAGCTGGATCGCGGTTAAAAGATTCTGATTTTGGTAACAGATAAGTTATTCCTTCTGTTAAGAATGCTGGGAATTCACTCGGACGTTCTATGCTGATATTGAAAAGGTTAACTAACTTCTGGTGAGTTGATGTTAATCTCTTATACCAGAAGTTCTGTATTTTGTCATTTCCAGGGGCTTTCCAATTTTGTGCTTTGTTTAGAACTGCGATCAGATTTTCCACGGTTATTATATGGTTTTGCATTGGTGTTAATCTTGATGTTCTTTCGATTTCATTAATAATCCAGTTGGCATTAGGGTTGTGTTCCACTGTTTTCGACCATACTGCCGCCCAATATTTTTCGGTGTCTTCCTGTGTAGGAAAATCTTGGTCTGGATTTTCATTTCCAATAGATTTTGTTTTTAGGCTTCTGTAGAAAGATTTTTCGTTTCGGTAGAAGTAAATATTATTAGTTCTTCTTTTCTCTGAAACTATGTATTTTTGTTTCTTAGTTTTCATCACACATAGCTTTTGTCTTAGTGTGTCTAGGACTCTTTGAGGAACTCGTTCATTACTCTCAAATCTGGAGTGGTTTTGATAAGTTTGACATATTTTGTTTATTCTTCTCTTAAGTCTTCTCGATTTGTTGCCTTTTAAAAATTCAGCTAAAGAAGATATATGACTTCGCAACTTCTTGATGTTTTCTTCTAGTCTTCTAAGCCATGGTTTTGGATAATCTTTTTTCTTCCGTCTTAGATTTTGTGGTTGGTGTTTTGGCGCTTTTCCTAAGAGAGTTGCAGTTGTTTGTGCTGCGCAATAGATTATGGTATGTAGTTCCTCCAAATCATCTATTTCTTGTATAAAACTGGGAATGATTTCATCATTTAGCTGTTCCAGTATTCGGCATGCTTTTCGTGAGGTGTTTATCCTAGCTATGGATGGTCTAAGGGCTGGATTCGTTTTGTCGAACAAAGAATATAATTCCCGGAACGTTTCTAGGGTTTGCAATTCAAAAGCTATATTTGGTGGTTCGGTTTCATTGTTGTTCGTATTCGTTTGTTCATTTTCAGCAGCGATGTTTGATGGTTCGGAGTCATTGGTTACCGTATTCGATTGTTCGTTTTCGGTAGGTTCATTGATCGGGCGGTCTGTTTCTTCCAATCGTGGCACATTTTGAAGGTCTGTTTGATTTGGAGGCTGAATTTGACTTCTTATTTCGTCTCTGATGGCTTCAGGAACAAGATTGTTTCTGTGGATAGCTCTGACCTGATCTGCAAGCCGTTGTTCACTAACATTGTAATCCGGATGTGAGATTGTAAAAGTTGTGTGTAGACGTGTTCGATATGCTGTCATGTTTGTTTCATTTTCTGTTGCTATGTAATAGTGGCGTAATAAGGATTGATTAATATTTGGTGTCCATTTCCTACGCTGTCGTAATGTACCAGCTGCTGTGAGGGCTGCATCGGTCGGTGCATGCTCGTCACTTATAGGCTGGTTATTGGTATTATTGTTTTGTATGTGCTGTGGCTCATTTATCACACTTAACCCAGGTACCAAGCTAAGTGCGCGGGAGTTAGGATGCAGTCCCGAGGCGGTGGGGTTATCCGAGGTCCCCAGATTGTTTGATTGGTTTGTGTTCTCCATTCAGTTTTTGTTTCCATTTTATACCTCCTGGCAGGGTTATTTACTAAGGCCGCTTCTAACATGAAGGACAGACGCCCACCTACATGCTTTCTGGTTGCCAGCTTAGGATGTAGGATTTTGTGTTGTTGTTTGGTCCGCGGGTGGTATTCTATTTCCCACCTACCCGGTATATTTACCGGGCATTCCTCTATCCGCCACCTGAGGACGCGCCCTCTAGGGAAACAACACCCCCCGAGGGTTATTATTATTATTATTATTATTATTATTATTATTATTATTATTATTATTATTATTATTATTATTATTATTATTATTATAAAATGGAAAAGGAGAAAGGTCCATGTATACAAAACAAAATTCTTGTTTACTTCGAAACAAGTTTCTAAACGAAAACTTATTTTAAAATAAACTAATTTGATAAAAAAAAATTGATGATATTAAAGGACTTTCTCCAGCAGTTCCTTTTCTATATAAAATATTTTTTATAGTTTATTTTCTTCTTTTTTTAAATTTCTATGAGAGGAAAATTAATCATCGAAATATTAAAAGACCCACGCAAAAAATATACACAGGAACATAATACTGCATCGAACTTTATAAAAAAAAATGATTAAAAATAATTATTGGTATTATAACCTTCTTGCATAACATTTTCGAAAGTTCATTCGACTACGTATATAAAATTTACAATGTTGTTTAGTCCTTTGCATAAAATATAAAACCATATTAAAAGTACACTGCTTATATGTATATGTATACTATCAAGTTTGGTATACGCAACTTTTGGTAGAAAATCTTTTGATGGAAATGGAGAAGTAAAAGGGAAAAAGATAGTGCACGACTGGGTCACAATTTTTATGATTCATAAATTAAATTAAAAGAAATTTTGTTTCGGACATTGTCCCTTCTTTATATGCACTAGGTTATAAAAAAGATGATAAGAATGGAGTAAGTGATAAAAGTAATCTTTATAATTTTACTGCAAATAAGTTATGTAAGAGAGTATAAAATGAAAAGGAGAATTTAGAAATTTTATTTAATTTTAAATTTTTTCTGATTGGAAATGATGAAATAGATTTGGTTAGTTATAATAAAATAATAACTTTTATGAAATTAACGAAACAAAAAAAAAAGAAATAAAATAAAATTATAAAACAATTAAAAAAAAGAAAAATGATATTTAAGTTACATGAATTAAACTTTAAAACAATCCGGTGATTCTTGTTAAGAATTTGAATATTAAAGTATCCGTTGAGTTCATCATATTTTTAATAATACCTTAATATGACTCAAAAAGTACATACCTCTAGTACATGCTTCTAACATTCGCTCATTGCATTATGTTGAAGTTTATATTAAGATTTTTTGTTTGAGTTTTCCTAATTGTTTATATGAAGGTTTTTTTTTAATAATACAAATTCTATATATTACTGAAATACATCAGCCAAGTAGAAGACTTAGCACTATTTAATTGGACTTGTTGAATTATTGATTCAAAATAGCTTTTAACGGTTAAAGAGTCGAGATAGTTCTACGTAACAAAAAGGCTACCTTTTACGGATTTTGTGATAGACTTTTCTAGAAACAAATCGGTATAAATGATTCATTATTCTTATTCAATTTACCGTTAGTTTTTTGTTTTTTAAATTACCAATATTTGACATTATGTTACTCTAGGATTTAAACGCTAATTATGTAATAAAACTTCACAAACGTCTCTTTTATTGAAATTTTGAATTTGATTTTGCATAAGAAGTTAAGAGGTGTTGGTGGTAGCTTAATGACTTCGGAAGAACTTACTCAACGGAAATGTTTCAGGGGCATCCAAATATGGCCGCCAGATTTCCAGGTTGGGTGGGTTTTGGCAGGTAAGGTTGAGTTTCGGGGGCAAGATTCCCTTACATTCTGGCGAACTAATGCCGCTCTTAGCAAGCAGGCCATGTCCCCTGGTACTTGACATTTAGTTTCCAAACTCTTCCTTTCAAATTTACCTTTATCCAACTCATCCGATCCTCTTGCCTTGCAACAACTTGTTTTGTTTTGACACCAACACGATGTATTCCATTTGATTTCTTTCACAAGTCTTAATTTATGAGAACAAAATTTTAAATTCGTTGGAACTGATTTTTAATAATTTTGTTGCATTCACAGTGATTCGCATAAGGGGTGACAAGTGTAAGTAAGAGCGTGTCAGTTGAGTTGAGGACAAGAAAAAAATCGTATGGAAGGGGTCGTTCAGACGCGAGGAGCAATTTTCTAAAAAAAAATGACTTAAGACTTTTATACTTTTTTGCAAAGCAATAAATCTCTTCCATTATTATTTTTTTTAAATAAAGTCGTTTTAGTGAATAGTTTTTGAAAAATAGTTTTCAAACTCAAAATTTCGAAATTAAAACTCAAAATAATTTTTTTGTAAAAACAGAAAACTCTGCTAAATTTTTTTCTAGTTTTTGAGAAAATATTATTATAAATATTTTATTATTATTAAAACTTTACTGAAAACATAAATAAATTATATTAACAATAATGAAATAAATATAGCGCTAGCAACCAGGACCTTTCACTATTTTTGAGAAAATAGAAAATAGGATTCCCTTTATTTGACTTCAAACCGTTGTTTAATTTTCTTTAAAGATACGCACTAAAAAAACTAGTAAGGAGTTTTATTTCTTTTCAATGTTCTCAAAAACTAGACCAATTTTTTTTTAACATTCGGTTTTCTATTTTTCACTAAAAATTAATAAGAGATTCATATTTAATTACGTACAATTTTGGAACAAAAAATATAGTTTGAATTTTGTTTTCTTTTTTTCAATTCTTTACCAAAAGAATTTTTTTTAAAAGATACTAAAACAAGAGATTTCTGGCTTTATAAAAAGGTATAATATGGAATTGTTGTTATCGTTATTTTTGAATATTTCTTTTTTCTCTTTTACGTATTTTTTTTGGAAATCGTTTCTTCCTAAATGGGGGAAATACACCCCTCTTTTAAGATATTTTACTATCCCGACCGCCTTTACGTTCTTGATTTTTGTCACACCGCATGAGAATCACCCTGTTTACAATTTTGAAAACATTTTTGACAACAAAAATTGGTACTGCGTTTTTTATTTTTTATGAAGGCGGAGCTAAAAAAATAATTTAAAAAAAAATCATCTATTTTCCAAATATATCAAATCAAATTAACTAATTTGTGCTTCTGGATTTTTTTTTTTAATTCGAGGTTTCAAAAATAAGTGGATGACTTTTTTCAAAATTCGTTTTGTTTGTTCGCATTAATAAATGCCTACTAAAAAATGTCGTATCAATTTTTTTTCTTACAAATGTTAACAAAATTTTATAGAAAACAAAGGTGGCTTGGCTTTTTTGCATTAATAATATTTTTGTTAAATTGTTCGACAAACAGAGATCTGCATTTTAATTAACCGCCGTCATCTTGGTTATATCTACAATTTCTTTAACAGAGACACAGCAAACAAAAAACAAAAAATCTTGTTCCTTTGAGTTTGTCCAGCACAAAGTTTATAAATTAGAAAAATATTAGACGTCATTGTCGCAAAAGTTATCCTAAAAAAATTTGTTTTTTAAGTCCAAAGAAGTTATTTTCCGAATTTAAAATAAATGCTAAAAAGTGCAGCTTTTCAACTAAATAAGTGAAACTTACAATTCCGTAGGTTTTTTTTTTTGTTTTGCATCTCGTTAACTAACAAGCTTTCTAGTTTGTTGGACTTTTTTCCAACTATTTTTTTTTTTTCAGTTTGTTGAAGTTTTAAAGAATTTAGCCAATTTATTATTCTGATGAGCACTCACAAATTCTCCTCTCCTTTTTGAAAGAATGAAAGGATTAAATAAAAACAAAATCTCTCATGAATGGAAGTCAAAATAACTATCTTATACTTTTTCCTATAATATAATTTACTAACGAAAGAAATTTAATTTTTAATCTTTAAATGATAGAAAAAGTTATAGCAGTGAGGAATTGGTTTAATGAGATTAGTATATGACTTCTTCTTTTGAATCTCAGAAATATAAACAAACGTTGTTTCTTTTCAATTATTATTATTTCCATTATTTTCATAGAAAATTTCATACCACAGTTAAAAAATACTTATATTTAGGTATTTCTCGTGTAAGTGTCCTGAAAAAGGAAAAAAAAATAAAACAATAAAATGCATACCTACCTAACCTATAATTTATTTTCAGGGAAATTACGTTTTATTTTTATTTTTTAAGGAATTGATTAAAAATTTATAAATAAATCTGTTTGTTGCTATAACCTTATTTATACAACCTACACTCATATTTGAAACAATATCGAATTCTTAAAAATATATTTGTATTTTAAAATTCAAGCTTTGGAATTTAACAAGAAATATGTGATTAATTTCCTCTGATAGCATTTTTTCTCTTATTTTCATAATATAACTGGAATAGGACTAATGAATTCGCCGAGTTTTACATTCTATCTAAAATACAATTTTGATTGAAAAATATTTACATATGGAAAGAATGTGAAACAAATTCAGGCTTCCTATATATAGTACATGGCCTGCACTTAACTTTACATTCTAATTCCTGACAAAGAGACACACAAACATAGAATTTCAAAAATGCAAATAATAATTCCGTAAAAAATATTAATTCTTAGAAGGAATTTTAATAAATTTATGTTATTGAGATTTAATAATTTTTCACGGGTTCTAATTAAATTGTGTTAATTAACGAACATTGGAATTCCTCGGTAAAAATTTTAATAAACATGCACATTCGATGATTAACGAGTGGCAAAAAGCAATGATTGAAGATGATTAGCTATCTTCCCAATTAAAAAAATGCTAAGCCTTCTACTTGGCTGATGTATTTCAGTAGTATTTATAAAAAATTGTATTATTAAAAAAAAACCTTCGTATATTTCTCTTGTTTATGCTTACTTTGACTTGGTCCATTGTTGCTAATAAAACTCATACAAAAAATGAAAAGGGCTTAAACAGATTATCCTACATAATATTTGTGAAATGTGCATAAAACTCGTTCCAAGTCAAAGCATATGAACAATGTACAATGTAAATATCTATTTCTTTTTTTTTATTAATTTTTTTTTTTTTTTAATAATTGAAGTTATAGATATGCTAAGGGGCATAAAGGCTTCGCTTCCCCTGTGTGCTATTTGCATATGGTTTCTGGAGGCAGGTCCCACAGATCATATTCATTTCGAATGGGATGTGAAAATAAAAACATAAAACCAAATTGGATGAAATACCTATCAAATGAAAAGGTCATCAATGTAAGTAAGGTGCACGAATGGGTTGCACACGGTGCGGACACATTTTGATTCTAAGACCTGAGATAAGAAGCTATTAATGATATTTTAAAATAAAGAAATTAGTTATAGGAACATTTATTATATGCTACCTACCACAAAGGCATAAACAATACAGCTTCGTGTAGCGTGTAATATTGTATTCATGGAAATTACAGTTTAAAATGACAAATGTTTAAAAATATCGATATAATCAATATAAATTGATTAAAGAAAATCTGAAATTGTTTTAATGTCAACTTGAAGTATACCATCTGATTTTTTTTTAATAAATTTTAATTTATGAGAACAAAATTTAAAAAAAATCAATTTTTAATTTTATTTTACATTAAAATATTCACTATTTGGTTGTTGCAGCATTTGGCAACCACAAGCTTACTTACTTACTTAAGGTGGGGCACTACAGTCCGGGATGGACCAGGCCCTCTACCAACATGCTTCTCCAACTAGCTATCTCCAGTTTCGCACGCCAAGTTGGTTGAGATCCTCTCTCACCTGCGTGCGCCACCTAAGTCGCGGTCTTCCTCTACTGCGCAGCCGTCCCTCGGGATTGGATTCGAAGAATTTACGGGTCGAAGCGTTGCGGTCCATTCGCTTTACATGACCCAGCCATCTAAATCGTTGGACCTTGACTCGTTTGACCAGGTCAGTCTTACTGTACAGCCCGTACAGTTCGTGATTGTATCTTCTCCTCCACTCACCATCTATGCAGATGGGACTAAAAATCACCCGGAGAATTTTCCTCTCGAAACATCCTAAAGCGTTCTGATCTAGTTTTGACAAGGTCCATGCCTCTGTGCCATATAAATATAAGAACCGGGATGATAAGTGTCTTGTAGAGGGACACTTTAGTTGCTCGAGAGAGGACTTTGCTACTCAATTGCCTTTTTAGTCCAAAGACGCAGCGATGGCAAGAGTTATCCTCCGTTTGATTTTAGAGCAGGTGTCGTTGTCTGAATTAATAGCGGCGCCTAGGTAGACAAAGTCTTAAATTACCTCAAAGTCATAGCTGTCTATGGTGTCCTTTCTTGATGACATCATATAATTGGTCTTGCCCTCATTGACTGCTGAGCCCATCTTCTTCGCTTCCGCCTCAATGTTCACAAACGCTCCACTGACATGACGCTGCGTTCTTCCAATTATGTCAATATTGTCGGCATATCCGACTAATTTTAATTACCTAATTAACTTTGAAAGATTGTGCCTCTTGTGTTGACGCTTGAGTTTGGTCGATGGTGGACTTTTCTGGTCTGAAGCCACACTGATATGGACCTATCAGGTTGTTGACGAACGGCTTCAAGCGATCATATAATACATCAGACAGGATCTTGTAGGAGATGTTAAGAAGACTTATGCCTCTGTAGTTGGCGCAGTTCAGAGGGTCTCCTTTTTTAAGGGTTAGGGAAACAATGCTAAGGTTCCATGCATCGGGCATGCTTTCTGTACGATCGTAAAGTATTTTTTTTTTTCATAAAAATTTCCGTGTGGCACGATGGCATAAAACAATCAATATGGCACGCTTTTTGTATTTTAATATTATTTAACTTAAATTTAATCTATTGAAATTTATTAGACATTTTAGAAAATTGTAGTAAGAATTTTTGTTAATAATGTTTTATATTTTTGTTTGAAGAAGTAAAATTACTCACTAAAGCCTAGCACGCATCTGAATCTAAATGAAAACAAATCAATAGTGTAAAAGAAAACACTTGTACTTCAATTGCTAAAAAAAAAATTAAAAAAGGTATAATATTATAAATTTCGGTGGTTGAACTGCAGAACAAAAATGAAAACGAAGTTTTTGTTTACGATTTCATTGTTTCAATTTTTGTATAGATATTTTCGTTTTAATTCAATTCCGTACTATGCTTAAAGCGAGTTCTGAAAAAGTTAAAATGACGTTTATGTTTTGGGAAACTCCTATTAATGGGCAATACGCTAAAAATATTAAATAATGATACCTACTTATATTTGAGAAGAAGTTGTGTTTTTTAATATGGCACTAAAATTACATGGTCTCATTATTTTTTTATTTTAGATATTTGGGTTGAGCCCCCAAAATCCTCAATTGCGTTCGCGTCTGCGAGTTCCTTTTGATTGGTAAAACAAAATATTTGCACTTTATATGTAGTTGATTTTGCAATATTTTACTATTATTTTATAATCACAAATCGGACAAGCCTAACAGGCAGAGAACTTTCCAATGAGTTATTTAGTTAACTTTTTATTCCGCAACTAAAAAGAGTTTCTTTGCCATAAGTTTGGAATTTTGAATTTTTACTTGTTTTTAAAGTAGATATGCATCTATCTAAAGTGCACACCTAAATTGAACGTACTTGAGCTTAAAAGTTAAATTTCAAACAAAAAATATAAAACTGTTTTCGAAATATCGAATTTTCAAAAAAATATCATCGGTTCAACGTTTACCATTATATCATATTTCTAATATTTCAAGCGTCCTTATTTTTTTTCTTAAACTAAATTACCCATAACCTTCCCTTAAACTTCGATCCAAAGTAGAGTGGAGGGTTTCTGAACAATTTTTTTGAAAATTGATCAGATTATTCATTCTGATTTTTTCTTTGAAGCTGTCATTGGGACTATTTCTTGAGTGCCTATATATGGGTTATCTATTGCACAGTACATGTAAGCGAAACCCAAAATTCTCTTAATGTTTATCCATCTGTTTGTCAGGGATATTCTTAAAAACCACTGAACTAATTTAGACTAGACTTTACAGAAATTTTGAGGAGTTTGTTAGGAGTTATCTAGTCTTAAGTGTTCATCGCTAAAAAACCTTTATACCGAAAAAGATGCAATAACTGAAAAAGATTACCTTACCTTTTTCAATCTTTCTCAATCCCATCAAATAATTAAAAAAATCTTCAGAGTTTACTCTTTCTTTGTATTCTCTGACGGCGATTTTGAATCAAGTACTAAATTGTGAGTTACATTTTTCGATCTTTTCTCAAACATAATATCGATATTTCACAATTTGAAATTAAGTAACAAAAAAATCAAAAAACAATTTATAAAAATAAAATTAGTAGCACGACAGCTCATGAAAAACCATCAGCGCCTTCTCACTTACAACTCTCAACCATTCCTGCATGCATGTCTCTTTGACAATTCTGAGGAGGGGACCTCCAGTTTATTACCAATTCAGAACGAATAAACTAAGAGGAAGGATTTATAAATTCCTTGCAAGAGACAGTTCTCGTAAAAAAAACATTTTTGTTTTCAGGTGGAAAAGGATGAAATTGATTCCAAGGACTTTGGCATGACAACACATATGTAGCTTACTTTAAAATTTAATTTCAAAACTGCCACTTACAGTGAGAGTATTGCTATTGTCCTGGTATTGTTAAACATTAAGGATATTGTTAGTCATTAAGGGAACGAAATTTTTCTGAACTTTAAATCTTTTAGAAAAAATTAAAACACTCGGTAAATACAAATACATATGTACATATATGTATTCTCTTGATAATTTAAATTTCATTACTAACTTGTTTGTATCTGCCATTTTATATAATTATAACATCTGAAAACTTTTTTCATTTTGATTCACCCTTTTAACTTTATGAATTGTTTCAAAATCAATATTAACCATAAACCACCGACAAAACTGATAAAAGTTCGAAATTACTTATACTTGTAACTTTCACCTGCTATTTTCCGTTTAAATGTATTTTGTTTGTATATATCGCATTGCTATTCAACGTTTCATATTCACTTTTAAGTTAACCATTCTGTATGAAAGTGTTTATTATATTTTATCGTTTAAAACCACTTCCCTCAAGTACTTACTTTTTTTTATTATTATTTTATTTTATGCTGCTATGTATGTATGTTACTGTTAGACGATCACAAGGGAATATTATCGTTGATTTTGAATTAATTTTTCACTTAAAAATTTAAGCACGTACATAACTGTTTTATTGATAATGTAGAACAAGCTTTTCATAATTGCAATTTAATGCTAAAAAAAATCAATTTTATTTCATATACATAAATTAGCTTTATAATTTGCAAGATTAATTGATTTACATTTTACAATCAACGCACGTTGTAAAGAAGATTTTAGGGGTACATAATGCTGTAAAGATAATCGATTTAAAGGCATTTAAAAGATTCATAAAAATAATTTAATTTTATTTCTATACCTAGGTACATTTTGAGCTCGTTTTTTCTACGAATTTGTCAAGAAAGCTTTAAGTTTCTATCTTCACATTTTAATACACATTTTAATAGGAAGATGAATTCTTGTATATTTTAACGCAAGCCTTTTCTACAATGAAGGAACGTATGTATATATATGTTATAGATGAAAAGTACTTTGTGCTTATTTACTCTGTTCGATCATTTTTAAAATGATCGATTAAACTTTGAAGAAATATTTTGTTTGATAAGTCAGATAAAAATTGTATAAAAAGGAGAATCTGTGCTTCTGGAGTTTAATATAAGTTTGACTGAGAAGGAAGTTAGCCAAATAGTGGCACAGAATCTATCATATATAAATAATAATGTGATTTTAAATAAATAAAATGCACGACTGCTTTTAGGTGCGATCACACTGTGGTTTTAAAGTATGCATGGTACTTACGCTTTAGACTGAAAAATTTAAAAAAAAATAATATACCTATAGGTAATAAGAAATAAATTGATTAAACAACTTGTGAAATTGTTTTGACACCAACGCAATGTACATCATCTGAATTCTTGCACAAATCTCAATTTATGAGAAACAAATTTTGGAGCTGTTTTTTAAATAATTAATTTTGTATGTATAAAATTTTGAAAATATTTTTGAAAAAAAAAAAAAAAAAAATGTTTTACTTCATTTTTTAAAACTTATTAATACAGAGTTAAAAAAAAATAATTTTGAAAAAATTTCACCACCCATTTACGAAACATCGAATTTTCAAAGATTAATTTTGAAATTTTTCAAATCCAAAATTTGGTTTTTTGAAAATTTTGATATACAATATTATGTGTAAATTTTTTTATTAAAATTGCTTGAACAGATAATGAGAAAACCAAAAAAATAGTTCTATGAGAGATACCATTTTTAAACGATAGAAAAATTGTTCTTTTCAATAATCTGATAGATCATATTGATATACATAAGTTCACATAAAAATTTCATTCAAAATCGTAGGAGTCGTTTTTGAGAAAAATGAGATTTTCAATACCGGTTTTAAAACATTTGTATGGGAGATGCTGTTATTTTTGGCTATAAGAATAATTTGTTTTTAAAATCTGCTAGATAATGTCAAATAATGTCTGGATGCCAATTTTAATAAAAATCGACCAAGCCATTTTCGAATTTTTCAAAAATCAACAAAAAAAATTTTAAATGTTACAATTTTTAAATCTTCAGGAATGATTTTCTATAAAAAAAATTGGTCAAAATCAGAAAATAAAAAAAAATGGTTCTATGGGAGGTACCACTTATAACCATTTTCCGATTTTTTTTTTTATAAATTAGTAGCCTTTTTGTAAAAAAAAATACTGAATCTTTTTTTGACGTTGTGGCCCCTTTTTTGAGAAAAATAAGATTTTCATAATTTGGTAAAACTAATTTTTACGGCAGGTACAGTTATTTTTGGTCTCAAAAAAAAATTAAAATACGTGTGGGGGGAATGCTCAAAAACCGTTAGGTACCAAGTTTAAGGAAAATCGACCCACCCGTTTAGGCTGTAGCCGAAAGGACAGAACAGACAGAATTGCGAGACCCACTTTTTTCGATTTCGCTATCATGCCAGCTATTTTGATCGAGTTCGATTTTTTTTACGAATCAATAACTTGATAAAGTACCTATGTAAAAATCTAATTCAATTTAAATATTTTCATATTTAGCAAATTTCACTTAACTTGCTTCTTTCCCCAGTCCAAGCAAAACAAAATAAATCTTAAACAGTACCCTGGTCGCATGTCGTAGCTTTATATAAAGCCAAAAATGTAAAAAGCAATTCATTATTAGTATTCGTTATTTAAATGCGTAGTTTCTGATGAAAAAAAATGAATACTGATTTTTTTTATCAAAATTTTACTTTTATAAGGAGGACCTATTTTGACTATTATTTTTAGTCGAATTGTAAAAACCAAATGATTTAAAGTATTTTATGTTTTTTAGATGCCTAATTGAAAATTGCGAAAATTTGGTTTTTCTAACAAATTCTGTTTTTTTTAGTTGTGTTATTTTTGTATTTTATTTTTCGTTTCGCGTCAGCAGCTTACCAGGTTTAAGTAGGCAAATGGAAATTATGATAAGATATGCATATAACAATGTTTAATTTATGAATTTATAATTAAAATACAATTTTTTTTAAATAAAATAAAATTTCTTTTTGCTAATGAAATTCCCAAATTTTCTGTGAAAAAAATTTAATTTTATTTGTCTCAAAAATGTGCCAACAACTTTAAAACCCCAAAAAAAAATAATTTTTTTTTTTACAAAAAGACTACCTTAAAAACAAAAATCAGAGAAATGGTTTAAAATGGTACCTCCCATAAATCATTGTTTTAATTTTCGATTTTCTCAAAACTGTTTCAGCTAATTTTGATCAACGTATGGAGATTTAAATTTTTAAAAAATTTAAAAAATTTCAGAATTAATTTTTTGAAAATTCGATATTTTGAAAATGGTTGGATGATTTTTTTTTTAAATTAATTTTGAACTCCGTATTAATAAATACGAAAAAATTGCGTACTCACCACTTTTTTTTTTATACATTTTGGAAAAAGTTTTGTAGGTATACAAAATTATTTTTTTTTTTTTTATTTTTTTAAATATTTTTTCTCATAAACTGAGATTTGTTTAAGAAATCAGATTATATTTATTGCTGGTTGTAATCGTTGGTGTCAAAACAATTTCAGTCTAAAGCCGGGGCCACACCTATAACTTGTGGTGTGTTGTGGAGTAATGTGTTGTGTCGCTGACTGTTTACAATAATCAGGATTTCGCAGTGTTGCCGGGAAGAAATACTTCAAGGTAGTACTGAAGCCAAAAAAGAGGAGTATTTTGAAAAAAATAGTAGTACAGACATTTTTTAGTCTTCAAACTTTATTAAAAAAAATCATCAAGAAAAAAAATCAGTTACAAAAAAAAACAAATAAATAAATTATTATTTCTAAGAACAAAAATAAGTAAATATCTTTTCTATCATACAAAATTTGTCTTGTGGCAGATAGCGTAATGCATAGTTATATTTGCCTTTTTGTTTGCCTTTACCTGCTCCAAGGAAACCAATTTCACTAAATATCTATACAATAAAAGTTTACTTTGAATTTTTCTAACAGGAATTACAATATTTCAAACATTAATTAACAAACCTTTTCATTTTATTGAACTATACATACAAATTTACGGAGCTCAAAAAAAAAAAAAAACAACCACCAAACCAAAATTTCAGGTAATGAGGTAACCATAAAATAAATACCGAACTGACAGATGTAAATTGAACGTAGACGTCCACGCCAACGAAAAACAAAAACAAACAAGAAAGAGGGAAATTCCCTTTTTGACGACAGTTTGGAAGATTAAAGTGCTGCAAAGTTTGATTTAAATTTGAAGTGAATTAAATTTATTAAGGTTAACATTACACTTTGCTGCAAGTGTAAGATATTTTAGGTCTTTAAAAAAATAGGAGTACGAATGTAAAAGGAGGAGTACAGGAGTACGGAGGTGTTGAAAGGAGTACAATACTCCTATGGGAGTACTTTCGGCAACACTGGGATTTCGTCTTGCAAACTTTCTTTTTTTTTGTCTTTTTTTGGTCATATCTGAATATTCTCCAAATAATAATTTATATTGTTTAAGCCCTTCAATGCGTGACTTTTTTTTTTTTTTTTTGGAAAGAGTGAAGTCTACGTTTTGGTTGAATATAGTGTCCGTTAAGGTAGAACTACAATAGTCAAAAGGTAACTTTCCCAAATGTCACTGACAAAAAAGTAGATTTCCGAATCATCAAGAGGAGAACCCTCCCATTAAGCACTTAAATAAAAATAAGAAAATAAAATTTCATAATTAAAGTTTTGATGTTCAAGTACTGTGAAATAAAAATATTTTAAAATACAAGTTCTTTTTATTAAATCAAATTCAGTTCTGAAATGGTTGGATTATTTGTACTTCTTTGCTATATATCCACTTGCATAATTTTAGTATTATGTAAATGAATTTTTGGGCCAATAGGTTCCACACATGAATACACAAAAATAAAAAATGTACACAAAAAGGTTAGGAAGTGCAATAAAATCAGAATTCGGAAAATAAAAATGTTAATATACATTGGGTAAACCAGATGTCGAGAATCATCCTCGAAATTCATGCAATTTAGATGGAAACACATTTATTCTCGGAATTAATATGTTTTGATATCAACTTTCTTTTACTTTGAAAAATACCCTTCCATCAAAAAAGCAATTGAAATAGGAATAGTTAATTTTAATTGTTTTATTTTTTCAGCCGTGAGAACTAAAACGTGCACCTTATAGTTTTTCACTTTGATTCACTTAAGCAAATGAACGACTATCTGTGAGGATTTTATTATTGTTACTTTTCACGTAGACGTTAGTATAAATTTCAAAAAACCTGATGGTGTATAGGAAGAAAAAAATATCAGGTTGGTAAGGTTAGGGTACATCGTGTCTAATAGTACTACATACATATATGTAAGTATTTGATTAATATTTGATTTGTTCTGCTATAAAATAACTTTCAACCATGCGAACATTATGAATGTGGTTATCACAATTCTATCAGAAGGGGAGCATTTTGCAGGTTTGGTTAATTGAAATTGATGACTCATAAATGTTGAAAACACGGCTATCTCTATGCCATAAAAATAAATTGTATAGACGTTTGTCGTTTCACACTCATATATGTATGTACAAGTAGATAATGAACCTACCTAATTATGAAGGGCTTAGAGATTAAAAGTTGTTTACTTTCAGCAATATGTTATAAAAGTTGTAAATAATATGCGGTCTATATGAAAATGGTTTGATGTTGTTTTTCATAATCGGGTTATATGTTAATATAAGTAGGTACATTACATACCTACATAAATATTGTTATTTTGTATTTTTGGAATTTTGTGGTAGAATGAAGCCGGAAATGTTAAATCAACATCACTGATGATGGAAAAATGTATCTGCAAGATATGAAAATTTGTTTCTATAAGGTTTGTGTAAAATTCAAATCTTTTGTACCACATCAAAGTTTTGTAAGTATATAATATCCTTAGTTTTATAATATTTTATTTCAAAAGGAAACAACGTTCTAAAGATTATCTTATTTTCAAAACCATTTCATAGAAATAAACATATCCATATCCATTTCCCTGGAATTTAAGTGTTTTTTGAGGTTTGCTTTGAAATTAAAATATTTTATTGAAAGTGTGTATATGATATCAATTTTAAATTTATTTATACAATAGGTATTGTACTTTTGAATTGAAATAGTTTTGAATTTTCTTTTTTGAATGTAAGTTATGTTGTTTCAAAATTCAAATTATGGGCAAAGAGGGAATTTTTTAAAGACAAGCAAAAATTACAAAAAAAAAAAAAAATAATTTGATTTGGTAATTTATTATGGGAAAGATGTTTTGGATAGGCCTTGTTCTTTTCAAACTTCTGCATAGTTGCCACTCAACTGGAAAGTCAGGGAGAGTATGGGAATGAAAATTTGGTCAGGGAAAGTCAGGGAATTTCAAAAGCGGTCAGGGAAAAATTTTTCAGCAGAGATTATTTTCATAGTGAAATAAATTAAATATTTCGTTGAACTCTTCCCACACTTTTGGGTCAAAAACTATGTGTATTTAGCGAGCTCATTAAATACTGCCATTGGACTTGTGCATAGAAAGAATGGGAAGAAGGTTTATGTGGAATTCCTTTCAACCAAAAAATCGATTCTGTTTAGAAAAAGAATCGAATTTTTTCTCTTAAACAAATCTTGCATATTTTACAAGATTTCAAAAAAAAAAAAAAAATTCCACCGATTTGCACACACACTAGCAAGATTTAACATTTCTAAAATCTTTAATTTAATTTCGCTGTGTTTACAGAAGGTAAAAAGTGTTTTTGTTGCAACGAATTTCAATTTCAGTGGTTATTTTAATCATATATGTATATTAAATATTTGTGCGCTCTTTATAAATAAACAAAAAAATACATTTCGCGATAATAATAAGTTTTATTAAATTGAGTTGTCAAGCATCAATTAAATATCTCAGTTCCATGTAATTTATTTTTAACAAAGTATTTAATATAATCTATATATGAAATAAAGTTTTGTTTTGTGTACGTTCGCTAACCAGCCAAACCGGTTGACCGATTTTCTTAATTTTTTTTTTAAATTAAAGAGGAATAAGGGTAGAAGGTTTAGGACAAAAAAAATATAAAAAATTAAAGAAAATCTGTTGAAAAAATAAATGAAATTTCAATCGGTCACTGATTTGAACAATATTTAGTAATTTGCGCATTTCAAAAATAATAGAGTTCGTGGTGGAGTGGAAAGATCTCCGCTTTAATTTAAGCCGAAAGGCATTAGCATTAAGTTATTATATAGTTTAACTTAGAGCGCCCGCATAGGGCCAGTAAGTTAGTTGTAAGTTATTGATAAGTAGGCTAGTTTTTATGAATTTTTGTCTAGCGTTAAGATAGTTATAAGTTTTAAAGAAAATAAAAATGAATTTAAAAAAAATAAATAGATCTCCGCTTTAGATGTGAGGGTCTTAGGTTCGATTCCTGCCACCGGTAACTTTTTTTTTTTTTTATTTTTAATAATTTTCTCTTTTTTTTTCAACACATTCGCTGCAAAACAAATAAAAAAAAAATGTTTTTTTAACGCCCTGCGAAGCGGGCTAGTGTATGTGAACATAAAAAATAAAGTCAGTCGTATTTATTAGATTGTTGTCTACTTAGGCACTGTCTAACTATTTTCAAATTCGTGGAAATATGTTTTAGGTATTTAATAAAAATAAATATCACATTATATTCACGGTCACGGCTAAGGCAATCTACTTTTGTTTCTAAGTTAGGCAGCTATAAGACAACAATAAACAAGGTTTTGAAACAAATTTTCCAAAGTTGTACAGTTGTCTTAAGTTAGAAAACGTTTATTAATAAGACCAAGTATTTATAATGTTTCTCAAAGAGTAATTGTTTTAATTTTTTTTTAACATTTGGTCAGGGAAAATTTTAAAATTGGTCAGGAAAAGTCAGGGAAATTTATTTTGAAAAGAAGTTGCAACTATGTTCTGATCCGTTCTTTCTGGCCCAAAATTTTGCACAGAATGACAAAATTTTTTATGTAGATTTCGTCTTATTTAAACAATAGAAGTTAGAATGAGTGCATCAGCACTCTGCTCAATTTTACGTGAACTCTGGTGTTCAACAAGGAAGCCATTTAGGACCCTTATTATTTATTTTATAATATATAAATGATATAACTTCAATTATAAAATTCTCCTCCGGTCTAATATATGCTGATGACATTAAAATTTTCACCTCAATAAATTACTGTTCACAGCTTTAAAAAGATCTTTAGGTATAGATTTTTGGAATGGTGCAATAAAAACCGACTTTTGTTATACACAAAAATGAAAAAATGATTTGCAATTTTTTTGATTCAAGTGAATAGGTGATTTCATAATTTGAAGTCTCAAAGTGAAATCAATGAATGCAATCTTATTATTGAAGTCATAACCGATTGCATCCACAAAAGATAGCATTCTTTTACAAGCCTGAATATCTGTTAATTAAAAAGGCGTAATCGTTCGTGCATTGGAGGTCTCCAGATCAAATCCGAACCTATTCTACCTAAACAATTTTTTAGGGGTACCTACCTACTGTAACAAGGAAGTGAAAAATCTAATTATCGCATGTCAGGAAAAAGTGACTCTTATCTTAATCTTTGTTGTTCGTATTTAGTAGGACATTGAAGGTCTCCTCTTTTTTTTTGTCGGCTAATAAAATCTGAATACATATCGTGCATAGTTGAGAAATTTAAGCCATGATTTTTAACAAGCTGTAACGCCATAAATTAATTTCTTTCGCTGACATAAAAATGTTATAAAGGTTGAAAGAACTTATTTTTTATTTAAAATGTTTAAGAAATTTTCTTTAAATTTATTTCTGCTTGTATTATTTGATATTTTTGATTTAAACAAAAACAGTTACATATTTTAAATAAGGAACGATTTGCATATAGAATTTTGTGTGCTTTTTTCTTGGAATATGATTTAAAAATGCTAAACAGCTCTGTTGGATTTTCTGTTTACCAATCTCAAGCTATATGCTACTTTATACTAAAACAATTGTGTTTTGTTTGGGAAAACAAAAATATAGACATACACCCAAACCATTTCAAATTCGCAGAATGGTGTTATTATTGTTCCTCAAAAAAAAATATTAAAGTTCAAGTTATAAATATTTAAACCTTAAACCAACCGGTCTTTAAAATTATTATTTTAACTTAATTATTTTTTTATCTTAAATTAACGGTACCTTCCACGCAACAATTAAAAATGGTTATTATTATATTTCGAGTACAACGAAACGATTTATAAAAATAATGTAAATACAAATTTTCAAAAAAAAAAAAAGAATAAGTTTTGGATTAAGAAAGAAATTCAAATTTATTTTTTGATATTTTAAAAAATAGGTTAATGATTTTTAACTCCAAATTAATCAATACTACGCCTACTTATTTATTAAAAATGATACAAAAATTTAAATATAAAAAAAAAATTTTTTAAACAACAATAAATTCTAACTATTTAAAATAAAAACATAATAATAAAAAAAGCACAATGCAACAAAAGTCGACGTGTTTAACTTATTTTGACGTATTTTTTAAAATCGGTTTATATGAAGATATTGTACTAGTCGGAGAGTCGGACCTGAGACGTGAAATCTTTAAAATTTCAAGCTGAATATTTTTGGCTACATACATTTTCTCTCCGACAAAAAGAGATCAAAATATTTTCAAAAAAAAAAATAATGTGGAACCCTATTTTGAATGAAGTTCACAAAACGTAATTTGAGCAACTTTCCAGCTAAATGCCTATATTTTTTTTTTAAATGTATACGAAGTTGAACACATAAAAGAACGACTTTTAGAAAATAAAAAGAATTACAAATTGTTTTTTGGTAGAATTTAAGGATTACCATTTCCACTTATACAGGGTGATTAATATAAGGTGCACCAAAAAGTCAGAGTGAGTAGGTTGGATTAAGACAAGAAAAAAATCGTTTGAGAGGGTTTATTTCCCCCCGTTTAGGCGGGGGCAACTTAATTTAAAATGAAAATTAAAGAAGAGATTTTTGGCTTTCCAAAAAGGTATAGCATGGCATTGTAAGTTTAACCGTTGTTTTTAAATATTTTTTTTTCTGTTTTAAGTCCATTTTTTTAGAAAATTGCCCTCCCGTCTAAAGGGGGGGAAATAGACCCCCTCCCATAAGCTTATTTTTGCTTTTAACAGGTACAATAAAATATAATATATATCATCGGCTTTCTGTCAAAACCTAGTTTGTGCAAAAATGACATCTGAATGTATTTAATATACACTAAATTTAAAAATCAATGTTTGTTTTTGATTCCTTTAACCTCTATCATATTATAAAACTTCAAAACAAGTATGTATATTTGCTTTTTTGGCCTTCTTGAATACACCTTACTCAAGTAACTTAAAACTGAAATCATCTGCACGTGATGTTTTCTATCAACTTTATCCCATATAGCCCAATTCTTTTTCTGTTTTTTTTTTTTCAAATTCTTTTTTGAAGTCCTCAATAACTTCTTTAACCAATATAAATATTGTGTTTAAATATACCAAGTATTATACAGTTATTTTTGTGTATCAATGATTTGATTTACTTCACCCTCTCGTTATATACCAACTCACATTTTTCTCAAAACAATAACTGACTTACAAAAATAAACTTTTGGGATTTTGTTTACTTAAATTCTGTTTTGAACCTTCCCATGCAACAAAAAGTGTGAACACTTAAATGTACACTCCGCGTCACTTATTTAAAGCCACTTTGTTCACATAATTTTTTTGTCGTTTTCCCTAAATAGTTCACTACCTGTGAAGTAAACAAAGACATCACATTAATGGGGATATCTAAATTTCAAATATCAATAGTGCAACCATATACACCAAAATACACCTATTTTCTGCGGTTCACTTACAGAATTCAGGAAATTTCAATTGATTTTCCTAGTTATTTCTTTATTTGTTTCCCTTCTTTTTAGAGAAAATATGCACATGCTTTTCAAGTACTAAAATTTTCAGTGAAAACAAATTTCACCAAGTATGCATCGCGAAAAAAATATTATGTAGAGTGTCCTCAAACATTTATAAATAAATAAATAAATGTTGTTGAAAATGTTGTTTTTTATTATAAACTTAAAAAAAAGATGTTATATGGTTTCTGTTTCCATTACACGTTGCCTTGCATTTAGTTAGGATATTCAAGAACAAAATTTATTTTAGAATTCAATCACTAACGGTGTTATAAATTGACTTTATAAATTTTTCACTGGTTAAAATGAAATGCTTTTGGTTGTTCTTCTAACCAACTTCTCTTGAATACTTTTATGGATTC
The DNA here is from genome assembly GCA_951394125.1 of Epistrophe eligans. Classification (NCBI taxonomy): domain Eukaryota; kingdom Metazoa; phylum Arthropoda; class Insecta; order Diptera; family Syrphidae; genus Epistrophe; species Epistrophe eligans. Next base: position 73,807,544 of record OX596029.1, on the reverse strand, counting down.
GGTATGATATATCGCCTACAACTAGATAGAGGATAATTAAATATAACTGAGGATAATTTACTAAATATGTTCAAATACCTACCTGGAAAATGTGTTCCTATAACAACAGCTATCATAACAAAGTTTTAGGTTACGAATAATCTGAAAAACTTTTTTGAATGAAATACAAGTTGAGGTAAAATCAAAAAACATCATAGTGTGGATGTGGAATAATTTTTGAAAATGGTGTCAAATGTCAACAGGACAGATGTTAAACAGCGTTGCCACTTAGAACAAAAAATGCGCAGTAGATCATTAAGAACAAAGCAATAGATACGATCTTTCTTCAGTAGATTATTCATTTCAAAATTCAAAATAAAAACACAAAGTTTATCGAAGAAACAGGTTTACAAAATAAAACTAAAAAATCTTAAATTTATCATTTAAATTTATTTTGTGAATGATTTATTATAGCCAGTTTGTGAGTAGAGTAGATATTTTGAAAAATAAGTGCAGTTGATTTGATTTTGGTAGGAGATATTTTATTTTTTTTTTGTGGAAAATGCAGTAGATCTACTGAAATTGCAGCATATTGATTTTAAACTAGTTTTTCTGTCAGAAGTTGGTAAATTGGGTCTCAAGCAGTCCTTTTTCCAGAAGAATGGCAGAATGGATTACCCGAGATCCACAATAATTTTGACAGTCTGGACTTAACATTGTACTGTTCCTCAAAGTCTAAGGGCATTCAACAAAATTTAAGCCCTCCCAGCGCTCACCCCTATTTCAAAAAATATTCAGCTTGCAATTTCAAACATTTGTTGGCAAAAAAATAACTCAGCCCAAAAACTCTTGGTTTTTAGGCAATAATTATACGATTAGGAAATTAGTTATGAAAAAGACGAATATAGAAAAAAAACATTTTCATCGAAATCGTCAGAGCCGTTTCCGAAAAATGTTGCCTCCCTCATCACACTTGTATGGCGGGATTTGAAGTCACTCAAACTTTTAATAATTGTTTATGAAGATCTCTGATTCTTAATGCATAGAAAGCGGAGATGTCGACGTGACGAGATCTCTTAACAGTTCTTCTCTCTTAAAAACAAATTTTAAATAGTGAAATAATAAAAAGTAATGCATTTCAGTTCTTCAAGTCGCGTCATAAGTTTGACTGCTTTTAAACGCTGCAAATATGCTGCAATTACCCCTGCAATTTTTAAGCATGTAGGCGGGGGACGTATGCGGTGTCCGGGGTAGACAAAGTTGCAGAGGTTGAAATAATTGCAGAGTTATCGCTCTTTCTTCTTTCTTCTTTGTGCTTTTTCTTATTGTTTGAGACATAAGCGGAGTAAAGAGTGAGGAGATATATTTCCTTCTCATTTAACAAAAATTGCAGGTATTAAAATTTGCAGCGTTTAAATGGATGCTGCAATCGGAAAGAAACTCAAAAGAGAATTGCGGATAGAAATTGCAGTCGTCTAAAAGCAGTCTTTGAAAAATTGAAAAAAAGATCCAACTTGACGACGAGAAATGCTTTATTATATATATTAGTCTCGCTTTCACGCCGCATTGTGAACTAAGCATTAAGCTCGAGAAAATAATCTTATTAACACAATGGATGGCTATAGTACAAGTTGTCATTAAAACTGCTCACTGAAGTTGCAGAGGACGTCTATAAATCACAAAACATTTACACATCAGGTAATAACATATTGCGCATTTTTGAGATTTTCATTTGACCCACAGTCAAGCTTGATTCACAATGCGACGAGGAAACGAGACGAGAGCGTGACGTGAAACGCTGTCATCTTTTTCTCGTTATAAAATCGTTCCCCAATTCACAATGGAAAGAGTTTCTTGATGAGTTTTTTTTTGTTTTGACAACGATAATTCATTCGGCTGTTTGCTTTCAGCAAGGTGTGCGAAAAAGTGATTCAAGTGATTTAAAGAAAAACAATAAAAAAAGAAATATATTTAGAAAAATGAAAAACAATTTTAGAAAAAAAAATGTTTGTGTTATGTTCAACAAGGGGAGCCTGGACGGTGACGGACGATGCTAGCAGAACTGAAGTATCGGGCAGAAGAAAAAATAACCTGCAATTAAAATAGACGAAATAGAATAGAGACTCAGAGACCCACTGTCAAAATTTGCAATAACAATATACAAGTAAATAAGTTGTCTCTTCCAATGGTCTCTTTGGAGTGTCTGTGAAGTTAGCATATCAAATTTTTTGAAGTTCTTATGGCATGTACCATAATTTTATAGTTCCTGATACTTTTCCAAAATAGTTCTGTTCGATTTCACTGAAAAAACGGATTTAAAAAAAATGAGATGCTAACTTGTCTTGTATTGAAATGTCAAATGAAAATATTTTTTTTTTTTTAAGTTGTAAGAATCATACTTTAATAGTTTTTCATACCTAAACAAATTGTTCCGTTATATTCAGACATAGGAAAAAAAAACTAAAAAAATAATTCTAATTAAAAAAAATAAGAAATAATAATTCGACCTTGATATACTGGCATTTTTTTGTCAGTTCCAACTCATTTGTTAATTTTGACTGATATATATATAATGTGTTTACAATATAATCTGAAGAGTTCCTGTTTCTAACACTTTTCTAACAAAAGTTATGATTTTTTTTTAAATTAAGGCGATTTTCTATGAATTTTAGTAATTGATCTTAATTCGACCTTGATATGCTGGCATTTTTTTGCGAGTTCCAACTCATTGTCTTTTTTAAAGAGGAGGCCTGGTCAGCCTACCCGCAGTAGAAAGAGAAACGACTCCATTATGTTATCTTAAATACAGCTTGTAAGGGAACGCAAATTTAATGGTAAAGTTGAGTGATCTTTTGCTCCATTTAAATTTCTTGCTACAACTGCAGGCAGCGTTGCCGGCCATAAAAAAAAAACTTCCGTGCCACCTCGGCAACGCTGACTGCAGCTTAACATTGCCATTGCAGCGCTTTATTCTATTTTGATACCTTTCAATATTGACAGTGATACGTGCTGCAGCTGCAACTAGAACTTTGTATAAAGCAGTTGCTTTTGGAGCACGGCAATCTATAAACAGCCTTTTCATACCAGGTTGAATCTGCCATCACTATACCTACTTACTTTATTTGACTCTTACCTTGCAGAAACTCTTGGTTAAAAGTCACTCTTTGTGGAGTCAGGCTCAAGTGTCTTGACTTTTTAATTTTATTTTGCAAATTAAATATTAAGATTTTACACAACAAACCGCAATAATTGGAATTATCTAATTAAACTACCAATTAGTTTCAAAACAATAAACAAACAGAATATAATTGTGCCCTATGGGGATTCCGGAGGAGAATGCCTCTTCTTGGAATGTTCTATGAATAGAAATTTCCTTTGAAAATTCCTTTTAACTAGTTTCAAAATATTTTATGGGAATTTATTTATGTGATTTTTAAAAGCAAAAGTTTGTGAAATATGGTTAATTAGTTATAACATTTCGATATTGGTATTTTATTTTGAATTAAATGCTATCAAAGCTTTCAGATTAACCGCTGAAAAAAAAGAAACTAATCAGAGATAATTTAAAGAAATATAAGAGAATATTCAAATCGTTTAGAACTACCACAAACTTTGTAACATCATTTTTTTTGTTAAATATAATAATATTAGGCCACAGAACCAAGTAATGAATAAGCGTTCAAATACTTTTGTAACAAAATTTACTGAATGACTTCAGGGCAACCACCGAGGAAGAGGATTTAGTGTATAGGCCCCAATTAATTGATATAAGTCGGAAGCTCACTTAAGTAATTGTCATTAACCTAAGGAAATTAGTTTCTCGCTTAATCGTAAGCACAAGTCACAAATTATAATGCTTTTTATAAATGGAAGAAGCATCTTTAATTTTGAAGGTTTTTTTTTTTTTATAATACAAACTCTATATACTACTGAAATACATCAGCCAAGTAGAAGACTTAGCACTATTTAATTGGACTTGTTGAATTATTGATTCAAAATAGCTTTTTACGGCTATTGTATTTCAGTAGTATATAGAGTTTGTATTATAAAAAAAAAACCTTCATATAAACAATGCCAGGCCCTGGGCAAAAAACAAAAACAAAAACTTCCAATTTAATGACTAGGAATTCTAGTCTTGTTGGATATAGTTCACACTAGATATTCGTCATGAAATCTATGTTAGATGGACTGAACTTAACAAAAATTGCGTATTGACAAGGTCCTCACTAGTCAACTGATGAGTCCAAGTGAGATCGCCGGGACGAAACGCCTAAATTTTTGTGGACTAAAGGCCGTAAAAAGCTATTTTGCATCTTTAATTTTGTTTAATTCTCTTTTCCCCAAAAGTTAGTCCCACTTTAGTGAGATATGCTAGTATATACATATATATGTATATATTTATACGTTATTTAGGAAATAAAGCTGCCTAAAGTGAGGCTTGAATACATACATACTTCTAAGTAAGCACAACAGCAGAGATTTGGAATATTATTTTATTTTTTTTTCATTTTAACGTTTTTTACTTTACTCGAAAATGACTGGGTTGATTTTAATTAAACTTCGCATCCAGCAGTTTACAACATTATCTAGTAGATTTTAAATAAAAATTATTCGTATGACCAAAAATAACGGTACCTCCCATACAAAAGAAAAATCGATAATGGAAACCTCATTTTTCTCAAAAACGGTTCCTACGATTTTGATTAAAATTTTTGTTTAAACTAATATCAGAATGATCTACCATATTATTAGAAAAAAATTATCTGTGGTTTAAAAATGGAATCTGTCATAGAACCATTTTTTTGGTTTTCGACAATCTCATTATCTGTTGAACCGATTTCAATGAAATTTTTTACACAAGATCTTCTAATAAATTTGAATAATATTGCATATCAAAATTTTCAAAAAAAAAAAACAAAGTTTGGATTTTTAAAAATTCGAAAATTCGATACTTCGAAATGGGTGGATGATTTTTTTTTCAAAATTAATTTTTAACCCCCGCATTAATAAATACCTACCTACTAAAAATGGCGTAACAATTTTTGTTTTGTTTTCAAAATTTTATATTTAAAAAAATATTTTATTAAAACCAACGATTTTTAAATTGTTTTTCTCATAAATTGAGATTTTTGTAAGAAATCAGATGGTGTATATTGCGTTGGTGTCAAAACAGTTTCAGAAATTGTTTAATCTATTTATTTCTAATTAAATTGGTTCTTTAACAATTTTTCAGTCCAAAGTATAAGTGCCATGCATACTTTAAAACCACAGTGTGATCGCACATAAGAGCAAGTTCGTGCATTTTATTTTTATACAGTTCCAACAAAGTTGTGACTTGTTTCGCAATTTAAGACCTTCAATCTTTTTCTGATTATTTAATGAATTTATTATTATTAACATAAATATAAGAAAAACAAAATTATAAAATCTTAATACAAAATCTAAACTTGCGGATTTTTTTTTGTTGGGAAATAGATATTATATTATTTTCCTTCGGATGATTTGAAATGCCTTCTTTTTTCACTGGATTTTTTTCGAAAATTCCTGGAACAGTTTTAGACGGAAGAAAAAAATCTGAGGGATATTTAATTTAATATTTTATTCTGCAATGTCTGACATTATTTCGTGCACCCACATACATACATATGTACATTAAAAGGTGAATTATGAAAAATTCCTAGATTCTTATGAATTGAAAAATATATATTAATATTTATTTTTATCCATCTAACGTTTCTAAGATCTCTGATTTTTTCTCCTTCAATTTAACTCTAGCAAGAGAAGATACTTTAACAAGATTTCTTCGCAAAATGTCAAAAGCATTCTTTATATCTTTATTACTAATAAATTATTGAACAGAGATACAAAATAATAATGAGCAAGCAAGTTTAAGCAAAATTTTGCTGAGAAATTGCATTTACATTTCTGAAATTTGCTGAAAATGTATTTGATTTTGAATTAAAGAGAAATTCATGAAAATAAACTTAACGGCATAGCATGCATACATAGTACACTTTTAACAAATGATGATTGAGTGGAATCGTTTGAAGTGGGAGAAAGATTTGGTATGCATTCATTTACTTATAATCTTTAGTACTTCGAATTCGAAGTTATAAATTCAATAATGAACAAAATTCCAGAAAATCATTGATTTAATGGCAGATCTAACGGCAATGGCATAGTGAATATGTGTAGTTCTTCACTGCGAACTTAGAGGCTCAAGTCAAATGAAAAAGAGCAATTTGTTTCTATTATATATTTTTTTTAATGTTAATATAAAAATTGTATGTTATGCAATTATAATCAAAAAGATTGCAACATTTAATAATAAATAAGGGTTTTTGTGTGATAACACATTTGCAGTTAGGCTGCCAAGCTTTCGTACCATCATATTAATATTGAATGTTTGAATAAAATAACAACACTTGGGTGAGCTACCACCAAGATTTTTATAGGCTGGAGTTATAGCTATTTCACGACTGCCAGGCCGTGAAAGAAGACTCTTTTTCAGTGATGCTTGGTGCTTGGTCATTGTTCAATTTTAATTGAAAGACTTTTATGCCCAGCTGGGACTCGAACTTGGACCAAGCTCTCTCCGAACAATAAATACTTTTTAAGAATTTCTCAATTATTCGCAAAAGATAGCACCCCTGAAAAAGAACCCTTAGATTTCGGGAATTACGGTCTATAACAACGCACCAATCCTAATAAAAAAAAAAAAATACCCTACAAAAAACAGATAAGAAGAAATTTTACTTCCTTTTGCAAAGAAGTTTTCTCACAACAAAGTTCTTATAAAGGGTTTTCCATTAAGGGCGGGTCGATTTTAAAATTGAATAAAACAAGTTGTATATGAGATATCAATAAGGTTTTATCTTTATTTGAGAGCCCTATAAATGACATTGTGTGTGAAATATAACATCGTTCAAATGGCCGCTGCGGCTTTGCTGGGTGGCGCGGATTCGAAAAGTCCAGTTTTCGATGACTTTGGCGCATAAATCAGGCTAAATTTGACCGATGGCATCGATTATGTTGTCTTTGAGGGCAGCGATGGTTTGCGGCTTATTCGCATAGACCTGCAACTTAAGAAAGCCCCACAAGAAAACGTCCAAAAGGGTTAAATCACACGATCTTGGTGACCAATTCAAGTCGCCTCGGCGCGAGATAACCATGCCATGAAACCGCTCGTGCAGAATAACGATTGTGTCTTGAGCTGTGTGGCACGTAACGCCATCCTGCTGAAACCATATGTCTTCGGTGTCCATATCATCCAATTCAGGCCAGGTTGGTGATCATCGACCTATAGCGATCGCCGTTGACGGAGATGGCCTGGCAAGCATCATTTTCAAAAAAGTACGGACCGATATGACGCCTCCAGCCCAAAATCCACACCAAACAGTAACTTTATTTGGATGCATTGGCACCTCGTGAATCTCGGGTGGATTGATGTCGTCTCAAATCCGACAATTTTGCTTATTCACGTACCTATTCATCCAAAAAAGGGCCTCATAGCTAAAGATGATTTTTCGACCAAAATTGGGATCAACTTCCAACTGTTCCAAAACCTGAGTTTTATCATTTGCACGTGTTGTTCGACGCTGTAACTTGCCATAATAACTTTTCTTTAGTAACTGATTAAAAGACGATATTTTGACAGAAAGTAAAAGAAACAATATGTCCGCCACAAGCTGTCAAAATCAACCCGTTCCTATTGGAAAACCCTTTACAAATTCTTTATACTACAGATATAAACTAGAAGACTAAGCACTTTTTTTAAATAGGACTTGTTGGATAATTGATTCGAAAAACCTTGTTATGGTTCTTAAAAGTTTAATTTCCTACTTGATTGTTTGATTTTTTGTCAACAAAAATTGATGTAACTTGTGCTGAACTTAACAAAAGTTGTATTTTAACAAGTTCTTCTCTAAGTAAGTCCAAGTGAGATTTTTTTCTGTGAAAAACTAAGAATTTTTTGAACACAATTTAGACTCAAAATTAAAGCAAATTAACTACAGAAACAGTGCTAATATATTCAATTATAACATTCAAATAAATAGATGCATATTAAGTCTTAGGTAAACTTATTTTTATGTAATCCTTTTTTATCTAAATCTAAATTACAAAAGCTACAATTTTTGATAACAGAAAGTATCAAATCGGAAGGAACAAAAAGGCATTTTTAGTCCCCTCCATACCCAACCAATTTCACAAATACGATGTGTTGACTGTTCGATGGCAATAAAATTGTACTTTGCCTCATCAGAGACCAAGCCCTATACTTCTATCCTTTCGAAAATTGTATTTATCGAAAGATAATGGCACACTTATTCAACACACATTTTTTTTTTCATTTTCCACTAAAAGCCAAACTATTTATTCAACAAATAATGGGGCAACACAATGGGGTATCCACATCAAATTCAATAAAAATGTACATTGTTTGTATAGGGTTAAAAATATCCTTATATCGTTTATCCATCCTTTGTGTATATATTTTCCCCTCATTTTGTATATTCCTATGGAATACGAAATCCCTTGAAAATCTTATCTTAAGGATATTGCTCTCGTTTTCGCTTCATATAAACCCCCATTTGTGTCAATTTATTAAGCAAGCACTTAAATTATTATAAAATTTCATTTCATGTTTTAGTTAAGTTTCGTTCACCTTTTTTGATCCTTTGTTTATGATATAGTTGCAATGTTATGCAGTATACATAGTTTTAAAAATTTGTATGGTTCAAGCTTCAAGACTTCAAAAAATATCTTGTTACATTGTTTTTATGATATACAGCAACATCACATCACCTGCCTTCATTACGTTTTTGTCTTTGGAAGTAAGGTATAAAATAAGAACCAATTATTTTGCTTTGTTTGATGCGAGGTCTAACAATCTACCTTTTCAACTTGCAGGGAAGGCAAATTGCTTAAAATAAGAGGTGGGAAATTTGAGGTGTGCTTAATTTAGCTGACACAGCTGCGAGTTATTATAGGATTTTTGTTATGACGTGTTGGGTTAATGAACCGAATTAAGAATTTCTTGATTAATTTTTTTATGCTACACTTTAGTTCCGAATAAAGTCGCTCGTAGAATGTTTTATGCTTTTCACAGTTCATATTGAAATAAAATATTCCTTCTTTAAAAGGACAAAAGAAAATTCAAAATAATTTTTAATTTTGTTCACAAAAGTTGGCATTTCACCCGGAGCAATAACTCACTTGAACTTATAAGTAAAATTGTCATTTTATTTCCATCGTCTTGTAGTTTCAAATCGCGATTCTAATTTTTTTAAATAAAACGAAAATATTTATAGCTAAGTTTTATTTTCCAAACCCTACCAAAATTAAATTGTACAAAAGCATTTTCTCCAAGCTCCTGTGCTACCCACGCCGCCGCGCTCCTAAAATTTTTCTATTTTTATTTTTAAAATCGATTTTTTTTAATTCGTATTAACCAGTGACGAAAGTATTTAGGCAACAAATGTTCAGCTTATAACATTTCAAATTATTTGTTATTATAGGTCTCAATCTTTGGACTAAACTTTTTCAATCTATTCGAGTCTTTTGGATATTTTACAAAAATGCTCCAAAAATTTAAACATTTGAGTGTCTCGACCACCGTAATGATTTTTCATGACTTTTCTAAAATTTTATTTCTACTTTTATGAACAGTGTTTCAGTTGAATATAAAATAATATAATATAAAATAAATTGTAATAATTATTCACGGATCACACGCCGTTCAACATAATGAATAATCTTTATTCAAACTGTGTATTAAACACGATTACTAAATCAAAGTTGAACAAATATTCTCGACTTAAGTGCAAAGTTGGTGTTTTAATAGAAGATATTTCGTTTCTAAGAGCGTGTAAAAGACTCAACGTAGTGCCAAATTTTATAAAAATAAAAGCCGCTGTTGATAATAGTCGATCTAGTTTAACTATCAAAAAAGCTAGAAAAATATGGCTCGGATTAGAAATTAAATATAAATACAAACAGTTAGCTGATTTAGAACTTGAATTATATTCGTTGCATTTAGAGCTTACGCGCGGTTTGAGCGATATCGAGTTTTATTATTGGTTAGAGTTTGACAAAGAAGTAATGCATAGAAAATCGGTAACTGTTAATAACAAAAAACTTGTACAAAGTAAAAAACTTTCACATTTGAAACATAATGCACCCCAAATAAAATGTGGCCCTCCAGTATTTATTGAAAATCTCGTTATAAATGAATCGGATGTAGTGTTTAATGAGCAGGAATTAAATTTATTGAACAAAGGTCTTAAATTCGTTCCTAAATCATCTAAAATCCCCTTATTAGAGACAGTTGTTGACGTTGAAACTATAATTAAGTACAAATTACCATCAGTGCAATGTGATATACGTACTTCTGTTGAAAGGGCAATTGATTCTAGTCCAACACATACATCAGAAGATTTAAAAAGCCAAACAAATGTGATAAATAGTTTAAAAAACAAAAATGTTTTGTACGTAAAAGCCGACAAATGTAATAATGTTGTTGTTATTAACAAACCTGATTATGAAGAAAGAGTGCGTGTTTTGATAACTGAGTGCAATTATTCTGAAATAAGAAAAAGCCCGCTTAAAACAATGATACGTGAGACAGTTGCACTTCGCCAAAAAATTAAAAAAGTTTTCAGTGAACGCGTTGGTAGAACGCTAGTAGTGTCGAATCCTACTTTGCCAAAACTTTATGCTCTCCCTAAAACGCACAAAGAAGGAAAGAAAATGCGTCCGATCGTTTCCAATGTAAATGCACCAACATATAAAATAGCGAAGTGGTTGGTAAAAGAATTAAAACAATTACCACAATTGGAAAGCTTATCCGTTAAAAACTCTTTTGAATTTGTGGAAAAAATACGTTGTCTAGAGATTAATCCTGATGAAAAATTAGTTAGCTTTGACGTATGCTCCTTATTCCCAAGTATTCCAGTCGATAAAGCGTTGGTAATACTTAAAAATTATCTCGAGAATATCGATTGTGAAACTGACAAAAAACTTATTTACTTGGAAACTGCAAAACTATGTATGAAGCAAAACTTTTTTCAATTCCGGCAAAAATTTATAAAGTGGAAATAGGAACAAACATGGGAAACCCGCTAAGTCCACTTATAGCTGAATTGTTCATGGCTAATTTCGAAATGGTACTAAAACGGAAAAATCAGCTTCCACGGTTCTGGGTACGTTATGTGGATGACGTTTTTGCAATTGTTAAAACGGAAAAAGTTCTTGAGACTTTAAATATTTTAAATGGCGAATTTGAATCCATAAATTTTACGTGCGAACCAGAAAATAACGGAAGATTACCATTTTTGGATCTGGAGTTGCAGCGTGTAGGTAACTTACTTGAAATAGGAGTGTATCATAAGCCTACCAGCACAATGCGTACAATAACCAGCGATTCGTATTGCCCAATTCAGCACAAAATGGCTGCGTATCACTCGATGGTCCACAGATTATGCCGTTTACCACTTTCAGTTTCAAACTATAAAAAAGAGTATGAGCGCATAAAAGAAATTGCTCGAATTAACGGATATAGTACAGAAATGGTTGATAGACTCATTAATAAGCATTCCAAAAAAGTGAAAAATTGGAAATACACTACCCTTTTCTCACAGAGTGTATCAAACCAAGAAAAGAACCAACGCGTGTCTATGACTTTTGCTCCAAAAGTTACTAATAAATTGAAAAAAGTTTTTGACGACCATAAACTAGAAATAGTTTACAGAAGTGATAAAAAATTAAGTAATTTGTTAGGTTCGGCAAAAGATAAAATCGAAAAATTAGAAAAATCAGGAATTTATGCAATTCAATGTAACGAATGTAACAAAGTTTATTGTGGACAAACAAAACGTAGCATAAAAGAACGATACAATGAGCACATACAATGTATAAAACTTAACCAACCAAATAAGTCGGCTTTAGCTTATCACTCTATAGTCGATAGACACGAAGTTGTAAGCACGAATAAAGAAAACATAAAGCTTTTAAAGCAAGTGAACGATGCTCGTAGACTTGATGCGTATGAAGCTTATTATATACAGAAAGACAAAAATGCACTGAATTTAGATAACGGCAACATTAATTCTAATTTGTTCAGTCGTATACATCAGTAGCAGTCGTTGCTCTTATTATTTATGTAATTATATACGTTTATGTTGTGTTGTATAATTTGCAAGCAGTTATGACGTCAAATAAAAACAAAAGCTGACTTCCCACTGCAGTCGTGAATGCTGATGATGTGACGCCGGTCGTCTCGAAATGCATCCAAGTAAGCTTTCAATTATATATTTTTAATTTATTGTTGTTTTCGCGTTGAAATTAATAATTGAAACCGACTCGTTGTGTGATCATTAAAGTGTTTTGATTTTTATTTTGTTTTAATAACTACAGTTGTATTCCATCCTCTGAAAAAATTTGGCTGTAAATTCGCGCTTCCAGGAAATCCCGATAGCTATGCCGTATTCTGTCAATTTCAGAGATTCTTTCTTTAACCACACAGCATGAATGTCAAACAAAATTTAATAGTCTATTTATTTTTGGTCTATTTAGAAGGAATCTTAACTTTTTAGTTTCCGCAAAATTCATATTCTTTAATTTAGATTTTCTCTTTAATCGAATGTCAATAAATTTTATTTGAATATTTTCATAATAAAAAATAAAGAGGATAACAACATAAGGTTGCTAATTTAGTTTCTTTTCATTTTTTAGACTTTTGTAAAATTTGTTTTGCCTTCCGACTCACACTCCTCAACTTCCTCATGTCAATTATGTACATGATAGAGGTTTTGAATGAGGCTTATTTGGTTTTAATAATTATGTTTCTCAAACAAAAAGTCTTGAATGATGAATACATACAGTTGTTAGACATTTTAAATAACGCCAAATATTTTATATTGGTTGTTTGTCAGTATTTAGCGTCAATAAATTAAACTTCTGTTAAATTGATATTCAGACAGAAATACATGAATGTAAAAATTAATAACTTTGCAACAGTATGATGGGTGTAGGGGTTGTAGAAAATAACTCCCAAAACAGAAAATGTGCAAAGCAGATATTTACCACAATTTTATTTTCTCTAAAAACAGTGAATATAATTTGAAAAAAAGTTCGCATACGCCCGAGTGTACCACTGTTAAATTTGATTATGGCCATTATGGACTTATGTCACTTTCAAATTCTTTTTATTACCTGAAGCCTAGTAGTCTGCTGATATGAAACGAAATTTTTCGTTGGTCTCCAACACGACAGCGAAATGCTTATGAAAACGACAACGAAAAATTACCCACTCAAAGTGTCACTAAGACACCAATTGCAAGAACAAAATACAAAAACACAAAGCATAAAAATCACAGAGGGGCACGCTGATATGAAAGAAACAACATTTATACAAATACATATACAACTCAAGCGTCACTTTTCCGCACACAATAAATGGACTGGACAATTAATTCTGTGCGAAAAATATGCGGAGACTTCTTCAAATAATTTGCTACAATAATCAATTTCGCTCATGGAACTGCGTACTGTAAAACGAAAACCAAAACGAAATTTTTTGATTTCGTTGTATATAGGATTTTTCGTTTCACATCAGCAGCGTACTAGGATTGATAATAGTACAACACCAGGGTTCATTTAGTTAATTATGTCCCAATTACTTTTTTAATTTTTCTAAAAATTAAGAATAACAAAAGAAAGTTTTCTTATTATTTAACAAAAATAAATTAAAAGAAACAGAATTTATACTTTGTAGAAAATTAATAATATTGAAGAAAAAAAATAATATTTATAAAGAAAAAAATAGTTTTCAAGAAAATTAGTAATTAAAAACAAACTACTAATTTTAAGAAAAATTAAATTGAAGAAAAATTATTAATACAGTGGAACTTCCATAAGTCGAACTTTCAAAATGAAAGAAAATAAATTCGAGTTATAGAAACTTCGATTTAAGGAAATATAGGCAAAAAAAAAATATTTATTTTGTTTAATTGTAGGTATTATACATATATGTATTCAAAGAAGGAACAAAGATTTTTTTCATTACATTTCGATTTGTAAAAAGACTCAATGTCGTAAATTACATTAAAAAAATGATCCAGTGTGTTATCTTCAGTAAGAAGAGCATCACGTATTGTTTCAAAAGCTTCATATACATACGTTAGCTTGGCTAGGCTGCACAAATTAAACATCCACCCGGATTTACATCACCATCTACCACATCGTCACTAACGGTTTCCACTTCAGATGCTTCCGATACCGAAAGCAAAATTTCTGCATCAGACTAAATGTGACAAACAATAATATGGCTAACCAAATTTATGTATTCCTGAAGGCTGCATCCCATGTCGTGTGAATTATGTACTTGTGAAAATTGCTCTTGCATTTTCTGAACTCAGGTTCAGACACACCAAAGTAGTCGTGAATTCCATTGACTCTTAGCTTTGCCAAACTAACTTTTATTGTTAGTCGGTATAGTGGAGGTAAACCATATTTTATGGCCACATTTTTCTTTTAAGCACCACACTCTATTTCACTGATAACCTTTAGCTTTTGTTCAAAAGTAAGTTGCTTTAATTTTCTTCCCGACATATCGACTCTTTAATTTTCAAAATGTTTACCTTCTTTCACTACAAAATTTTGAAAAAAAAACTAGCCATGCCTCTTCCTACAACAAACTTCCAAAATAATTCATCATAGTAGCCTCAAACATTAAAAAAAAAAGGAAAGAGGGAGTTTCCCTTTTCAGTGCAAAACTTCGAGTTGAAATAAGTATGTAAACCTAACCATAGTAGACTAAAGTTGGTTTCAAAAATTTAAATAAAAGGGTTTTTTTTTCGATTCAGAGGAAAAGTTCGAGTTAAAGAGATATTTTACCACAAAACGCAATCAGAAAAATTCGAGAAAGAGAGAAAAATCGAGTTACAGAAGTTCGAATTGTGGAGGGCAAAGTCTTTGAAAATAAAGTGGAAAACGCAAAGTTTACAATTTAAATTTGAGTTATAGAGAAATTCGACTTAAGGAAGTTCGAGTTATGGAAGTAGGACTGTAATTGCAAAATAAATTTTCTTTTTTTTTTTAACTTAAAAATTATCTATAGAAAAGTGTTTTTTACTTTTTAAGTATCTACTTAAAAAATTATTAAAAAAAAAATATTTCAAGCCACAAGATTTTAAATTTATGCACGATAGACATTGAGAAAAGCAAGCAATGTAACGTTTACTTTCAAAATCAATTTTTTTTTTAATTTTTTTTTACATCCTGCTTTACAGAACTATTTTGTTTGAATTTTTAACTTTTAGGAAACCAATTTAAAAGCGTTCGATAAAATATTTTGTATAAAAGTTTTTAAAAAGTTTTGAATACATATTTAATGTATTTAATAAAATACTTTAAATATTGAAATATTTTTAATAAAATAGCCAAAATATTCGCTCAAATTTTTTTTCATCAAGAAATTAGAAAGCAATCCTACAATTTAAACAAAAATATTTAGGAGAGTGCATTTTGATGATTTTCTATTGAAATTTTATTTTAAATTGAATGTTTTGCAATATATATTTTTTTTAAATTCATTTAATTTGATTTTTATTTAAAAAAAAAATGTTTTCAAATATTTTAGATGATTGGGTCATTCAAATATATTTTTTTTTAATTTTAAATACATTATTGAAGATATCTTTGGAATAGTTTTCGATTTAGAAGAATTTATTAAATATTTTAAGCTTATAACTAAATATTTAAAAAACTAAAAAATATTCCAATTTACATATTATTTATTTTTAAGATGTGATTTAAGTGATTATTTTTTGAATATTACTAATTAAAAAAAATTAATATATTTTAACTTAAATATTTCTGATTAAGAAAAATATTTTTTTTTTTAATCTTAGTTAATTTTGTAAGGTCCAATTTTCTACACATAAAAAATGTGGTCGATGCAGAGTATATTAGGAATCTTCATCTTTTGAGTTGGACTTTATTTTGTTATAATTCACGATAACCAAAACCTTGGATCGTCAAAGCTTTCAACAAATATTTTGACTTAAAATCCGCTAAATCCAAACAAAACTGTATCGGCTCGATAGCATAAAAATATTGTGATACTTTAATACACCATTGCCTATTTCGGGGCAGACTTGATTTATAATTTGCAATTTGTACTAGATGAACAAGAATATATCAAATAACATCATCTATTTTAAGGTAGGGGATTGATCATATAAACAATTCACATGAACTTTTTAAGGTGCCAGGTAGAAAGGGGTTAAGTCAGTAGTTTTTGCAAAATAAAATTGAATTTTTAAATTGTTTTGTAAATTCTGCCTTGGAAAATAAAACACCTATTATATCTAAAAATTTCTAGGTTTTATGGTGTAAGTTCCGAATAGAAAGATTTCAACTCAACTCCACTGACCAATCGCGCAATCGAATTAAAGCAAATCCATTTTAACTCAGATTGATATAAAAAGGGATTGAAACGTAGTTGAATCTCAATTAAACTCTGCACTTACTCTCTCCTTTAAGAGGCTCTAAGGAGTATTTCGGATGTTACTGAATACCTACTGATTGTAAGTCACTGAGCCCCACAAATACTAATATTTTTTTTTGAGTTTCTTACATCACAAATTACCAACCCAAAACTGCTTGAGTCTTTTTTTATTTAAAAGCCGGTTCGGTCCGTCCAGTTGAATGAATATTGTACGACTTAAAGAACTTAAGACACAACTTTCAACAACCCAGAGTTCTTCTTCTTAAAAAACTAAGTTTAGAATTTTCTTTGTGAAAGAATTGCTAACACTTTAGAAGGGATTATTATCGCTCGCCAAATCTGCGTAGGCCACGTTTTTAACTATTATTTTCTAATATTCTTATACAAATATTATTTTGTTGCATGATTCCTAAACATAAAACTCCTATGCCTTATGTTGCCTGAACGAAATTATTTGGTATCCCTTTATGAATTATAAGGAAAATTTAAGGGTTCGTAAAATTATTTTTATTTTATAATTTTATCGTTTACCAATTGACCCATCAACTTTATGTCTATAGAACTATGGTCAAGTATATGGCCCTAAACAGAAGAGTGTCGATTGTCTTAAGCTCTTACGTCCGTCCTTTAGTTCTTAGGAAATATTCAATTGACTTTTAACATTTAGGCACTAAGCTCGATTTCTGCTAAATTAATTATTTCTTTTTCTTAATAGGTACCTTAATGTTTATTATACCAAAAAGGAACACGTTCAATTTGGTTAAATGTTTCTCATTAATATCTATATACCGAATGTAATAATAATTATAACTATCTTTTATATTAAATAAATTAATGTGTGTGTATTCACCCAGAGAAGCTATATTTGCCCAACGTATTAGAATGTCTGTCTATAAAGCCTTTTATTAGTTAAATAAAGATAATATTAAATTCTTGTATATTGTGTAATTTCCAATTAATAACAACATGCGTTTTATTTTATTTGTCTTAAGACTTGAAAAGGTAAAGTTAAGCTTCTTATCACTATAGGCTTTGGAATGGGTATAGTTACCAAACACAAAAATACGGACTGGATGTGGAAGTACCATGATGATTATAATAATTGAACATCAGGCTATGAGTATAGAAAATGTACGAAATTGATTTATTAATAGAATAGAGAATATTCCGCAGCTGTAAATGGCATACGCATAGTGATGGCTTTAGTGCTTGACTGCTAACTTATAAGAGGTTATGTGTTAGAGGCTCACTCTTAACTCAAAGGCAGTATTCATTTGTATTTAATCGAACGAAAATTTTAATTAAATTACATTTGATTAATCAATCTAAGCAGCGGAAAACATCGAGGAAAATAGCGATTTCCATTTCCAATATGCTAAGGAAGAAAAATATTCTATAATTAGTTCACTGTGCGTTCAGGAGTCATGTTGTTTGCTTGAATGTTTGAATCGAATAAAAAAGATTATAAATGTAATCTGAGTTAGGTTCAAAATCAATGTAATATTTTTGAGAAAAAACAGCATTATGACAAAGATGAATATGCAACTAATAGGATTAAGAGAATTAGCACATTTGTATAGGGTAAATATTATAATATTTAGTACTTTGCTGGTAAAAAATAATTTCAGTTTGATTTGAGTTTATTTATAGAGGTGTTTATATTTAATACGCTTGTGTGGGAAAGTGAGAAGCGACATGGGCAGCATTCTCTCTCTGGTACTCCGAAATGAAATGTCATAAGTCATTTTGTTTAAATGTAACGGTTAAACATAGGTTTTGGATTAATTTAGGGGCCTATTTTTACCAACATATCAATCCCTCCTATGAGATTTTATAAAACTTTCAAGAATCATAAAAAAGAATAAAATTGTGTAAGTATACCTTTCCAAAAACAAACAAAAAAAACGTTCTCTTTTATTATTTAAACAAAGATATTGCTTGTGTTCAATTTTAATACCCAAGGGTTTTAAGGAACCTTCATACATAAATATGTGTGTAACGCTTTTGGAATTAAATACAATTTTATATCAGCCATCAATTTCAATTAATACCTTCTTCTGACAAAACTTTGTTCAACACATTAATCAAAGTATATATTATGATCCTTTTTCCAAGGCATCTCTGGATGTGGTAGCCAACGTCAAGGATGAAAATTTGTTCTTGTGATTTATTGTATTTTGTTTATTCAATGTATAGAAACAATTCCTTTAAGATTTAGGGGTGTATTCATAGGTCATTTTTAAAACTGTAACTAAGTAAAAAGTTAGTTTGGTTTATCATATGTCTATATGTTGAACAATTTATTATAAACTTAGTCTTGGGAGGTGACCGTATAATAACCTATCTTATCGTGGCTGTTGAAAAAGAGATTACTAAATACTTTTTTCTGGTAGCTTTGGTTAGGACATGCAATTTCCTGGTTTCAATTTGGCCAAAGTATATCTTCCTATCTTATAAATTACTTCTTTATACATATATATGTAAATGGGATGTCAAATAAAATTTTTTACGAAATCAGTGATGGAATGCACTTTTGTTCTTTGTAAAGGTGAGTCCGAACTTGTATTTTTATGTACATATATGGCAAATTATGGATTCGTAAAAAAATCGAACTCAAAATTTTGATCAAAGTTGACATTACGATGATAGCGAAGTCGAAAAAAGGGGATCTCGCAATTCTGTCTGTCTATCTGTCCTTTCGGCTGTAGCCTAAACGGGTGGATCGTACAATTTTTTTTTTTCAAAAAATGAAAATCTCATTTTTCTCAAAAACGTGCCTACAACTTTAAAAAAAAATCCAGTAATTTTTTTTTACAAAAAAGCCACCATTTAAAAAAAAAAATCTACGAAAAATGGTTATAAATGGTACCTATAGAACTATTTTTTTTGATTTACTAACTATTTTCTCAAAAATGGTTCAACTGAATTTGATAATTTTTTTTGAAAAGAATTTTTCAAAAAGTTTAAAAAGTATTGCATAACAAAAATTTCCAATTTTTTTTTTTTTATTTTTTAAAAAAAGTTTCAATTATTTTTTTTTCAGAATTTAATAATTCGAAAACGGCTTGGTCGATTTTTATTAAACTTCACATCCAGCATTTTTTTGACATTATCTAGCAGATTTTAAAAATAAATTATTCTTGTAGCCAAAAATAACGCTACCTCCGATACAAATGTTATAAAACCGGTATGGAAAATCACATTTTTCTCAAAAACGACTTTTACGATTTTGATGAAATTTTTTTCACATTAGCTTCTGATAAGATCAAATAACATTGCATATCAAAATTTTCAAAAAACCAAATTTTGAATTAAAACAAATTTCAAAAATTAATTTTTGAAAAGTCGATATTTCAAAAATGGCTCGTTAATTTTTTTTCAAAATTAATTTTTTAACTCTGCTTAAAAAAGTACTAAAAATTGTTGTAGTATTATGTGCTGACATAATACTTCCTTAAACTAGGCTATATTTTTGGCAGGTAGCATAACATATAGGCTCCAATAATTAATAAATTTCTTTTATCAGATGAAAAGTTTTTTAAAATTATTAAGACTTTAAAACCACAGTAGAGCAAATTCGGGCGACCCAGTCGTGCATTTTATTTATATTGAATTCTACACGTGAAAAACTATGTAAAACCATATCAATTATGTAGTTTAAAATGAGGCTGTTACAACTTTTATTTCATTTAAAATCATTTTTAACAAGTTAACAAAAGAAAAGTATATTCGACTAAAAAAATGAAATTTAAAAAAATCGCATTTTTACATTACATTACAGCTATCCTTCTATGGAATTTGACAGTTTATAGCTGGACAAAAATGGAGAACTTTATATAATGTATATCGTTCGCTTAGCCCTGAAACCACTCTAGGTCGTTCTTAAAAGATTTTTTGAAAAATCTGAACCTGCTTTGGCGAGTTGAAATAACGAATGAACTGCCAAAGTGACATGAGTTGTGTGGCAATTATTTTGTAATAGATTCGCTTGCTGCAGGCAATTGCTTATTTTTGAAATAAAATTTAACTGATAATAAATAAAAATAGAAAGGGAAAACATTTTGAAGTTGTTTTAATCCATTTTTAAAACTACATCATTTAAAACAAATATTTTATTTTTTAATTATTGAGCATAGAACTTCTTATTTCTTGCTTTGAATATCAACAACACAATTTACCGAAGATCCCTGTTTTTTTTTTTTTTTAATTCTTGGGGTTGTCATTTGTCAAGAAAACCTGGGTCAGCCCTGGGCAAAGTTCAACAAACGATACTTCTAAACGGCCTTTCAAAAGAGACGCTAATTTTTTTTTTAGATTATGGCGGCCATGTTGTTAAAGTAAAACCTGTCAAATTTGTTGGTTGTGTATTGACGTTTAGCGAACAAATTGGGTCAAAAGATTCGATAAATAATCAGTCAAAATGGAGATTTTGATACCATTTTTATAAACTGCTTTTAAGGTCATCACCTTTATCCAATGTTACGCAGTTATTGTAGAATCTTAGAGAGCAAATCAATTAAATATTTATGTATAATAGAGTCTTATGCAACATTTGTATAGTTTTTTGCTCTCTTGTAAAATGTTTCAGAGTGAATTTAGCAGTTTTACACATTTAGTCGAAGATTTATGCCAAAAACTAAAAAAGGTATGGTCAATTTATCGTGATTCACAAGAACTATATGGTCTTTTTGAATCTTGAAATGGCCCAATTGACTACACTCGTATAAAAAATCAACTAAAAAATTAAAAAAAGCAATTGAATAACCCTTTAAAATGTAGTTAGGTCACCCTATTTATGTCTTAAACATAAATTTTAATATATGTAGGTACCTAATCGTATACAGACATAATGTACATGAAATAAAAAAATAAAACATTTTAAGCAAGTCCGTAATGCTATCCCTTTAAGATATAGCCATACAAATAACAACTCGGCAACGTGACGGACAGTACGAATGACAAATACCCAATTTTTCGTAATGGTAGGGTTTGTAATTCATTTTTATTCATTATTCTTAAGAGTAAACCTTTTTCACTTATTTTTCCTTTCTTGTCTATTTATTGATTTTTTTTTTTGTCTATAAAATTTCTGACAATGAAATTATAAACTTGGAATTTAAATATTGGTATACGTACATACATACATAATTTTAATTTCCAGACCTATTTATTTTTGTATATATTTACCCTTATAGTTTGAAGTGACTCATTTTACTGCCTTATTGAAACAAGAGCAACAACTTTGGTTCATTAGATGTATAATTGTATATGTATGTAGCTTTTAAGATGTTTTAGCGATGAATAATTTACAAGAAAAGTCAATTTTCTATGTACATATATAATTTGTAGTAGTGGGCAAGTTTTAATTACATTACCTACTTCGATAAAATTGAAACTGAAAATGTCAGGTGAAACCTGTCACCTGTGTATATATATATGTTAAAATGTGTGGTGTATCTCAGGTGGTTATATAAAGTTTAAATTGACGCTATCCAAGGTTGAATATTTGTCCTTGGTTTTGTCTTGGAAGAAATTATTTACTAATTAAATAGGATGGCACCAGCTAATTTTACAATTTACCATTTTTTTGTGAGAGTATAGCAGTTAATTAGGCATTACTGAGAATAATATAAAATATCTGGGCAACCGAGCTTCGCTCGACTATTTTTTTTATTTTATTAAATTTACTATAACAAATTTAAAAAATAGGCTTTAAGTATTGTTTAATGTCATGGTAAATCCAGATCTCGGTGGTGTCATTCCATGGTCCGTACGTCGAACTTTTGATATAGGCGCCTGCCTGACGACTCCACATACATACATATATGGAAGTATCTCCCACATGTATGCCCACATAATGTGGAGGTATCTTCAATTGTAACATCACAAGTGTAGAGGTATTTCCACATGCATCTCCACAAATTTCAAGGTATCTTCACATTTACCTCCACATATGTCAAGGTATCTCCAAATGTATCTTCACATGCATATATATCTCAACATATGTTGAGGTACCACGCGACAGCAAACCCTACAAATTTCATCAAAATCATTAAAACCGTTCCCTAAATCAATAGAAGTGGGAGTGGCAGTGGGCGAATTTTTCCAAAACTATTTTCTGCTTTTTTTCTCGTTCATCTAAACAATCCCTGCTAATGTCATCCGAATTGTAAGAGCCGTTCCCGAAAACCAAGAATTTATTTTTTTTCTTGATCATAAGAATAAACTCTGAAAATTTCATCCAAACCATTTGAGCCGTTTTCGAAAAACCAAAAACTAATAAAAGTAGGCGTGGCAGTAGGCGCATTTTACTAATTTTATTTTTAAAATTTTTTTCGTACCCTTAAGAGTAAACTCTGAAAATTTCATTCAAATCATTTGAGTCGTTTCCGAGAAATAAAGACATTTTCGAACGTTTCCGTCATACTATAAGAATTAAGAAAAGTGGGTGTGGGAGTAGGCGAATTTTAGATACTAAATCAATTTTTTTTTTTATTTTTTTTTCTCGTTCATCGTAATAAACACTGAAAATTTTATTATAATCGTTGGAGCCTTTTCCGAGAAACCAAATATATATATATATATAAATAAAGGGTTTTTCAACAGGGATGCTACAAAAGTAGAGCAACAGGGACAGCAAACGACGCCATATTTCTTGCCGCTCTTTTAACATTTCTCTTCAGAGGCTCATTTCTGGCTGAATGGCTTCGTCAATAAACAAAATATGCGGTATTGGTCAGGCAGCAATCCACACGTACTCCATGAGTCATCATTGCATACCGAAAAAATTACGGTTTGTTGTGGTTTATGGGCCGGCGGCGTCATTGTCATTGGGCCGTACTTCTTCCGTGATGATCAAGACCGGCACATTACTGTGAATGGGGATCGCTACCGTTCAATGATAACCGAATATTTTTGGCCCCAATTGGATGATATGGACTTGGAGGACATGTGGTTCCACATGGCGCCACAAGCCACACAGCGAATGTCACAATCAATTTATTGGAAACCAAGTTTGGAGAACGTGTTATCTCACGAAATGGTCCAGTCGCTTGGCCGCCTCGGTCGTGCGATTTGACGCCGTTAGACTATTTCCTGTGGGGCTACGTCAAGTCTATGGTCTATGGCTCTATGCCAACAAGCCAGCGACGATTGATGAATTTCGTACGAATATCGAACGTGAAATTGCAGCAGTATCGGCCGATTTATGCTTGAAAACCGTCGAAAATTGGGTTCAGCGTCTGGACTTCTGCAAGCGTGCCCGTGGTGCCCAAGCAAAATAAATCGAGTTTCATACATAATGGCATCGAACGTACTTTCACAGGAATAAAGAATTTCATTGATATCCAAAACCGTTTTTGTTTTATTTAAAAAACTTTTGTAGCGCTTTTATTGAAAAACCCGATATAATATAAAAGAATAGCTCGTTTAAAGTAATAAAATAAAATAAAAAATTAAAATCGTATTCTGGATTTATGGCCCACACCAAAATTCAACTTTATCGTATTTTTTTTCGAAATGAAAGTTGAATTTTCCCAGCATAATAGGCAAATAGCAATTATGCTATTATGCTATTTTTTTTAAATCAGCATCTTTTAAACGGAAAAATATCTATTAAACTTGTGTCGGACTGCCAACTCCAATGTATGTACATGGTTTAACCACCAATCCAGCCATTGCCTCTTCTTCCTCTTTTTAAAACGTAATTTAATTTAAGGCTGTATAATGTGAGTACGCAAAAATTAACAACATAAAACCATGTTGCACATAATATATACGTGCATAGAAATTACAGTTTAAACTGAAGAATTAAAAAAAAGTCAATATATAAAACTTTTGAAATTATTTTGACTCTAACACTATGTAGGTACACTATTTGATTTCATTAACAAATCTTAATTTTTGAGAAAAAAATTTTAAAAATCGTTGGAGCGGTTTCTTAAAAAATTAATCTCTAATGTAGAAAAATTTTGAAAAAAATTTTTAGAAAAAAAAATTGTTACGCCATTTTTGAAACTTTGAAACAGAAATTATCTACCCATTTTCGAAATATCTAATTTTCAGAAAAAAAATTTAATTTTTTTTTTTAAATACAAAATTGGTTTTATTTTTTTTAAATTTTGATTTAAAGGGTGTTTTTTTTAAGAGGTATAAAACTTTGAAATGGAATACAACAAAGATGATTTTTTTGACATGAAATTTACTTTATTCGAAAGATAATCTTCTGGCATTATAATTTACACATGATTTCTGGTATATGACCGCCACGGCTGGCTCGGAGTCTAATCTGGAGGTCCAATTTTCGATGACTTTTTCCAATATTTGTGGCCGTATATCGACAATAACGCGGCGAATGTTACCCTACAAGTGGTCAATCGTTTCGGGCTTATCGGCGTAGACTCGCGACTTCATATATTCCAACAGAAAATAGTCAAGCGGCGTTAAATCGCACGATCTTGGTGGCCAATTCATGGGTCCGTAACGTGAAACATGTATGTGGTTACCAAAAGTTTCCTTCAATAAATCAATTGTGGCACGAGCTGTGTGACATGTTGCACCATCTTGGTAAAACCACAGCTCCTGCACATCATGGTTGTTCAATTGATGAACGAAAAAAAACATGGCTCTATAGCGGTCACCATTGACTGTAACGTGTCCAGCATCGTTTTTAAAGAAGTACGGACCAATTATTCCACCAACCCATAAAGCACACCAAACAGTCAGTTTTTGTGGATGTATACCTACCCCCAATCAAAAACGTGTCATAAAGAACTTGTATCTACCTTACCGTCTTACCGATGCAATATAGCCTTGACATAGGTATAAATCAATATAATTTTGTATTCAATTCAATTCATATCATAAAATTTAAAAAGGAATGCATTATTTCTGTTTAAAGTTCAGCGTCACAAGTATTTTTTCTTGTGAACATGCACATATGGTGCAAGTTTTACTTTTAATCACGTCTGAATACTTCATGCTGGAGGGATGCCTTTCTGGGGGAGTTTTAATTTATGTAGATGATAATTTATGGGAATAAACAATATCATCATTATATATAACTTTCGCATGAAGAAAATCATTTGAATTCTAGTTCATTGGAAGTGATGGTGTTTGGTTTTTTGGAGTTATTTTTGGGGTGGAATATTTTATTTTGTTTTAAATTTATTTTGCTCCCAGTATTTTATTTTATTTTTAAACCCAATAAATTATTTTTTAAACAAGTCAATAATATTTATTTTTTAAATAAAGGACAAAGGTACAAGTCTCCAATATGACTAAAATTCTTTTTAAGGACCTACCTGTTTTACCTATTGAATTTTTAAGTTATAGGTATGTGTACCTATAAAAATTTTTAATTACCACAATTTTAAATAATGAGTAATTTTAAATGTTATATTTTTGATACAGTGAAACTCCCTTGGGCGGACAGCATCCACGATGTTTGCAATACTTTTGTCCGTCTACGAGAAAGGGAGTTATCCACCAATGGAAAACAAAAACAGACCACAGCTGCAGACATAAAATCCGTTATGCATTTCATCACATAGAGTGGTCGGTCAGTGATGCCACACGTAAGGAAAAATCCCTAAACGTAGGGATTTCGGTTTAAAAACTACACTGTAGGGAAAATTCTGTAACCTTTTTTATTTTTTATGTCAGATTCGAAGAAACACAGAGTGCGGCAGTGCCTCACCATAACTTTTTTCGAAATTTAATGGGAGTGAGAAAATATCTTACATTTTTATTTGCATTTTGTGGTATAGGGAGAATGTAGGGATTTTTTGTGTATGCTGTAGGTACTTCTTTTGTTTTCATGTGGCATCGCTGACAGATAGTGTGGTTGGAGGCACTACATACACAATATCACTACACTGTTGCATTTTTTTTTGTTTTCGTTGGTTTTGTTAGGCGTCAGTTATAGCGATCAGGAAAACGAAACAGGAAAAACTTTCAAATAGATTATTTACTAGGTTTTCATTGGATTTGAAACGCAAATGTTGTACTAATCGATGAAAAATAACTCAATGAATTTTTTATGCAAATAAAATTTTCAACTCAACAATTATTTTATTGTTAAAAATGCATTAATGTGTTTTCCTGATGTAAATTCATTTTTCGTGCCAGCTGATTGTCACTTCACACAAAATGGAACAAATCGTTCCAATTATTTGCGTTTCAGCTTTTACTTGTTCCACAGACAGATTTGTAAAAGGAAAAAAAATCGTATCCATCTGTTTCAACTTTTCCTGATGGTTTTTCCTGATCGCTATAACTGACGCCTTACTTATCGTTCGTATCTTTTCCAGCTGTGAACGAGTGGGAACGTTTTCAATGGAAAAGAAAATATGAAAAAGTATCTTATGCTGAAAATAAGGATTGAAATTTACAAATTACAAAACGTTTCGATCCGCCTAAGAGAATTAAATTTAACAATTTACGTCTTTTTTGTCTGCGTAAGGGATTGTCCGTTAAAGGGACAATAAAATGTTTGGAATTTAAATTCAAAATTCACGGTCGTGAGATTTTGTCCGCTCAATGGGTTTGTCTGCTTAACTGCCTGAACACAATAGAATGCTGCAACTGGAACTGGAGCTGGATATGCAACGTGAAAAGTGATGCACGTAAAAAGTTAAAAGTTGGTGAACTCTTGCAGCACAGACTGCAGTTGCATTGTGTTGTGTTCGTAACATTGAATTTGTGTGTATTGAATGTTTTGACAGCAAATCCAGCTGCAGCTCCAGTTGTAGCTCTCTATCTATTGTGTTCAGGCAGTAAGGGAGTTATCCACAATGGGAAGTTTCACTGTATATGTGAGTGGTATTGATTTGTATGATTGTTAATCTCATGACCAGACCATGTCATAATGAAAACTTATCTATGAATATTTCAAAACCTCTAGTTTTTATTAATTAATGTAATTTCTATAAATGGCCAATAATAAATTGGTGGAGATTATGCTCTTATTGCCAGCAGAAAAAAAAAATATTAATTTATTTGACTTTGTTAACTAAAAAAAAGAATGAACAAAAACCCGAAAACACACTTATCAAAAAAATTGTAAAACCACAGACCATAGAAACTTTCTCATGCAAATTAGCTATGTGGAATGAAACTTATAAATTTTTAAATCCTATAATCTCTTTACAATTGATTTGAATTATAATAATGGTTATTTTCAATTCAAAGCAAAAGACTTAAACTTTTTGTGTGTGTGTAAGTCCTTGAACTTTCTAACAATTTCCTATTCTATGGTATAATTTTGTGTTGGTATATTTCTAGGTATATATTGTGTGTGTGTATTTGTATATGTTAGTTCTTATTATCTATTCATTTGATGTCGTTTTTATAAATCTGTGAAAAAGTTTCTAGGAAACATCTGGTAGAAATGTAATTCAAATAAAGTCAGGGTTAATCCTTGAGTAAACTTATTAAGTTCGTTAACATACGAATCGAATAATATATGGAAAAGATTATGTTGTAACTAAAAGCAGATGTGGACCTAGGATTTAGCTCATCAGAAAGGTTACAACATTTTGAGTACTTTTGTTTTGGGAATTCCTTTTTCTTTTGTCACTTGTTTATATTTTAGTAAGGGAGACAACCGTATAAGAAAACCTAAACCTACAAAAAAAAAAAAAAAATAATACCTACATTTGTTGAAAAATAAAATCAAACGAAAATTAAGAAACTTAGATTTAGGATACAAAATTATTATTGATGGCAGAACTAAGATACGTAAATTCCAACGATTCCATTAACTAATTGAACGTAATTATAAATGATCTGCGGCTCACAGTGGCCCGTTTCGACTTTTTTCGTTGCTTAAATCATATAGTCTAAGTTCCCGACATAGGACGACCTACATTCATCGAGTTACTGGATAAGTGGTGTGCAGTTTCTTAGATAGTGTTTTAACTAACATTTTGCGCAAGGGTTGCTTGGCGAAATATGGTCAAGGCATAGGGTTGTCACGCTTTAAAGGTCGATTCGTGGGTTTTTTCAATTATGTGACCCAGACCATTAGGTAGGTTTTAGTGCAAAAAAAATCATGTGATTGGAAACTTTATTTTAAAATTTTAAAATATGTACGACGTACGTGTTTTTTTTTTTTTTAATCGGAGTTTCAGTGGGGTAAATTAGGGTAAAAGAAGAGAAATCTCTAGATTCTATTTTCTAAACAAACATCTACTAATTTTAACTCGTTTCTTTATAAAGTAAAAAACTGGCTTTTCACGATTAATTTAAATAATATTTAAAATTGTATTTAAATTCTTTTTATATTACTTTGCAAAATTTGTTCATATAAATGTTAAATATATTCTCTATATAAATTATTATTATTAAAATCTATTCTCTATGTAAATTATTCTTCTAATGTGTAATCTAAAAAAAAAAAAAATATTAATCAACAATATACCCAATAAAATACCAATATAAACTTAAAAACTTAATGTAACTAGATAAATATATAAATTTAATAATTGTAAAATAATGTAAACATCCTAGAATCTGTTGTCACCCCACATCAGTTTCCTTTATTTATTGTAATACTTTATTTATGTAGGTATGTATCATTCAACACTTACTGTAAGTTAATGAATGATTACTATTATTTATTCTATTATTTATGGATTCATACCAAAATTGTAATTGTGATTTGTTTTAATGAATGAATAAAATGTTTTTCTATCTATCTATCTATCTAACGAAAAGTGATAGAGAGTTTTTTGTTTCTTTTATCGATAGATATTGTAAATACAAGAAAGTCACACATATTAAAAAAAAATTCTAGAAAATCTAAAACTTGAGATAAAAACATTTTAAAGTCAAAAAATGAAAAGTGGACGCTGGCCGCTCAGAAAAATATCACATAAAATCAGGGAAATGTGTTTTATAAATAAATTTTATATTTCTGAGAAGCCAATAAAAAATGAAAAGATCCGTGTTTGCAAAATTTTTGATTTTTGATCATTACGATGGTACTATGTTGTTTTTAAAACAATTGTCTACTTTTAGTGTTGCCAAAATTTTAATAATCAACGTTTTAAATTTCGCATAGTGTTAAAGAAAAGATTAATTGCTGAAAAAAATTGTACGGGAGGTACCGTTTATTTTTGGTCTTAAAAAATTTTAAAGAAAATCGAACCACCCGTTTAGGCTGCAGCTGAAAGAACAGGACAAATAAACCGACACATATAATTGCGAGACCTACTTTTTCGACTTTGCTATGCACCGTAATGTCAAGTTTGATACAAATCTCGAATTCGATTTTTTTTTTCCGAATTCATAATTTTCCATATTGTATGTATGTAATGTATACATACTTACATAATTATTTCTTTTTCGTGACCTTTTTATTCAAAAAATGTAGTTGAATCCTAATTTTGTAGGCTTCAAGTTTTTCTTTCTGTACCTATGTATGTAGGTACATATTAAATATATGGCAAGTAAAAATGACAGCTCATTTTTTTAAGATAAACAGGCAAATGAACCTCTTTTTTGCAATCCTAGGGGGTCAGACCCTGACAATTCAATATGAGCAGATGCAGAAAGAGTATATCTAAGTATCTGACTTATATAAATAATCCCCCCCCCCACAAGTCAGAAGCATGAATGTGCAAAAATGAAAATATTGCAATTTTACAAAAGTTTTCATTCACCTAATGTCCTATAACTGACATTTTTAAATATTATATTTTCTTCGATGTCCGCTTATTAAGAATAATTAAATGACATGGAAAACAGTAAGATTTATCAAATAATCACCTTAAAATAGTTTAATTTGCACACCAATGCTTCTGGCGCAAGAAGGACAATATGTAAAATGGGTCAGGACATAGGGACGAAAGATAGTTTGTCTCCTTTGTTAATGCCACAACTTAACCCAAACTAAAAACTTGAGCGAAATGTCAAAGTGGGTGCTGTCTCCTTCACTTCACTTCATTTATGTAGATTCATTCAAAATTCAGTATGGTTGAGGGAGTCAGCCAATATTGAAACCTCCACTCGTCCCTTTTCTTTTCCACTTTTTTTTATATACCACAATAGTTCCAATGAGCTCCTTTTCAAATGAAGCGATGATTTGTGTCCCATTCAAAGTGGGATGTATAGTATAAGTCAGTGCTGTCGTTTCAAAAATTCCAAGAGTAACACTTTTTATAAAATCAGGGTAGCGTTTTCGAAAGTTGAGGAGCATTGTTAAAATTCGAGATACTTATGTCATAAAATAATAATGATCACAAATAAATCCTAATATAAAATAAAAGGTCACGAAAAATGAATAATAGGGGTATTTTCATGCAACATCGTAAAGTCCTCGTAAACGTGGTAAACTGCGTAAACTTGTCAAATTTAATGTTCATACAAATTTGACAGCTTTACGCAGTTTACAAAGTTTACAACGATTTTTCGATGTTGCATGAATACCCCTATTACTTTTCGCATGTTTAGTTTTTTTCTTTTCTTTAAAACTCTAAACTACGTCATGTTTATCAAACGGTAACTGAGAATATTTTATTGAAATGAAATAAATGAATAAGATATATGATTTATGCAGATAAAAATATCGCTACCTTATTCTCTCACGAACCCTTTGGAAGAAAAATAAAAAATTGTATTCAAATGCAAAACTGTTGCATACTTTCAGTTGAAAATATATGACATTTTGAAGTTTAACAGAGGATTTCAATTTTTAATAAAAGCAGGGATGTCAGAAGTTAGGATTTAAAAATATTTTCAAACTGCAAAATAGGTTTTTAATTAAAATTTCCATGTTGTGACTTGATAAGCCTTTTTGAGACATGGGGAGCACAGTATAGCCCTTTCCGCAATAAAGGAACAAAATGTTACTATAGTAGCCATTCCGCCAGCACTGGTATATGTATCTATTTATATCCCAAGTCAAAAAAAAAAAAATTAAACAAATAAAATGGAAATGAGAAATTCCTAATACCTACAAAAATATAAAGTATTTTATGCATATTAAGTTGACTTTAGATACCAACTGATTCTAAATTAAGGACGCTTAAAAAAAAAAAAAAAAAAAAACAAAAAAACAACCTGTGAAAAGAAGGATGTGTCAAGTTGATCATGAACCCTAAGTCAACACCAAAAAATAATAAAAGTTTACGCAAAAACGACAGGTTTGAAAATGACGGAAACCTTTTTTTCCCCAAATTTATAACCCATTTCATTAAAAATTCCTAACTCGCACTTTTATTATAAAAACGTTCAACATCACTTTTCAACCAAAGTTAATTTAAGTTGAACACCGCACCTGCAAATGGATAGCGACAACAAACAAAAAAGTGATTCTTATTCTTATTTTTATCATATTCAACGCAAAAACCTCCTTCCCTTTTCTAATTCTTTGTCTTTTCATAAAGAAGGATAAGCTTTGGTTTTTTTTTTTTTTTTTTTAAGATTGCTAAGCCATCCAAAAGAGCACAACGTGTTCAGCATATTAGATTGCCTTTATATTTATTATATAGCTTATATATCGTTAAATGTGTAGAATGTGTTTTTTTGCACAATATAACAAGATACATTTTGAAGTCTTGTCAATTTAACTCGAACCAATGGAATCATAAAAATTGTTCACTGAAATGGTGTTGTGGTCCTGAGTCCTGACAGGTTTATATACGCACCTAGACACAAGAAAGACACATTAAATCCTTTCAAAAAAAAAAAAAAATATCCTTGCGCTAATCGAATATAATGACGAAGGTGAACGACCGTGTACCACTTCAAGATACATACATACATACATACCTAGCTACATTTTATAGACATAATAATAAATATACCTAAAAGGCTCTTTTAATGGCACCAGCAGCACCACAGGGGTTTACAATGAAAATGAGAACAATATTTTAAAGATGAAGATTAAAATGGTGTTAGGCTTGACAATGCATATACAATAGTAAAACACACATAAAGACATGTATTTCGAATTTTACCGTTTTTGATGTTCATAATAAATACACCTATACCTACACACATACTCCTATGTATATGCAGATATTATGTACTTATTGATTTTGATGTGAATACAATATATGCCTGCCTACCTATACAATTTCATTCTACATACATAGTCGAATCCTGCCTGACCGAATGAGGGTCCCTTTTTTTATGGGTGGCCTAGATTTGCCGCCATTATCTCTCTCTATCGATGTTATTTTGAAAGGATCTTTGATGGGTTGGTGTTAGCCAGACTGCAAGGCAATTGCACCATAAAAGTTAATGGAGGACACAAAGTTTTTTTTTTGTTTGTTCTCAAAGAGTGAAAGTTGATTCGGTCAAGTATCCTGGGTCAGTTGGGCATATACCTACTTGTATAAGATAAAATGATTTTTTGAGTGCTCTCAGCTTATAATCAGAAACCAATTTGTATGGGATTAAATAAAATAACAATGATATGAAAATGGGCTTGCAAGAGTCCCTATATACAAACCTATATTTGGTATTTGTAAATTGAGTCTTCTGAAGGAGTTAAGTTTCAGTACGAAATGGTAGGGTGTATGTACCTATGTATATAATTCGTTTGGCATTTGGTTAATAGCTAGTATCTCTGTGTAAAATTATTGATCGATGGTGTAATGAAGCTTTGTTTGCTTTGTTACACAACAAAAACCGTATTTTTCCACAAAAGGACCGCAATGTATCTGATTTCGCATAAAAGAAGGACAATGCGGAGATTTTATTCCAAATATTTTAATGATACATTAAATGTTAAATCATTATAAATAGCTGAAGAGATAGATATAGAAGTTTTTTTTTTTAAATTAAAAGAGGGTGGTTAAAATAACATCCTTTTTTTTTTAAACGCAATAAAGTACAATTTAATGAATAATCGGAATTTAAAAAAAATGTAGGTACATATCTAAAGATTTGTTTAAACAGTTTTGAAAATCATATCAGGTAGGTGACCGTCCCCATTGCCCATATACACTGAATAAGCCAATTTCCGGAATTTGCCATGGCCGTTACCAGCATTGTAAGGTAGTAAGTATGTTGGCAATATCCGAAGGGATGTTGGTCTTCAAAGAGAGAGAGATGAGGCGGTCCGGGAAAAGAGTTTCCCCAAGCTAGCCATTCATTCCTTAAAAGTATAAACCGTTGTTCCGCCCTTGTTGGAACCAAATATCGCTTAATTCCAATTCATACAGCCTGAACTCACAATGCGACGAGAAATAAATATAAAAACAATAAATCAATACACAAGCACAACTTGTGTGTAAAAATGCTGATTTAAAATGCAGTTGTCAAACATATAAAACCTAAATTGGGATAGACTTGATCACATGACCTCGTAATGCGAAGTGCATTAGATCTGAGGTCTAAGTTCGAGTCCCACATCTGGTCAAAAAAAAAGTTTTTCAATTTAAATTAAACATTCAATGACCAAGCACTACTAAAAGGAGTCTAATGATCAGCCTGGCAGTCGTGAAATAGCTGTAACTCCAGCTTATAAAAATCTTGGTGGTAGCTCAACTAAGTGTTGTTGTTGTTTCATTCAAACCTTCAATTTTAATATGATGGTGTGAAAGCTTGGCAGCCTAACTGCAAGTTATGACACAATAACCCCTTATAAAAAATAAATCATTTCTTTTCGTCCCGTCACGTCATTAGTTTGAAAAATTGAAAAAAACGCAACGTGAAGACGTGAAATGCCTTTGTTCTTTTTATTATTGATTCTTTGATGTGTGTATGTTTGATGTATGCCGGCGCGGTGGTACGGTAGACTAAAAACGCGGAAATTTCTGTGATCTTACACGTTACGATCATACGTTAATGTAAATTGGATACGTTCAATATTGGGTACGTTCGTACTTGAAACTAAATCGAAAAATCGAGTTGAGTTTGGGTTGAAATTTGGTTGACAGTTCGAACTCGTCGCGTTCTGTGATGTTTAGTTTAGTTGAATTTTTAGTTTGATGTTTACACATCTTAACCGTGAGTCCTGACACTCACACTTTTTTTTGTAATAATTAAATGACTAATCGTTTCAATAAACGATTATTTATAAAGAAAAATGTCGTTAATGACTATGTTGTTATGATACAATTTTCGATGGTTTCTCAAGTAGGTACAACGACGGCGATTTCGAACTATCAACCAAATTTCAACCAAATTTAACTCGACCTTTCGATTTAGTTTAAGCTATGAAGTAACGTACCCAATATTGAACGTATCCAATATATACATCAAAGTATCGTAACGTGTAACAGCACATAATTTTCGTTTACCCTACCGCCGGCATAGATGTTTACACATCAAAAAATATAGTGTCGCATACAAAATTACTTAAAAATTACGCTAAAAAAATCAAATTTTGGCTCTTGCAATTGTATAGTTAAAAAAATGTTGGATTTTTATTCTTTTTTGAAATAATTAGCAACAAAACTTCTAAAGGGTTTTCCTAAAATGAACGCAAGATCGAAATTAAATGGAAAACTGTTTTTTTTTTTTCTTCAGATTGTTATTTTTTTATTGAATCATAAGTACATGATATAGTCTAAGATCCGGCCATAGGACGACCTACCCTCATCGAGTTACCGGATAAGTGGTATGCAGTTTTTTAAATAGTGTTTTAACTGACATTTTGCGCAAGGGTTGCCTGGTGAAATATGGTCAAGGCATAGGGTTGCCACGCTTTAAAGTTCGATTTTTGGATTTTTTTTTAATTATGTGACCCAGTCCATATGGTAGGTTTTAGTGCTTTAAAAAAAAAATATCATATGAAAAAAAAAAAAAATTTTAAAATACGTGTTTTTTTTTAATCAGAATTTCAATAGGGTAAATTAAGGCAAAAGAAGAGAAAGGTCTAGATTCTATTTTTTAAACGAAAAGCGATAGAGAGTTTTTTATTTCTTTTATCGATAGATCATTTTAATACAAGAAAGTCACCTATATTAAGGAAAATTCTAGAAAATCTAAAACTCGAGATAAAAACATTTTAAAGGCAAAAAATTAAAAATGGACGTTGGAAAAAAAAATGGGAAATTTTTTCTAGAAATCAATTTTATATTTCTGAGAAGCCGATAAAAAATGAAAAGAACCATTTTTGTAAAATTTTTGATTTGAGCTTTTTTTATTGGCTAGGTGAATTTTTGAAAAATTCATATTTTTTAAATCAATTTTTCTTGCTTTTTGTTTTTTTTTTTTACCCTAATTAATATTTTCATTTAAAAAACAGTAACATAAAGAGAATTTTATTATCATAACGATGGTACTATGTTGTTTTTAAAACTGTTGGCTACTTTTAGAGTTGCTGAAATTTTAATAATCGACGTTTTTAAATTTCTCATAGCGTTAAAGAAAACAATTTTAATAGTCTCAGAGAGGTGTCAACAAATTCTGGGACTGAAACTATAACCAAAATGTGAGTAATTGTGTAAATAAGTACAAGTGGCATGATATAATATTCAAAAGTCTAGTAGTTTTTTTTCTCAGTTTGTTGTAGATCTGGGAGGTTAAAAATTTTCATTTTCCAATTATTGCGCCAGGAACATTACCACTTAAATTCATATTCTAAAAACAAGAATAGAAGCTCTGTCATTTCTCCTAAGCTCAATTTTTATGATCCTATCTATAGAACCCGAGATATCTGCAACTTTTTATAATATTTTGTGAATTGCTGTCTATTAGCCTGTATGAATGTCCGAGATATTAGTCCAAGGAAATTGTAAAATTTAGGAAAAACTAATTCCTATAACTCTCCATCGTAGCTTGCGGTGAATTTAAATGTATGAAAATCCATACCATAGAAGTTCCATGTCCAATAAATCATTCACCCCAGACCATTTCACCTGCCTCCCGGATAATAATGAGTAATGACACTCGAGAAATCGTTTTTCATTTTCCTATTCGTGGAAATAAAGATTACATCCATACATGATAAATTAAAAAAAACACAATTCCAATCCAGATTTTACTATACATCATATTCATAGATAATATGCGTTCTGCTAAGATCTAAACAATAGTTTTTTTATTGCAATTTAAAAGGCATTTCCAAATTTGTGCACTTTAAATTTTATGTCTTACGGTATAAAACACACAATCATCTAACGTTCCTCTTAGCTTTGATGATATTTTCCCTGTCACTCTCACTAAAATTGGAAGCAAATCTAATAATAAGAATTTCTCTTTGGTCTTTCATGATGTTGTTTCCGTAGTTCCCTTTATTTTTCAAACACAACTACACAATATACTGTACTGACACATCTTCAAAATTTGTCGGCTTTTAGGCTTAGGGAAGTTCAAACTTCTATTTTAATGCTTTCTGCAGTGTTTCATTCATTTGAAATGTCCATTTTTGGCTTTAAACAAACGAACAATAATAATTCTGTTGTGTACACTTTCATTACAATGGTATGGCACCTACACATTTTTTGCATCGTGCGGTATCAGATGGAATTTCAGCGACAATTCTGATTCTATTCACGTGATGCACAAACAAATGTTTCCTTTTGTAGGAAAACGAACAAGCATGTACTGTACAGTACATATGACATAGACATTTTTGTGGTTTTTAAACCTTCCGGGCTTTTTACTTTTTCACTATGGAAACAGTTAAAGCTAAAATTGAAAATCTTTGGAAATGTTCGATTAATTTTCGTTGAAAAAAAAAACACAATAAAATTTTTAGGAAGATTCAGGTCTTTTTACAAATAAAATTCAATTTCAGGAATTATTTTCGAAAGGCTTTAAGAAGAAATATTACTAAATGTAGAAAAAAAATTAAGGCAAAAATTAAAAAGAAATAAATCAGTAAATATAAAAAACTGATTTAAAAAAATAATAAAATTAAATTTGACAGACCCAAATTAGACAGACCCAAAAGGAACCATTATACAATAACGAGGCATTGATATTTGAATTGAGTAATTTTTTTTTAACTAAAATAAAATTGAATGACATTTTTGATCTGCAGAAACCCGACCTAAAATATGGTCGACCCTAAATTTTTAATAAATTTTATTTAAATCATTTGCGAACCATTGTACAATTTCCCTTTAGCTAAACATGTTCTCAAATTGTCTGACCGCTTAAAATTGTTTGTTAACAATCTGATCGGTCCCTTCCAAACAACTAAATCATCTTCGTCGATGAAGTATGTATTTACGCTCCGACAGTTGGTATCTCTATACGAAATTGCAAATCAATACTAATCACCTCTTTATCTATATAAAATTTGCATCTCGCATCTAAAGCGTTCATAAGGAACCATGTGTCTTACTAACCAAATATATAATTCCTTCATCTAAATAATTGCTATCTAGAGATTTTGGTAACAGATATAACTTATAAAGTTATTATATAACCATATACCCTTAAGTACCAAGTACCTAGACCAACTATACTTTTTGCAAAACCCCTTGATGTCTCGAACAAAAAGATAGTATCATAGCTATCATCAATTTTGCCGAATTTTACTAGTGTGGAAGTTTAAAGTTTTGGAGAAAACTTTTCCAATTACATTCTCACACTTCAAGGAGTCAAGTTTGAATTTGCATTCTTCCAAAACAAATTGCGATAATCTATGCGGGAGCTGCATAACTCTGTCTGTATACATATACATATACATATAGTTCTGGATAATATATCTATTTAAAAGTTCACGAAAGGCATCTATGTTTTGAATCTAACCATATTTCCGTGGATAATAAAATATTTGTTAGCATTTACCGATACCGAGAGAAAATTCAAGTTCAAGTCAAAGGTGAATTTTGCAAAATTTCTATTATAAATATGATGTGAAATTTAAATGTCTGTATGAGCATAAGGTTTTGACACATGCTTTCTCATTTTTTATCCCACATCTGACAATTGTAGATGGTAGGTAAATTAAAATGGCCGCTAGGATTCACATCTTCATAATTCAGCATATGTATCTTTGATTTTTACACAGGGCAGGAAGAAATAGCAGCTTCGCGAGTAACCATAGCTTAGTGACCAAATTAGTGCTAGAGTGCGCCTTTTTGATACCATAATTGAATTTTCTGTGAGAGCCCAGGTTAACTCTCTATCCTATTTTAAATATTATTCCTATTACTCGAAAACTTATATAATGAATATTTTATGCTGGTAATATTTACCAAAAACAAATTGCAAGAATATGAAAAAAAGAACGCAATCGGAGTTTTTCAAAAAATATGTATAAATTTATGCAAATAAAGTTTTACAAATTGTTAGAACAAGTTAAAAAAAAAAAAAATATTTTTTTAACAATTATATAACGAACGGGCCATCTACTGGTTTCTTTTTAAATCGTAGGTTATTTTGACA
Organism: Epistrophe eligans; assembly: GCA_951394125.1. Lineage (NCBI taxonomy): Eukaryota > Metazoa > Arthropoda > Insecta > Diptera > Syrphidae > Epistrophe > Epistrophe eligans. The sequence continues at coordinate 73,768,756 of OX596029.1, read as the reverse complement.
CTGACAGCTGTTTCCCGCTCGAAATTTTGACAGAGAGTCAGTATCATATACCTTTGCTGAACGAAATGAGTCGCTTTACGCTTGAACAACGTTGGGAAATATTGAAAACTTAATTCCAAAGTGAGTGTTGTGTAGCCCAAACAGTGCGTTTTTTAGAAAGAGGCGCATTTTCATCTCTGCAGTTACGTTAATAAACAAAATTGCCGCATCTGGGGCTCGGAAATCCCGCACGTTATTGTCGAGAATGCATCTACAGAGAGTGACAGTTTGGTACGGATTGTGGAGTGGAGTTATAGCATCATTGGACCATTTTTCTACAAAAATGGAGCTGGGAACAACTTTTCGGCCAACGGTGGACGTAACAGAGCCATGTTAATCGACTTTTTTTTTAACTAAAATTGAAGACATGGACTTGGACGACCTCTGGTTCATGCAAGATCGCGCGCCATGCCACACTGCCCATACCACAATCGATCTTTTGCGCACCAAATTCCCAAATCGTGTTAACAGCTGTCTTGGAGATGTCAATTGGCCGCCTTCAAGCTGCGATTTGACCCCTTCGGACTTTTTTTTGTGCGAGGAACCATGAAGGACCGATGTTATGCCAACAATCCGTGAGCTACAGCCCCAAATCACCAACAAGGCCTTCGCTACTGCGAAGCCAGCCGAGCCAGCCACTTGAACGACGTTGTGTTCCATATAGTTAATGGAAATGTTTTATCTTACTAATAAAGCCATAATACAAGTAAAAGAATTTCGTTTTCAATTCTATCTTTATTTTGGACTTGTAAAAGACTGAGATGAGACTACTTAAAACTAACTTAATTGCTAGAGCCCTATAATGCATTGGATATCTTGCAGCTTGTGCAAGATATCGCATTTCATCCTTCTCGTCGTCGTCGGTTGTTGACACTAGTCTACTTCGTTTATAGAAGTAGCTGTGTCAGCATGGTTCGTCGTTGACGACGGCAATGTGTGGCTTGGCGGAAGTTATGCGATCGTGATAACTTACATGGGAAAAATTTAATTTTGTTTATTTTATTGCATTTTTAAAATGAATAGTGAATAGTTTTTGAAAAATTAATTTTCAAACTCGAAATTTTGAAAAAAAAAAAAAAATTAAAAAATAAATTTCAAACTAATTTTTTTCAAAATTTCATGTAATTAAGTATAATTTTTGTATTCAAAATTCAATGCTCTTTAAGTTGACATTACAAAAAAAGTAGGTCTCGCAATTCTGCCTCTCTGCCTGTCCTTTCGGCTGTAGCCTAAGCGCGTGAGTCGATTTTCTTTTAACTTATTATCTAGTTTTATAAATTCAGTATTTTTTTTTTTTTTTACAAAAGTGCTACCATTTTATAAAAAAATGGTTATAAATGGTAACTCCCATAGAACCATTTTTTTGATTTTCAATATTCTCAAAAACGGTTTAACTGATTTCGATAATTTTTTTTTGCAGATAATGTTTAAAATTATTTAATTATTATTGTAACAAAATTAATTTTTTTTTTGATTTTTAAAAAAAGTTTAAAAATTTAGTTTTAACTTAATTTAATAATTTGAAAACGACTTGGTGGATTTCTATTAAACTGAGCACCCAGCAGTTTTTTTGATATTATCTAGCAGATTTTAAATATTTTTTTTTTTTATAACTTAAAATAACGGTACCTCCCATACAAATTTTTAAAAACCGGTACTGAAAATCTCATTTTTCATGAATACGGCTCCTGTTATTTAAAAAAAAAAATTCTCATTAATTGAGATTTGTGCAAGAAATCACTTGGTGTACATTGCGTTTTTTATTTCTAATTTTGATGATTTCTTAACATTTTTTCAGTTAAAACTGTAAATTCCATGCATATGCGCAAAGTGCAAGAAAGGACGATGCTATATTGTTCATATTTATGTACTCACAAAATACTTACTTAAATTAGGTTATATTTTTGATGAAAAGTTTTTAAAATTATTAAGACTTTAAAACCACAGTGTAATCGAAGAGCAAGTTCTTGCGACCCAGCCGTTTATTTTATTTATTATTAATATTGGCCTAAATTTTTTTTACTTAACTTAAAATTTTTTTCAAAATTACCCTTTCCTGCACTTATACAAACCCGACAACGTAATAAAAGGTAATAAACAGCCCCAGCTTTGTAAAACAAAAATTTAGAAAAAAATTTACAGATTTCACTCATAGAGTAACTATGGGCATTGAAAATGACTTGTATTACGTCAATAAAACAAAATCATGCCTAATCTTAGTGATTTTTATTTTGTAAACTATTGTTGCTATATAACTTCACAAACTGAAACCATTCTACAGTCTGAAGTACCAATTTGTATATTTAATGTCACTTCCCAGTTGGCGGTTAAATTAATTTGTTAATTTTTTTAATAAGGTGAATCTTAGTCTTAATTGTAGCTTAACTCGCAATTACACAATCATACTCATTTTCATCCGCACCGGCACAGCACTTATACACGAAATTAAAAATACATATAGGTACCATCTATCTTAACGTATATCTAGGTATTTGACATTTTTGCCTAGCTAAGCTTTGCATAAAGGTAACTGAATTATTACAGATCGATTAAAGCATACATCATATTCGGTTCAACTTAGTTTTCGACTCAGTTGATTGTTTTTGAATCAACCCGAGTGTTTGATTAAATGTCCAGGCAAACCTTTTTTAAATCGAGACAGAATTTGATGCCCCAGCCCCACTGCTCATTGTTTTATTCTATAATATTTTATTTTAAAATATTTTAATCAATTTAACAATATCGAGTCGCGTAATTTATTTTAGACAAAAATAATGTTTTTGAGACTTGGAGCTGTATTCTTTTAACTGAGTTTATGAAATGTGTGGCCGAGCGGCAATCATCAATTTAGTTGACAACCAAATTAAACAGTTTATGGACTACTTTAAGATAAAGCCTAAAATTTTATTTGCATTTGAGGACCTTAACCATGAAGATCTGACCATTAGGGCTTAAGTTATAAGTTTATTAAAGAGGTTCGAGTAGGTACCTATGATTCAGAAGTAAATCAAAGCATTTTCTAGTCTGTCATTTTACATTCATTTTCAGACCGTAACCTCAAAAATCCGATAATTAGAACAGAATATATCAGCTTACAAAATCGACTCTTTCGATTATAATATTTAAATTGTTTAGCTAAGTTAATTCTACCTCTTATATTTACCTAAACATACCTTTACCTTGAGCATCTAGCCCTTAGAACTTAAGTTATAATTTTATATAAGAGTTTCAAGTAGGCACCTATACCTATGCATATTCTGAAATTGATTTAGAAGTTAGTAAAGTTTTTACCCAAACTATGCATATTCTAGGTTCAAAATAGATTGATTTAAAAGACTTCATTTTACCCTAATTTTAAGACCTTAACCTCAAACATCCGATTATTAGAACAGAAGTTATAATCCAAACCAACCAACCAAATCCAACCTTTACGATTTTATTATTTGTAATTAAAATACCTACTACAAATGTTCATGCACATACCTACATGCATACATACATACCTACATAAACATAATGTACATATATCATTTTTGTTACGATGCAAAGCCAATTTTGTTTGCCACTTTTTTTTTTTTTTATTGCACACACTCCACCGTCTTCTCCCTTCTATCAATATGTTCTTTGTAGGTACGTACCTGAATATGTACATATTTTGTTAGTTTTTTTCTTTTGCCGTAATGAAATATAGTTCTAAAAAGACAATTTTTTCAAGTTTCTAGTATGAAATTTTTTACGATTTTGCAAAAATTTTTATGCAGATTTGTAGCCTGTCATTTAAACTTTAATTATCTAGCTTAATATTGAACATCCAATAATTATAACTAAAGTTATAGGGTCCTAAGTGGGCTCAAATCGAGCATTTTTCGAATTTAATAATTCCTCCACTGAATCTCGTCGGTTGGCGATGATCAACATTTAGGTACGCTGGCTGAAATTCATCACTTGTGTTTTTTTCTTCATTTTATTCATTTTGGTAGTTTCTTTGGTAACACCAACCAAAAATTCAATCTTTCTCCCCCTATACGCTAGAGTTCATTCTCTATCTTTGTTTATTTTGGTAACACCATACTTTTATCAAAACGACCCTATAAACATTTTCAATGTTAAAATTCAATTTCGGAAAATAAGCTGATTGAAGAAATCCACATGGAACAATGTTATCTGCTGGTATTCCTGTTTCTAAATACGCTATATTGTCGATTTAAAATTAAATACCATATAACATACCATTTTATAATGTCTTAGTCATTAGCGTCTATGGCCATTTTGATATATAGCAAAAGTTGAAACTGCAGCAACCACATATGAAAATTAATTTTGATAATTATGTAGGTATCCGAATCCTAAAATTGTATATTTTCACCTCTCGAGTATATAACCTCTAATCAAATATTTTGTGTTATTGTGTTGTGTGTGCTTCTATAGTGCCTATGCTGCCTTCCTATATAGCAATTCAAATCTACATATATATGACAAACGACATAACAAGGTCTTAATTAAAAAGCAAATTAGTTTCTGCCAAGGATAACACACAATAATATGTCAAAGTAAACTTTTTGTACTATGTCCCTCCAGTATATGAATTAATCATAGAAAAAGAGAAAGAAAAGGAATATTATACCTACGAAATTAAACACACATTTATGTTTCAGTAACTTCTTATTAACATAATCTACCTACATATTTCATTAGTCATATGTATATATTTAGTCGCAACAAACAACTTTAGGTTGTGATAATTTTGTCTTTATAAAAAAATCTAAGCCAGAAGCAAACTTAAAAGTGAACTTTGAGGGTTTTTTTTTGAAAAGAATTTTTTTGATTTGCGATACCTATTGAAAATTGCGATGTTACAAAAGTAATAAGAAATTTAATTGAACAAATCTTGTAAATAAGCCAAATACTTTTTTAAGCTTTACTTTTTTTTTTTAGCTTCCATTTAATTTCATGGTCTTAAAATTTCACTCGAAATAAAATAGAAATAAATAAAGCAAAACAACAAACTGCAAAATAAAAAATTGCCGAACTTCAAATACCTATGCAATTAAAAAAAACACCAAAATTGCGAAATGAAAAATGCGAATGGATATTTTGTCAAATTATTTAAATAACGAAACATAATTTGCAATGCGAAATAACAAAATGCTAAACAGTAAAAATGTGAAAAGGAAAACGGCGAAATGAACCCCCGCGAAACGTTAGTTTGCCAGAACAGTCTTGCGAAACATACCATACCCAATTTATGAACGGCTTCTTATTAATTCTCTATGAGATTCACTTAATACAAACCCGATATATCAAAATCGAAAAGCTATTTTTAATTTTTGTTCCTTTTTTTATCAAGAGAATCAAGACTTTTGGTGAGTTGCTCGTCGAAAATATTTCGAACATTTTTGTAAGTTTATCTCAAAATATATTTGTTGAACTAACAGGGGGTTAAGAATTATTGGTCTTAAGCAGGGCCAGTCAAAGTGGCACAAAAAGAACACACTCAAAAACAAATTAATGCAAAAACAATTGCTGATTGTTCTAGTATTTAAGTAGATTTAACCTGACATCTGGTTGCAAATTTATGATAGTTTAAAATTTAAAAATTAAATTAATATAAAAATATGAAACCAAATATCTATATAAAGTTTTTGAGATACCTTTTAATAAAAAAAACATTTTGGTACGCCAATTTTAAGATTTAACATCCAATTGCTTTCAAAAATATACATTTTTGAAAAATTCTGTATATATAAAAAAAAAAATTATTTTAATCATTGTAGCCGATAGAGAGAAATTCAGGGTTTCTTATTAATACTCGAAGATGCTTTTGGAAATTTTATATCACAACCATAGGCACCGTTATTGAGAACGATAAGGTTTTCTCTAAAGGGGTTTTAACAGTTGAATTATATGTATAAATACACCATATTTTTGGTTCTAATAGCAAATTTTTTTAAGGGAACGGGTCGTTATTCTGTATTCAAAAATTCTGTATGAACATAATTCTGTATTCCATTATTCTGCTTTTCTATTATTCTGTATTTCAAAATTCTTTAAATCCAAAATTCTGCAAATCCTTTATTCTGCTTTTCGAAATTCTGTAATTCCAAACTTCTACAGTAAAACTCACAGTTATGAATAGGTTTTTTAATTGCCTGTTGAACAATTTTTATTCAATTAACAAAGTAACACAGTATAATACAAAAATCTTTCAAAAAGAAATAAAAAAAAAAAACAAATAACAAATAACAAACAACAAAGTTCTGCAAACGAAAATATCAAAATTCTGTACTCCAGAATACAGCATTTTGAAATCCACAATTTTGTATTTACAGAATTTTGGAATACCGAATTTTGAATTTACAGAATTTTAAAATACCAAAATTTTGGAATACAGAATTTTGGAATCCGAATTTTGGCACATACAGAATTTCGACCCCAACCCTTTTTACTTGCGATATAAAGGTATGGCAAGGTATAGTTATGGATTTGTATAAGCAAACTCGAGGTTTCGATCAAACTTGACATTATGTACCATGTCCGTCCATCCTATTAGCTGCTGCCTAAACGGGTGGATCGATTTTCTATAAAATTGGTATCAGTTTTTGAAGGACCAAAAAATGTACAGTACCTGCAATTATAAAAAATTTTCATCATCGTTGAAAGAATTTCTTAATTTTCTCAAAAACGTGCCTACAACTTAAAAAAAAAAAAACAGTAGTAAAAAGATAGCCTATATACATATAAAAATAAGTAGTTTGGGTATATGAAATGGCTTGCCATCATACGAACTTTTTTTTGATTTTCGATTTTCTCAAAATTGGTTCAACTGAAATTGATCAATTATTTATGGAGAATGTTTTAAAAAGACTCAAGAGTAATCGTATATAAAAAATATCACATTTTTTTGCAAACTTAATCATTCAAAAACGACTTCGTTAATTTTTATTAAATGTGGCACCTATTAATTTTTTAATATTATCTAAGATTTAAAACAAAAATGTATTCTTTTAATTATAAGTAACAGTGCCTTTTCATGTCATGTCATGTCATGTCGTGTCGGTGTTTTAAAACCGTTGAGGAAAATCTAATTTTTTCTCGAACACTGCTCCCATGATTTTTATTCAAAAAAAAAAACCTTCTATTGGAGCATTGTTGTATATCTCAAATAATTTTTTTATTTTAACATTTCTCCCCTTAACATGTTCCTCTTTTTTTGCGCCCTTTTGAAACCACATGATTTGATCCCTGTATAAATGTATAAAAAATATTCATCTTAAAATTCTGAAAATTTTATATTTTTTAACTGATTGTAAATTTTTCTCCAAAAATATAGGCATTAGGCTATGACAAAGGGCACAATAATAAAAGAAATACACCTTATATATAAAAAAATATAAAAGTGTTTTTTTCCATAAGGTGAGCGTTAATTTATAAAACAAACTGCATTTTATTCGATAGCTTGATTTGTTTTTCAAATGAAAAGAATTTTAAGAAAATGTTATTCAATGTTTACCTACAGTCTGATGAAATTTATTATTTATTATTATTTATTTATTATTATTTGTAACAAGAATCTTAAGTTGTTCACTTATGTATATATCTGGTCAAATAATATTCTCCAAAAGTTTCCTATTTAAATAAAAAAAAATATTATTTAATTTGTATTTGAGTTGCCGAACTCCACCTTCCCTTCTTAAGAATATTTTGTAAAATTTAATTTAAAATTATTATTTTTTTCATATCCAATAACACATCCTTCAACAAGAAAAAAAATGTCTTCTACACAATAAACTATTCATTCCCAGATTCTTCTTTAGAAAAAAAAAGAATACCTATTCAATCCGATAAATCCTCTGAAATTCACTTGAATTTTTTGTATATAACATTCAAATATAAAATAAGGGATCCATTCCACCACTTGGAATGTCTTTGAAAATAAATAAATTATATTTCTGATCCTTGCTCTATGCCCCTTTGGTATAGTGAGGTGGAAAGGCGATTTCTATACCTATACATCAAAATGCTTACATAGGTATATCTATTATCATATATTATTATATGTAAGGGACCACCTCTATGGAAGCTTTTCAGTCAATCAATTGAGTTTCTATCTTTCCTATTTTTCTGTCAAGAATTGATATCCTTGGAGAAGGTTTGTGTTTTGATTTTATTCTGGAATTTTACTTGTAAATGTTTTGGCTCAAAAGATAGGACTTTAATGTAAGAATGATTGGATTTATACACATAAAGGTTGTTTTTTACACATCAAATCCGTTTGACAATAGCTGTCACACAACACAATGGACTTGTATGTGTGCTGATGTGGTTCTTCAGGAAGTTATTTATTTTTGTATAAAATTAAAAAAAAAAAAAACAAGCTACTTACGTACCAAGTTGTTAGTATCAAGTATTATGGATACATATCTACCCACACATAAAATGTCTCTACGCCCCATAGTTATATTTAGCTATCAATAATGAAATACATCAGTGGAACGCAAATCAATAGATCATTGAAATTTTTGATTGACAATCATTAAAAATGATTGATGGTCTATGTGCACTGTGCAGTGGTTACAGCGTTAATTTTCTTTAGAAATCGAAACTTCTGTAGTTGTATGACATATGACATATGTCATTGTTTAATTTCCTCAGAAAATGGACTAATCTCGCCCAAAGAAGAGATGGCAGAGTGCTCGGTGATTTTCAAATGAGACAAAAAATCTCAGATTAGGGGTTGTTTTTTTTTATGGAGAATTCTTACTTCTGACTCTGAGACACGAAATATTTTTGGTCAAAGGTATGACTTTATGTAAATGGGGAGCAAAAGTTTTCAAGCATCTGATTTTTCATGCTTTGACCTGACAAGTTGTAGAAACTTTACCAATATATCTATACTTTAAATGGGAAATTTTCAATTCTGATTTAAAACAGGATTAGTTAGTCCTGTCCGAGTTAGAGTTAATTAAGAAGCAGTTTTTCAGTGAAGGATTAAGTTCAACTTTTAGTTGTAAATCATCCCTTTCATTTTCAATTAATTTTTAAAACGTATCTGTCAGAAATAACTATTCGCCAAGTCTAGAGTCTAATTAACCATATTTGTTGAGTAAATTCAGGATCGTCAAATTAACTTAAAGACATTGTTCATGTACAAGGTGAAAAAAAAATTATTCATATGAATGAAATGAAAATTAATTAAACTTGTCATAATTTTTTTCAAATGGCGTCAAATGTCAAACAGACAGATTGTAAAAGAGTTTTTTTTTTTCCACAAGTTGCTGAAATTGATTAGGAAAATTGTTGGTTCCAGCAACACAGAACAACCGCTGATTACGCAACAATGCAAATTTTGAAAAAAGAAAAATTTATAGTAACATTACTATTTCCTCACTTTGTATAATAACGCATGTCAAATTCTGTGACATGGACCTGTCAAGTTATGTGAGACAAGCTTTCAAATTATGGTTTCCAGTGTTTCCACACAATACCTACACAATTCACGCACAATACTTTCTGAGGTATTTTGGAAAAACTTTAGAAGTATTTAAGTGATGACAAACGGTGGTATTTTCTTGTGCATTAGGCAGGTAAAAGACATTACGCTTTACATCGGAATTTACATATTTCTGAATTTATATCGTTGAACGCAAAAAATCTGAAATTTCAGTCGAAAGTCATTGTTTCAAATTATTGCATTTATTTATAAGATTAAAATTGAAGGAACATAAAATAAAACTTAAATTATATTCGTAAATAAAACATTGGGCGCTAATATTTGTAAGGATGAAATTTTATGTAGGTAATTCAGCAACAGTTTTTATTAATTTAATTAAAAGTGCTTGCTGTCTACAATGCAATAAATAATTTCTTTTTGTTTTTCAAATATTTGTTTTTTGATATGTCACTGAACCAAAAAGGTACGTAGATATAATAAAAAAGTTTATTGGGACAGTAATTTGTTTAAATCCATTTTCATCCAATAAACTGATTTGTTGGCCCAATAAAAAACAGTTTATTTGCCCACTAAACGTTTATTGTTACAAGCAAAAGTTTTTTGTTCCTGTTTATCAATTTATTTATCTTTTACAAAATTAGTTTTTTGCAGCAATATATACCTACATTTTTGTTGTTTGAAGGAACGAATTTGTTAAGACAATAAACAGTTTATTGAAGTGACTAATTTCGTTTGTTGTGCCAATAAATTATTTCGTTGATTCAAGCAAACTTATTTGTTAAACCAATGAAATAATTTATTAAACATGGACAAATTTGCTTTGATTTCCCATATTCATTCAAGCTTCCCTTTACTATACTCACCTTTTCTATTTATTATCTCAACAAATTTATTTAAGTTGAGGTCACTTAAACTTTTAAATTAAATTTAAGTGACCTCAACTCCAAAATGCTTTTCGCCCAAGTACGACAGTTGGGCTCATCAGTACGATGCTGGTGTACTCTTCTAAGACGCAAATTATGGTCAATGGTTACAAACTCTTATACATATAAATCACCGCATAAACATACTGTGAATTTTATAAGAGTCGACTTAAAATTGAAAAAAAGCATTTAGCATACACTTATAAACACACTTTTTATTGGTCCAATAAATAATTTATTGGGCCAATACACACAAAATGTTAAAATCAATTAAAATGTTTATTGATATTATTAATAACTTATTTATTGCGCCAATAAACACATTTATCAATTTATCAAAGTAAAAAAAGTCGTTTTATAAAAAAAATCACAATAAATGAGTTTATTGTGTAAAAAAAAAGTTTATAAATACAAGCACCCCTTTATTAATTTTTAAATTTTAATTTTTAATAAACGGATTTTAACTGAGCCAACAAACCGTTTATTGAGTAGAAATGTTTAAAACAAAAATAGCTCGTAATATCAACTAAAAGTTTATTGAGACAATAAAAAAACAGTCAATAAATGGTAATTATTGATAATAATGGGTGATTTTTTAAGAGGTTTAGAACTTTAAAAAAAAAAAAACACAAAAATTCGAAAAAATGAATGAAATATTTATTTGAATCGATAGTTTGAACCTTGCAATTTAATGTTTAAAGATAATTTCATGCAAATGTTGACCGCGGCTGCGTCTCAGGTAGCCCATCCGCTGAGTCCAATTTTGGCATACTCTTTCACACATATCGGCCGGTATCTCACGAATGAATGCATGGATGTTGGCTTCCAGTGCGTCAATCGAAGCGGGTTTGTCCCTATAGACATTAGCCTTGACATACCCCCACAAAAAATAATCTAATGGTGTCAAATCGCACGATCTAGGCGGCCAATTGACCGGCCCGAAACGTGAAATTAACTGTTCACCAAACTCGCCTCGCAATTGCGCCATTGTTTCGCGTGCTGTGTGGCATGTGGCACCGTCTTGTTGAAAACACATATCGTGCAAGTCAAGAACTTCCATTTCGGGCAAAAAAAAGTTTGTTATCATCGCTCGGTAGCGTTCACCATTGACAGTTACGCTGCGATTCGCATCATCTTTGAAGAAATATGGCCCAATAATGCCCAATAATGATTTAAAAACTCACTACACAATAAACAAAAATTTCTTTCATTTAAATAAGTATTAAATTCTGATGATGAAAACTTAACAAATCATAAAGTTCAACTTTTATGTGTAGTGCTTCATCTGCTGACATTTTCTCCCACAGATTTTATCTTAATTTTTCAGTTAAGAAATTCTCGTCTGAAAGTTCAATTGAAACTTAACTAAACATAACTAAAAGTCATCTTACTTTTTATGACAGCTGAACAATCAGAAGCTCTAAAAATTCAGAATTCTGAAAATTTAGATGTAGGCCGCCCATTTTTATATTAATCGTACCCATGTACTATAATATAATAATTGTATAGGTACACGCCGTATATTATATTTATTCCTTATCACACCCACTGAGATGTACATAATGTATCTATGTATTTCCATTTTAAACAAATTGTTTATTAAATCTTCTTTAACTTACTTAACCTTATTAATATTCTATGCATAATATTATTATATTATTATTATTATTATATAAAGAGTCCGTTATAAAGTGGTTTCCTTCAATCATAATGGAAATGATCACCTATGTAGATTGTTTGCCAACCAACGTTAATCATTGACCGAACCGCAAATTAAATCTCTCTTCAAATGTAATGCACTTTGAAACAAATTGAGTAATTTCATGAAGTGTACATAATTAAGTTAATATAATTGAAGTTTAATTAAAAAAAAAATGATATTGAAAATGTTTAAATTTAGAAAATAGACTTATAGAAATAAGGACTAATAGAGCTTTCACAGAATATACATTGTTTCTCAATCAAATTCAATGAAATTCAGATTTTTCGTTCTTCACAAATTCTTTATTTGGGGACGTCCGTCTTCTTTAACAAAATAACTTAGAATGAATAAAAATGGCTGAACAGAAGGTTCGAGACCAGAAACTTCGCAAGAAAAAGAAAAAATAAGAGGATAATATCTGACGTACGGAAAATGTATGCATGCGTTCAGCACCACCGAGAATAATTGTACTTCTCTGATTTGATGAACACATAAAGCGTCTAGTCTAAACAAGCATTTTGTAATTTGACGCATGATTCACAATGCGACGAGGAAGCGAGACGCCGACGTGACGAGATCTCTTCACAGTTTTGCTCTTAATGACGAACTCAAAACAATGAAATAATACATAATTAAGTAAGCATTTCTCGTCGTCATGTCGCGTCTTTTTTTTTCAATTTTTCGAACTTATGTATGAAGTGACGTGATGACGAGAAATGCTTTAATATAAAATTTTTTGTTGTTATTCGTGTTTAAGAGAAAACATCTGCGAAGAGATCTCGTTACGTCGACGTCTCGTTGTCTCGTCGCATTGTGAATCAGGCATAAGTCAAGATGGGTTATTTACCTCAGTTTTGGTTTTCAGAGAACGACATACATAATGACTGGATAAGACTATAGACATTTTTTTGTCGTGGGTATAATTTATAATAACGTATAATCACAATGCTGTATTTGATCAGATGTTCGAGATCGATTTTATACACGAACGCATAAAACTTTCCTTGGTAAAATTAACTTTTATAACAACTGCCTTTGTATTACAAGTAAAAAAAAAACTCTTAAAATAAAGGTACATGTATAGGTATAGATTAGGTATAGGTTAAGCAGGTATTGTAATATTTTATTTCCTCAATGAGAGAAGAGAACATTTAAAATTTAAATTAATAAGCAGCGAGGAGGTACCTTAGCACTTAAAATTTGAAATAATTGTATATGAATTTTTAATCTTATTCCCAATGGGGCAAAAAGCTTTTAAATGAGTTTATTACAAAGTTTGAGTGATTTTAAAATAAAAAAAAAATTCTTGCCTCAAGAACTTTTTTGATTTTTCTTGTTATATTGTTTTATTAATTTAAAAATAATTAATAAATGAAACAAAAACAAAAAAAGATCTTTTGTAGGCTTACTTGAATGATTGTTTTACTGACAGCCTTATAATCACTAATTGATTAATTTGAGGAAGTTTTAAAAAAGTATAAATCACTGTTTACTGTTGGGACAAAACTTTTGTAAAAGTTGCTTATTATAATTGAAAAGTTGAAATCTTTTCCCAGCACCGCGATGATGAAGGAAGATTTTTTTTTTAAACATGGATTTTTTTGTCGTTTTCATTAAGACGTTCGGAGTGAGCCATTTTCACTCTTACTAGCTTTCAAATGTATAAATATAACAACAAATAAAGTGCAATAAAGTCAAATAAATGAGTAATTATATATCAAAAAGAAATAAAATGCACGACTGAATTGGATGAACTTCCTCTTGTGTGCAAGGCCGTAGCCAGACAATTTTTTCGGGGGGGGGGGGGGGATATAATTTTATGAAATGAAAAATTCACCAATTAGTAATCAAAAAAAGCCCACACAATTTTTTTTTTAACATTTGGGCATGCAGGTTTATGCATATATATATACATACATAATATGTACATATATATATATCATGCAGTTCTGTTAAATAGGTATCTAAGCAGACAAATTTACGAAAATGTATTATTTATACAAAATATAATCGTAAAGTTATTATTTATTAGGTAGGTACAAATTTAAATAGTATCATTACAAAAGTATTACCTATTTTTACAAAACTATATTCAGTCTTCTGGCCTTCTTAGCTGCAAATACATCGATAACTTCCTCAGTGTCAATCTCAATTTGTCGATGAACTGACATTAACGCCAATCCTGTTAGTCTTTCTTCACCGGTAGAATTTCTTAAATAAGTTTTCAGACGTTTCATTGTCGAAAATGTTCTTTCCGGTGTGTACGTTGAAACCGGTAATGTCGCCAGAATTTTTAGAAGCTTGTGGATGTTAGGAAACAGATCCTTGTTGCACTCTCCAAGAGCTGCTATTGCACTCTTTGACCGCTGTGTAACTAGTTATTTATGACATTTTGTCTTCCATAGCATTTATTCAGCATTTAAAGTGTCCCAATCCAAAAATTTTTTATAAAATTTGAAATTTTCTTCATTAAAATTTTGTTTATTTTTGCCCTGAATTGATGGAATCAGAATGCACAAAGAGGAAAGTATGGACTTATGGTTTTCAAATCGCATTTTAAGCTGACTTAAGAAATCATCTAAAAGAGGAATCATTATAATTATCCTAAAATAGGTTTCAGGATCTGTTGTGCTAACGTTTTGCCTATGCTGCTGCCTTGATACTATTCGTGGAATTTTCAGTTTCTGTTCTGCAACATTTAGTAAGTTTTGTGCAGTCTCAAAAATTACTTTGAATTCCGTGGTGATATTTTTTCGAATTCCTTGGAACGTGTTTGATATTAATTCCACATGCTCCAAACTAGATACTAAGTCGCATGAAGGGAATTGTAAGATCTTACAAAGTGGCAATGTATACGTAAACAAAACGCTCAAACAACACAAACTTACTTCAAAATCACTAGCTAAAAAAGATCTTAAAAAGCAGCTTGCCTTCGATGAAGTTTCAGAGTCCTTATCACTACACAACTCTTCCAAAGCATTGATTATCGCTTAAAAAATTTCCTTAACTCTCATCAACCCATCATAGTTTTCTACCCAGCGGGTTTTGCATATGGCAGTTAAATTTTTCCAGTTATTTTGCGGATAATTCTGTTTAATAATTTCCTGCAATAAATATGTGCGCTTTGCAAAAAAGTATGATTTAGAAATGCACTTGTCAAACATTTCGGGTGGGATTAAACCCCTGTGATCCCCCCACCCTGGCTACGGCCTTGCTTGTGTGCGATCATATTATGAACATAATATGTCGTGCATGGAACTTAGTTAAAATATAAACTGAAATATTTAAAAAAAACCCCTGAAATTATTTTGTAATCGACGGGATTCTAAAACAAATCTTAGTTTATGAGAAAAAAATGTAAAAAATCGTTAGAGCAGTTTTTATATAAAATCTTGAAAACATTTAAAAAAAAAAAATTTGGTGCGTTATTTTTTAGTATTTATCACTACGGAATTAAAAACATCATTTTGAAAAAAATCATCTGCCCATTTTCATAATATCGAATTTTTCAAAATATTGTATAATATACCGATTAAAATGAAAGACGGTACGACTTTTATTGTGGGAAAAATATACAAAAAACCCACATTTATTATCTCCGTTTCCTCGGAATAAAAATACGTACGTCTATCACGGCCAGAGACCGATCAAGAACTAACTATTACATTTCAATTAACAATATATATATTAAGACACGGATGGCCAGTGTTGCCATACGTAACAAATATATTTTGAAATTTTTTTAAAAAGCCAAAATTTGTTTTTTTTTTAAATATTGATATGCAGTGTTATTTAAACTTTTTTGAAACTCTTATGTAAAAAATGTAGTTAAAATATATTTAACAGATAATGAGAAAGATAAAAATGGTTCTATGAGAAATACCATTAATAATGGAATAGTATAAAATATCTTCAAATAATATTGTACAGTGAACTCTCTCATAACCGTGCACTGATGGTACTACAGAAATTTGTCCGGTTATGAAAGGTGTCCGCTTATGAGAAAACAAAAATAAAATAAAATTGAGAACATTAAGAAAAACTCAAATTAGCATATTGATATTCTAGAATTTTCTTGTTTAAGTTCGTTTGCGTTCCCGTAATCGTAAAACTGGAAAGTATAGATTTAAAATAGAATAGAGCTTGCGGTATACAATGAAATTTTTCTATATGAATGAATTGCTGTACCAGAAATTTTGTGTGTATTTTTTTTTATCAAGGGTTTGACCCTTATACTCTTCATAATTCGACAAGTGTTATGCCTGATTTACAATGCGACGAGGCAACGAGACGTTGACGTGACGAGATCTCTTTGCAGATGTTCTCTCTTAATCACGAATTTTAAACAACGAAATAATACCTAATGAAGCAAATGTCGTCGTAACGCCGCGCCACCGCTTTGTTTTTTTTTTTTCAATTTTTCGAACTTATGACGTGACGTGATGACGAGAAATGATTGAATATGTATGTATTATTTCGTTGTTTTAAATTCGAGATTAAGAGAGAACATCTGCAAAGAGATCTCGTCATGAGACGTTGACGTGACATCTCTTTGCAGATTTTCTCTCTAAATACGAATTTAAAACAACGAAATAATACATATTAAAGCATTTCTCAACGTCACTTCACATCAAAAGTTTCAAAGATTGAAAAAAAGACAAAGCAACGCGGCGTTGCGACGACAATTGCTTCATTATGTATTATTTTATTGTTTTAAGTTCGTCATTAAGAGAGGAAAACAGTGAAGAGATCTTGTCACGTCGACGTCTTACTCTATTGCGGTTATTAAATTTTGGTGTCCGCTTAAGAGAGAGTAATAACTATGACAAATCATGTATTTAATTCCGTTCTTTGAAATTCGTCCGGTAATGAGAGGTGTCCGTTTGAAGAGAGTACACTGTATATCGTATCTACTGATATTAGCTCACCTAAAAATTTTGCATCAAAATTATGATAATGTTAAAATTATTGAGTGTCAAGTTAAATAAACATCCACGAAGTTATAAAGGGTTTTTGTGTGATAACTGATAACACACTTGCAGTTAGACTGCTAAGATTTCGCACCATCATATAAAATATTGAAGGTTTAAATGAAACAACAACACTTGGGTGAGTTAGCACCAAGAGTTTTATAGGCTGGAGTTAAAGCTATTTCACGACTGTCAGGCCGATCATCAGACTCGTTTTATTTGAAAAAAAAGTACCATTTATAACCATTTTTTTTTTTTAAATTAAATGGTAGCAATTTTGTATAAAAAAATTACTGCATTTTTTTTGTAAAATTTGGGCACATTTTTGAAAAAATGAGATTTTCATTAATTGTAAAATAAAATTGTATTGCAGGTATACCGTTATTTTTGGTCCCAAAACAAAAATTGAAAAAAGTGTCAGATGAGAGCTCAATACGTACAAAGTTTAAAGAAAATCAACCCACCCGATAGGAAAGACAAATAGATGGATAGAATTGCGAGACATATATTTTTCTCGACTTCGCTTTCATTGAATGGTCGGGTTTGATCAAAATCTCGAGTTCGATTTTTTTTTACAAATCCTTAACTTGCCATAATCATTTACGTCTATCCTAAATTTTATATCGCAAGTAAAAAGTCTTGTTTATTTTGTCTGAAAAGAACATAGACTTGGTGAAATCTTAAAAGTCAACATGCTGATCTTAAAAAATAACACATAATCTGATACACATTTTGTTGTCGCTGCTAAAATGGAACAACTCAAAAAAATCGTCGAATTTTATTTTAACAATAAACTTTCAATAATTTCAATTTGAGAACTGGAGCGGAATCATACCTTCCTTGAACTCTTAGTTCTCAAAAAAAAAGCTTATACTAATATAAGTATGTAAATATTCATCGAGATGGAGGAGAGTTCGCACGAAAGTAAGATAATAATATCTGTGGAGCAATTACCATCATTGCTGCTCAATACTGCACCATGTTGGAAAATTTCTTAAAACCAGATGTGTGTAACCTAACCACCCACAATTTTTTTTTTGTTGAACAAGATGGGAGCCACATCGCATACAAAAAGGCAAATAATTCCCTTGATCGTTTACTTTCCCAAAATCGGGAAATTTCTACTGAATTCCAAAGTTCTGTCAAATCGCTTATAAATAAAATAAACTAAAATAAAATAAAAAATTGAATACTGAAATTCACAGAAATTGGTAGTTTCAGGAACTAAAGTAAACAAATTAGATCTATTTGTTTGCTCGTTTACGAGAAATTTTCAGTTGTATTTGAAAAAAGTCTATATGTCAAGAAGCCAAATAACCAAATAAAATATAGCTTTATACCCACGAGAAGAAACCATAGTGATACCACCAGAAATTTAGCGTAGTCATGGAGGATATCTTGGAAAGAGCCCAACTTTGCGAGTTTTAAATTGCCACCTACGTGATATTATAATCACACGTTTAGATACATTAAACAAATTCTCCATGGATAAAGTGTATTTACAAGAAAAATAATTAACTCTGAATTAAAGAAATTATATAGATTACTTCAAACCCTCTTGCTTTTAACGCTTCCACTCCCCTCGAATTTCTTCACAATTTTACCGATGCTTACGTAGTCGGTCAATTATGACGACCATAATCATCGCGTAATGAGCGAAAAGTGATTGCGTTTGAATCACCACTTTTGTAGTAAGTTTTAATAATTTTAACGCGTTGTTCGATTATTAAGCGATCCATTATCCATTATTAAATGGCAAACATTCAACTAATATTATGACACTTTAAATGACATCTGAGTTTGACAGGTGTCAAATGCCAGCGCTACCAACTTGTAACCATGAAATTAATGACCCGTTACAATTTTAAGAGTATAGTTTTATTGGACTTTTTGAAAAAATTTTGACGTATGAATAAAAGATTTGAGTAATTTCATCTTGCACAAAATTAGGCTTTCCATTTTTCTCATAAAATTGATTTATTTTGTGGAAAGCATGATTTCTTGCAACTTGAATTCAAAATGGCGGATCATGACAACCACTAACCGTCGAGGTCAAAACATCAAATAAAAATTACAACTTCATCACTTGATTTTTATTTCCACCGAAGTTAAATAAAATTTTATATTTATTTTTTACAAAGTTATTTATCACGTTAAAATTTAAATAATATTAATTTATATACAAAGTTAATCATCCATTATTTCAGCTAAAGGCAAATGTATATTTTTAATTGGTGTTTGGGGAGCATTTTTAATAATAAAATAAAAATAAAATGATAAATTCATCAATTGACTGAGGAAATGCAAATAAATTGTGTGTTTTTGTTTTATGTTCTGAATATAAAACTTCATTAAATAAAAAAGGAATACAATTGTTGATTTTACATTAAATATTCAGCGAGCAGGTATTAATTAAAAAAAAAAAACAACGATTCCGGCCGACATCTATTTATATTTCCCTAAGTCATAATAAAGTCAGTAAATATAGATACCAATGCTTTTATTATACCTACGAACATTAACATGGGAAGTAAATATAAAAAATATTTCAATTAAGCACATCTCCATAAAACGATATGCTAAATCGTGCGCCCTCTGTGGAATAAAACATTTATAACAACACAGGCTAAACATTGACTTTTGAAAATAACTTGAATGATAAATCTTCATTTATTTATAATAAATAAAATATAAATGCTTGTTTAATTTTCAAATTTAGATTCCTCAAAGCCATTTTCATTCTTCAAAGCTACATTCATTGAAATATTCCCTTATCGACCTTAAATGATGTACAATTCCCCGCCCTATTTATTCTGAGTCATTTCCATGTCATTTAAAAACCCACTCTCAACCTTTCCCTTTGAGAAATTTTCTTACACTCTAACAACTTATCCTACAAAGCAACTTATAACAGTGTTTCGAGATATGAAATGATAGCACTTTCAGTAATATTATCAGATGTTTTCCATATCCATCAACAACACACGTATATGAGCTCCTGTCTGAGAGTGAAGTCCTGTCTGTCCCAAGGACCTTTTATGTGTGCTTTTTATTTTTTTATTTATTCGCTCTAAAGGTTAAGTATTGGTTTCGTGTAAAAAATACATTTCGAGGTTTTAATAAAAAATAAAAAAAAACTTACATACCATGACGATGAATAACTTCAAGAAAGTGGTTTGGGTCTATCAGTGTGTATAGAAGGAGTGTGATGGAGGAGAAGCTTCAAAGACGGACTTTACGGGCTACGTTTGGTGGTTTCGATCTAACGCAACGGTTAGAACGATTTTTGTCAAACTAAGAAAAAGCACTGCTATTCGATTTTTTTTTCCTAAAAATATAGTTTTATGATCAAAAAAGAAAAGATATCCATTTTATTAATTCCTACCTTTGAATTTTCCTTCACACTTTATTGATAATAATTTGATATCACGATTGAATCGTTATCAAACATATTTAAAATGTCTTTTAAAACAAAACGAGCAAGTTCATGCGATTTAGTCGTGCATTTAATTAATATGGTATATATTTATATGAATTTAAATAGATATCTCTTTCTTATATGTAGAATGAAAACGATACTTTATCAAGGTGATTCTTGGAATACTATACATCTGAGGCTTCAATTTGAAATATTGTACGATGGAATTCTTTCATTTTGCGAGAAAAAAAAATGAAAAAGAGAAAGAAAAATGAAATAAATTTCCTTATGATGTACTTATACATATAAATTTCCTCATGTTAATTTACCTGGCAAATTACCCTGTGGTATATTTTGATACTTAAATAAATTCACCGCGACGGAACAAGATATCCTTATTAACATTCTAAAAAGTTAATTATTTCTGGGAAGATAATAAAATTAGTAATTCTCATGTATTGTTACTATGTAAAGAATTATATATTTTGATAAACCTTGTTTCTTTAGCAATAACCTTAATTGTCGCGCCAGGCCACGCCGCCAGCAGAATACTTTCAACAACTTCAAATAAGCAAGGCGTTGACAAAAATTTTCTTTTAACGTATTAACATACACTTAATAACTCCAAATGAAGGAAAATATTAGTCGATTTTATACGACGAAGTTAAAATACATGCATTAATTGTAATAATTATTTTTAAGGTAATAATATGTGAGTACATAAATAATGAACATTATAGCAGTTTAAGCTGAAAAATTGTTTAAACAAAAAACGGGTCATTCATTTCGTGGTTTCAAGTTGGTAGCGCTGGCATTTGACACCTGTCAAACTCAGCTGTCATATGAAGTGTCATAATATTAGTTGAATGTTTGCCATTTACGATAGAGGATCGCTTAACAATCGAACAACGCGTTAAAATTATTAAAACTTACTACAAAATTGGTGATTCAAACGTAGCCACTTTTCGCACATTACGCGGTGATTATGGTCTTCATAATCGACCAACTACGCAAGCAATCGGTAAAATTAATTGTGAAGAAATTTGAAGATAGTTGAAGCGTTACTAATGTCGTACGAAGGCCTGTGCCTTATCGTAGTGCACGCTCAGTCGAAAATATTGCTGCTGCAAGTTCCAAATATTGCTAATGATCCGGATTTATCGATTTCCCGGCGTTCGCAGCATTGAACGTGTCATACACCTAACTATGGCGTATTTTGCATTTGAAAGATATGTGGTTCCAACAAGACGGAGCAACAAGCCACACAACACGACCAATTATGGCTTTATCGCGTAATTTCACGTTTTGGCGACATAAATTGGCCACCAAGATCATGCGATTTGACACCCTTAGATTTTTTTCTGTGGGGCTACGCAAAAGACCGTGTTAACGCGAATAATCACCGAAAATGGTGGTTTTTTTTTATAAAAAAATTGATAATTTTGGTTCTAACTTGTTGGCACGTTTTCGAGGAAAAAAAAAGATTTTCCATGATTGGTAAGAAATTTGTACGGCAGCTACCGTTATTTTTGCTCTTTTTAGCTGCAGATGAACGGATAGACAGACGGAATGAATTGCGAAATCCACTTTGTTCAACTTTGCTATCATTGTAGTGTCAATTTTGATTAAAATCTCGAGTTCTTACAAATCCATAACTTGCCTATAATAACAAGCAAAAATCAAAACATTATTTTGCCGCTCACCATTTTACCACTCTCTACTGCCTTGCCCTCTGAACTCAGAAAAAGTTGTAAAATTTTTGTAGGCTGGTGGTAACTCTGACCGTACTGCGGCAGAAACGTCAAATTTGTTGGAAAATGACAAACATATTTTTGTTGTGATAGCTCTTTAGCTATCAAATGTGATTTTGACTCTCCCTTATCGCAAATCACCTTACACGAGTCCACCCCAAGTTTCAACAAATTATCGATGTTTTTAAGCTAGAGTTGGAAGTTAAATGCGAAAATTTATTTTGATGAACTTAATTGCAAACCAGCGCCTTATCTTCAACTTTATTACTTGTCTTCTATTTGTTTACCTTCCTCCTGGTTTTTTGTATGCAAATTACGTGTTTCTGAATCGAAAAATATCTTTAACAGAAGGTAAGGTATCTTGTTTTTGTTTCGAGGCATGGCGACAGTGTTACAGTAGAAGTGACACGAAGCCAATGACACGAAGGCAGCGACACGAAGGAACCGACACGAAAGCAGCTACACGAAGGCAGAGGAAGGTGAGGTGGCAACAGTGCCAGGTGGCAGCGAAATGATGATAGCGGAACGGTGGTAGCGACAAATTGGCACTGATGGAGCATCTGTCTATTGCGGGTGCTCACCGATTATCTTATTCCGCAACTATCAAAATAAATGTTATTTGCCTCGTAATAGTTGTTTTGTGAATTTTTGTTTGGTCTTCGATTAACTGCGCTGAACACAATGGACATAGAGACGAGCATTAGGTTGCAACTTGAGCTGTGTAGCTGAAATAGCTGTCAAAATATTCAATACACACAAATTGAATGTTACGATAAAAACTTTTCACGCACAGCATTTTTTACATTTTTATTTGTATGAAGAAAAAAAAGCGGGAAAAAAGTATTGAAGCCAGACCGTAGCGTCCATTGGGGCATCCGGGCAATGCCCCGGGCCCCCAACGGAGATCGCATTACATTGTATTTTTCCAATCAGTTTTAACCTTGTAAAGTTAGCTTCGTTCAGTCCAATCTTAACTTTTAGCTATTTCAACTGATGAAAAAAATTTAACCCTTCCATAATCCAACTCTATTTTTAGATCCTACATACGATTATAATAAACTGAGCATGTAGAAAATTCAACTAAAGATGTATTGCACCGTTTTGAACTGTGTCCACTCATTTTCATCATAATATTCAAATAGTTATTTGTGTTTTCGTTTTGTGTCCATTTGACGCATGAAATGTTCATTATTATCTGTGTTAAATTTTAGTTTTTTGCACCCGTATTTGTAAATGTCAGAAATAATCAGCCCAACCACACACATGAAATTTCATTCCAGATTCCAATGGAAAGATTCTAGTCTGACTAGACTCTTGGAATTCTATGCATCTCCGACTCCGACTGTCTGTGCTGTGCTGTGCTTAGTATGCGGCTCGTGTTTTTCCTAACGATTTCCAGCAACTGTAATCTGCAAATAATTTTTAATTCATGAGCGTGAACCATCTGATGTTTGTTTTGTTATAAATATACCTACCAATTTATAAGGATAAAAGTACTGTGCATAAATATTTCAAGTCGCAAAAATAAAACGAGTTTACCTGCATTGTGAATCAAGCATTTCAAATCAATAACTGAACTACATAATATACCTATAAAAGGGTTTTTGGTTTATACGGGAATTTCCAGTTTGCCAAGTGAAAAATATACCTAGGGTTGAGCTAATAAATTGCATTTAAGATCAAACTATATTTTTCTGGAACAAACAAATGGTACAACATATTTTTTAAGTGTCACCGATGACATGAGTAGGTAGGTTTATTTTTAAAAATGTACCTTTAGTTTACACGTAAGTTAGCCAAAATTTAACCAATAATTTCCACAGAAATCGTGTATACACGTTCCTTTAACATTCATTAACGAAGACCACACTATTCCATTATAAATCTGGTGGTCTTTGTGACCGTAATTTTTAATTAATAATCGTGTTGGCTGGCTTACACCAATTTATGAGTGGGTGGTTTCGATATGGAATACATTTTGTCGTGGTTTTACACTGCTTTTGCTATTTATAGGGTAACCTACCTTTGTTTAATGTTTTGTTTTCAACAGCAATTCAATACAATTTTTGTGAACTGGTTAAAGAATTAAATTTAAATTCTTCAACCAGTTAAACTTTAATAGTCGTATCTATATAAAGAAATTATAAAGCCTTCTAAATAGCTTAAAATAAAACTACACCATAAAGCAAAATAGAGTCTGGTTTCTTTTTTTTTTTTTACTTAAGACTACACATCTAGTTGCTTCTCTTTCTCTCTTATTTTCTAATGAGTTGTTTTTTATTTGCATTTTTTTGCAAGCTGTCAAAAAACAGCTGAGAAGTATTCAATTTATAGATTCGTTTACGTTACGTGACATAATCGTTGTTTAGTTAAGTTTCAGTGCGTAAACGATTATAGATAAGAATTTAAGTTACGTCGTTTAACGGCGTTTGAAATATTTAAGCACACTTAAGTAAATTATGTTCTTAGTTTTCAACATTTTAACTAGTACATACTAAACCTATTTTCTTACTAAACTTCACCTGAACACACCTAAAAAAGTGACAATTCGTACAAACAAGTAAGCTATTTTCACATTTTTATTTGTCAAAGTGACATTTTAAGTAAGTACCTATGATATTAAAAAGTTATAGTAAACACTTGGCGATTTTAACTTATGTAAATAAAATGTTAAAAAGATAGCACAATGCTGATTCATTTTAAAATTTGGAAAATCATGCTTTTAACCTACATAGTATCATACTAAAAATGCTTTAACATCGTACTTGATCGTGTAAAATTTTGCGTATCTATTTCAAACCTACATCATTTTCGTAATTGCGTTTCTTATGAAGTAATATTTCTTTTAAGTTCGTTTTTTGATTTAAAAAACTTATTTCAACCTTTAAACTCCCTTCTATCTTTTTCTTTTGCAATTTTCTCTCATAAAAAATAATTTACGTAGATAACCTCATTATTTTCCATTACATTATCCATCTTTGAGTTTATTCTTGAAACTCGTATTCATCTTAATTAGCATAAGGATAAATTTAAAATTTTTATTTTATCTTATCATTCCTTTTTAGATAAAATGCATAATAAAAGTATGTAGGTTAAAGTATACTCTGACAGTTGGGAGGTGGTAAATGAAATTAAATTTGACTTGAGGTTTATTTCATTTAATTGAACTTGAAAAATAACCAAATGTATGATTCATAAGGATAAAATAAAATGAATTATTAAAATTTAAACAAAAAGCCATTAACAATGAAATAAATTTTCAGAGAATGGATCATTATTTTAGAAGCAAGTATTTTTTTCATTAATAAAATTCCCCTCTACGTTGTTGGATTAACTGTTATGCAACTATAATAACTTATTTGTTTAATAGTACAGTTAAATTTAAATTTCGTAACCCCTTAAACTGGGGAAGGTATCATTTGGGGAAATTAATTGGCTGTTTTTCATTTCGCAATTTCTTGTTTTGCAATTTCGTCATATTGCATTTAATTTTTTGATATTTTTCGTATAACAGGTTTTAATTTAGCTATATTTTTATCAATTTCGCATTTTTTTTTTTAAGTTCGCTAATTATTATATCCTCTTTTATTATTTCGCATTTCATTATTTCGCATTTCATTATTTCGCATTACTTTACATATATCTAATTTTTATCTCGCATTTTATTATTTAGCTTACCATTGTTTTGCCTTCGATTTATAGGTACCTATCTAGATGTTAATGGATTTTGTAGATAATAAACCTTATAATATGCCCTTGTATAATGAAGTATGTACATCCAAGATCCGAGTTTACGAATAAAATAAAGGACAATATTATTTTACAAATACATAGCATAAACGGTGAGATAATAAAACGACTGTAATACGAAAACGGTAACATATTTAAACGGAAATTAAAATAAAATCTTGAAATAAATTTAATAAATAAAATCTTGCTATAAAAATAATAGATACTATGCGATTTAAAAAGCCGGGACAGAACTTTCGCGAAATGGTCGTTTTGCAGGTTTATTTAAAGACAAACGAAAAATTCGCAAAATAACTATTACGAGTCGATTAAAATCAAATAAATTTTGTTCAAACGACAGGCACTCCTTAAAGCATATGGTTAGGTTAGGTTGACGTGGCTGTCGGTGGAGAACCGACACACTTAGGCCAATTGTTGGCCCGTTGTGATACCACATGCATCTAGGAAAGCTATTCCTTACTCAATTGAACCAATTTGAGCTCCTTATGAAGCTTGCAAGATTACTTAGAGAAGTATTTGCTAGATCACTCGTATCGTTGTAGTAGAAGTCTCCCAGATGGAGTTTACGTCTCTGTGACAGAGCAGGGCATGTACAAAGGTGAGGAATTGTTTCCTCCTCTTCTTCATCCATGCAGCTTCTGCAGAAATCATTAGAGTGAACGCCTAGTCGCATGGCGTGCCTACCTATTAGACAGTGTTCGCTTATGACACCTATTACGGAACTAATGTGCAATCTGCTTAAAGATATCAATTGCTTAGAGCGTTCAGATCCAGCATTGGCCAGATTTGTTTTGTCGCTAAGCAAGCGGTAAGGGTGTTCCACCTCAGGTTTGTTTTCTTTATAGCATCTTGCTTTAGCATATGTTTAAAAGTAGCGATAGGTATACCAATAGTAGTCTTATTTGGTAGTATGGGTACTGTTGTTCCACTTTTAGCGAGTTCGTCAGCTTTACAGTTTCCTGGAATGTCCCTGTGGCCCGGCACCCAACAAAGGTGAATGTTGAACTGCTCCGCCATCTCAATGAGAGATGATCGGCAGTTTTGGGCTGTTATAGAGTTTGTAGAAACAGAGTCCAGAGATTTGATGGCAGCTTGGCTGTCTGAGAAGATGCGGATGTCAGTAGTTGATATCACGTTTTCTTTAAGCCAAGATAAAGCTTCTTTAATCGCTAAAAGTTCCGCCTGGAACACTCTACAATGATTAGGAAGACGGAATGAGAGACCTAAATTAATTCTGTCTGAGTACACGGCTCCACCAACCCCGTCGCGTCGGCGGTTTTTGATAAATCAGTATAAAAGTGAACCTTAAAGCATATATATATATATATATATTAAAATCAATAATGTATTATTTTGTAACTGTGATTTGAAAAAAAAAAATTAGATACAAGAATAAAAGTTCATAACTTAAAAAGTTATTAACAGTTTTACAAAACTCTTCTGTCGGCCGGTAACGGTTTCTATATAAAATTAATTTTAGTAAACAATTTTCACCAATTTGTGCTTACCATATGATATTATAAAATTCTGCTTAAAATGTTCCATCTCAAAAATTTATTTATATTTATGATTTATATAGCAATTTTCACTCACCGATTTCGGCGGATTAACTGAAATAAAGTTTAAACGACTATGGCCCAACAATGAAATTGGCTAATATCATGGAACCTTTAAACATAGTTGGTACTTTTACCACTTACATTTTTAAGAATATTTTTTAATTTTTAAGAAAATTGTAATTTTGGAAAAAAAGATGATATACTTAAAATTTGAAAATTTTAGAACTATTTTTTTTTTAGTTTCTCAAAAGTTTATAATCTTTTTGACAGACTTATAATTAAAACATCTTCTGACTGCTGTCCGATAAAAATTTATTCGTTTTTTATAAAGAAAACAAAAATCTTATTTAAAAATAAATGGTCGCCCTGAAAAGGGTCTACTGATTGCGGTTCGTTTCGGGATATAAATTTACTATTTAATTAGAGGTTAATAATGGAACTTTAAAATAACAGTAATTTCAGGATGGCACATTGTAGCCCTTTTTTTTTCGTCCTCCAAGAAAGAAAAAAAGTAGCTATGTACGTTGCTGCCATAAAAACGCACTTTCAAAAAATAATGTGATTATTTTTTTTTTTAAACCAGAACGCATTGTAAATAACAATATAAACCATTGGCATTCTCTGACAAACTTTTTTTGTATAGAATATTTTACTTTCAAGTCACTAATGTTAACCTGCGACTGACAAAATTAAAGAGTGATCAAAGTTCAAGTGGTGACTTTAGGGAGCTCCCACATGTAAGAATTAAAAGATTTGAGATTTTTTGTTGTTGTTAGTTTTTGATTGGATATTTGTCTCTTAAGTAAAATGGTACTTCAATAACAATATAATATATTTTTGGACTGTTGGACTTTTAAGTGTTACGCCGAAGGTCTTGAGTTCGATTCTCAGCCTATGCCTCCTAAAATAAAGAAATGTTTTTCATGGGTTACTGCCTCTTGAGAGGAATTGACAGATTGTGTTGAAGAATTTTATTACATCTTACTTAAAAATCAATTTAAATCCAAATTAATGCAAGTTTTGGAGTGAATAATATGGTTTTGAATTTTTGTAAATTTAAAAATAAATCCTGATTTAATGGTTGGATTTAAAATATACTTCAATTCTTTTTTAAATAGAGATTGAATAATATTGCTGTAAGGGTAAAATTGTTTTGATCAATATGTATTAAAGGATAATATTCAAAACCGCCTCTTAATATGTTCTAAAACTTGAAATGGACATAGTCAGTTTAAAATGTTACATATTTGAATATCGAAATTATCGATACTTTCGATAGTTTATTTTTAAAAATATCGACACTACCAGAAATGAACACTATCAATGTTTAAGTAACACTACTTAGGACAAGATTGTTCACAGCGCAGTGGATTAGATCTGTCATATGATTATTGCACATTCTCATTAAATTTCACTTAGGTATCAATAGTTGAAAACAGTTTTCGATAATTATATTTAGTTTCTTTGAAATAAAATTTTGACTAACATTCTCATTCAATAATTATTTAACAGTTGTTTGCACAACAAAATTGTATTTATTAATTTATAGAACACGAATATAGAGAGACAATTTCTTTGTAATGATTTTTATTGAAATTTATTAAAATAAAGGGTGGTTAAATTTTAAGGGCCGATGTTGATTTTGAATAAAACACAAATTATTTAGGAAATTATTGTCATTTCTTTTTATTATGATAATATTAGTATGGTTCAATTATGTATGGAACAAAATATTGGCCAAATGGCCGCGGCGACCTCGGCGGCACACCTCCATCCGATGGTCCAAATTTTCGATGATGCTGAGGCATAATTGAGGTTCTATGCCGTTAATGTGCCGAATTATCTCATCCTTTAGCTCTTGAAATAATGCTGGCTTATCAACGTACACCTTTTCTTTCAAATAACCCCAAAGAAAGAAGTCCAACGGTGTCAAATCACATCATGATCTTGGCGGCCAACTGACATCGCCACTACGTGAGATAACACGGCCATTGAATTTATCGCGCAAAAGAGCCATTGTTTCGTTAGCTGTGTGGCAAGTGGCACCATCCTGTTGAAACCACATATCGTCCACATCCATATCTTCCAATTCGGGCCATAAAAAGTTCGTTATCATCTCACGAAAGCGAACACCATTCACAGTAACTGCCTGACCGGCCTCATTTTGGAAAAAATACGGCCCAATGATTCCGCCAGCCCATAAACCGCACCAAACAGTCACTCTTTCTGGGTGCATTGGTTTTTCGACAATCACTCTTGGATTATCATTCACCCAAATGCGGCAATTCTGCTTATTGATGACGAATCCACTGAGGTGAAAATGTGCCATCACTGAAGATGATTTTCTTCGAAAATTGATCATCCACTGTTGCCATTTCTTGAATGACTTTAACGCGTTGCTCGATTGTGTATCTTTCCATGGTTCAAATTGAGTTAGTCTGAAATTGAGAAATTTCAAATGAAATGCAGAAAAAAACTTGACGTTTAGGTGTGGTTCACATTCAAAATCGGCCCTTAAAATTTAACCACCCGGTTAACTAGACCACGACATAGTTGTTCAACTTCTAGTTTGCAATATTGCAACCCCGTTAGTAAATATGTTGACGTTGAGTATGCAACAAAGAAATTGACCCTCTATATATTCGTGTGCTATATAAATTAATAAATACAATTATGTTGTGCAAACACCAGTTGTAGGTATATAATAAATCAACTAGATATTAAACTTTAAAAAAATAGGTCCTAAAATTTTGTTATTTATGCATCACCAAATAAATATAAAAAATTAACATTATATTTAACAAAATACTTAAATTGACGTAACTGTACATTTTCCATAATTTAATATTAAGTTCCTATATTGATTATCAAAAAATACAACCTTATTGCCTCTTAAAGTTTTGTAAACTTTACTTTTCCTCTGCCATCCACACTCACCCAATTAGCTTTAAATTGGTTTCAAGGTTTCGTTTTTTTCATTTTGTATATTTGTTACACTAAAAATTTTCCTTGAAATTTTACTCACAATATTTGCCAAAGAAATTTTTTATTTCAAAAATCAATCGAAATTCTTAACTAATAAATCTGAAGCTTAAAAATTCAAGGTCTTTAAATATACCGTCATTTTAACTAAGAGTTTTTGTTTTTGTAGAAAATAAAGCTACCACAATGTTGATTAAATTTCTTTGAGACAAATTTTTACGTTTAAACGAGAATAACGATAGGATTTTTTGTTCGTGTAGAAAATGAAAAAGATGAAAAATATATTACGGTATGAGAAAGAAAATAAGAGAAAAAAAAAATAATGGCACATAATATTATTATCACTACCTATTTGTGGCTATTTATTTTCGGATTTTGTGAGGACTTATGTTAACTAAAGTACCTACAGTTGAAGGAGTGGAGTTGGCAGGAGTGGGAAAATGAGAACAAATTATGAAACCAGGGAGGGAAAATGAAAAAAAAAAAAAACTGTGGAACTAAACTATATCCATCTACAGGTTGCTGGATTGATAATGAGATTTACGAAATATTATCTCAGGTTATAAGAAAATCGTTTTTTTTTAGTTCGAATGAATGAACAAAACTAATATTCTTGGTGGTAGCTCACCCAAGTGTTGTTGTTTCATTTAAACCTTCAATATTAATATGATGGTGCTAAAGCTTGGCAGCCTAACTGCAAGTGTTAGTGTTATTTCGTCAATAAATATGATCAAAATTAATTTTTCTGTCAATAAAAGCGACAGAGTAGGTATCTAACTCTTAAGAAATTGTGAATATTTAAAACGAGTGTTTATAAGAAAGATGTGGTAATCAATTTACTTGCAAAATTAGGTCGAAGCAACACAGTATTTAGATTATGCCCATCAAAAAAATTCTGATAATCTTGACGTACGACATTTGAATGAGATTATTTTTTTTTTCTAGATTTAGAAAATAACGGAATATTTCTAATAAAAGGCATTTGGAGACATTGGTGAGTCATAAGCAAATACATATGCATGTGCAGTGTAAATATACTTATATGTACTTATTTTTTAAGATTAAAAAAAGTAATGTTATCGACTAATCTTTACAAAAGAAAGATTTTTATTTTTATTTTTTTGGTTGGGTTCGATATCCCCCTTTTTATTTTTCCGTTTTTTTTTCTAAAACCCCGATTGTTAACCCCGCTTTTTATAATCCTGTTTTTTTATAATCCCGCTTTTTTAAAACCCCACTTTCTATAATCCCGTCTCTTATTATTCCGTTTTTTTTATAATCCCGTTTCTTATAAACCCAGATTTTACAATCAAAACTAGTTGTTTTATTTTAAAAAATCGCGCAAATTGTTTATTCGAATATTGTTATCTGGTTTAACATAATATGAATTGTAAAAAACGGGATTGGCAGTATTTTTGGGGATTTTAAAAAGCGGGAATTTGAATAAGCGGTATTTTAGAAGACAAAATTAAAAAAAATAACAGTACCTATTTAGCAGAAAACCTTTTTTCGGCCTTTTTGAAAAACGGGGTTTTTGAAAATTCATTATAGTAAGGAAGCAAACCACCAGCAAAATAAAGTAACATAGGACTTAAAGTATAGGTACTACGGGTGCCCAGTTATTTTTGTCCTTAAAATATTAGCTGTGTTTTTTTGCAAGTCCATATGAAGTAGGGAAAAAAACCGACATCGGGATTTACCAAAATCATCACAGCAAACAAGCCCAGCCCATCACTGCCACAATATGTCATCACTACCCTTTCAGCTTTGTGGCGAGCATTATTATATTCAAAGAAAAAGTAATTAGCCATGCTAGATTTAAATTTTAAAATAACTCATTGAAAATTATTTCTCTTCATGAAATAAAATTAAATAAAAACATAAAACCTTACCTTATATCAAACCATATATTCCATATACCAGTGCCGTAGCCAGGATTTTGGTTCGGGGGGGGCTTGCTTCCAAATTTTACGAGGAAGTCTTTAAACAAAAAACTATATATATTCCAATTTATTGATTTTTATTAGTTTTTAAATTGTATGTACTCAAACGAACATACATATACATACTTAAATTATTTTTTTAAACACACATTTTTTCAAAGCAGAAGACGTCTTGAGTTTTTTTTAACATGAGATCAATCACCTTATCTGGATCCACATTAATATCTGAATGAACAAATATCATAGCAATTGAGCTTAATCTTGCATTCGCCATAACTCTTCGGGACACTGTTTTAATCATTTTCATAGTTGAAAAGGTTCTTTCAACACTAGCTGTAGTCACTGGAAGCGTGGCCAAAACCGTAAGCAAGAAGTAATTTATACCTCTAAAGTTAGTCTTGTCACATATATCAAGCAATTTTAAAACTTCGATAGAAGGATCAATCGACAATATTTTTTCGCGCCAGAGAATGTACTCAGCTTTCACAGCTGACAACGAAATTGCATTATCAAAGTAACATGTTAGCTTTTTCCATTTCGTTGACTCGCCCAACTGCAGAAAAACCTGGGAGAAGGGCTTGAAACGATGGTAAAACGTCTTCGTTGATTATGGATCTGTCCGTAAGATTTTGTATTAACGAATCTATGCAAGAAATCAATACAGGCACTCTAAAATAGGATTCAGTAGAAGAGGTTTCTGGATTGGAACGCGTTGTTTGTTTCAATGAAGTTATTGGAGCTCTTAATTCAACTTCAAATAAGTCTCCTAAATTCAATACAAAATTGTATGCATGCCTAAATAGTCTCTTGTTTCTTAACGAAGTGTTTTCAAGTAGTTGAGAACTTCAAATAAACTATACCTACCTGAATAGTCTCCTTATTTTTATAGATTTGAATTAGTATATTAGAAAGTTTTAGTTTTTATTTTAGACTTTCGGGGGGGGGGGGGGGGGGGGCTTCAGCCCCTCAAGCCCCCCATCTGGCTACATGCCTGCCATATACATATTATACTTATATTCCATGTCATTTTGTTTAAAAAAAAGTTGTTTCATTCGATGACTTAAAAAAGTTGACGTTTCCATAAAAACTATCGATAGCAAAATAATAATTTGTACCGATATTACAGTTTTTGTTTTTACCTGGACAAAGTTAGGTCCCGAAAATTATCTGGACCAAGTCCATATAGCCTAAGTTGTTGTTGTATTAAAGTGTAAATCACTTTGCTCCAATGTCGTTTTCTACAACGTTAAGCCTATTACGCAGCTGAAGGTCTCCAAATTAACAGCGAAAACGGAAACGAATAATTATATATTAGTGGAGTTAAAGTTATCAGATGATACGTAACAACATTTGTTTATGGTGTGTCTTTTCCGCACACAAGTAATGGTTCGTGCAAATAATTCAGTGCCAAAATGGAGCGCAGAACTCTACAAATAATTTGCTATAAATGTCGATTGAACAGCGTACTGCAAAATGAAGAGCACAACGAAATATTTCGTTTATGATTTCGTTATGTCATTTTTATATGGAAATTTTCGTTTCACTTCAGCTGTGTACTATGCTTTAAGAAAAAATTATTTAAAATATTTTGTGAACAGTAAGAATTAACTTAAGGATAAGCCTTTAAATAAATTTTATTTTCCAAATAAATAAATTGAATCCACTTACACTATTAAAAAACCGATGAAACGAATAGAAAACATGATAAGTTAAGTTATTCGAAAACATAACCTTATTCTTTTAATAGCCACTTAATTTTCAGTTTTAGTATATATATTGCTATTTCCAATCCATCGTGTTTAAAAAAATTAAGGATTTTCAACATTTTGCAATGTACCTAGATCATCATAGGACCTAGGTGACAGTTTGTCATTAATGTGCCAAAAAAGAAAAAAAAATAATAAAAAAAAACTTTTTAAACTACTTATACAGCATTTTGGCAATGATTCAAAAATCCATCTCTACTCTTTTTATTTCCCCACAAAAGTGAATGTGGTTAAAAATACTCGCATATGTGGTTGATAATATTAAAATCAGCTTCCATCATGTTTCATGTTTCATTCTCCGAAAAGATTTTTTTGGCCACATTCTCTGATGTAGTAAAGTGGAAATATTTAAGGAATATAATCCACACAAAAAATCAAACGAACATGCACTTTTTTGAAAGAAATTTCGTAGTACATACATCTGTACGTAATATATGAATGTATAATAAAATAAGTATTATATGAAACAAAGTGAAAATAAACGGAAATTCGAATTTATCAAGTGATATTTATTATTTTTTTCGAAATAAAGGGAAAATAAATTTTTTTACATGAACCTGCTTCAAGTGTTAGTGGTTTTGTATTAAAGATAAAGGATATTGGTCTATAAATATAGGCGTGTTTTATTGGAAAGTATTATAGCTATAGTGATGTAAAATTTTCTTCTTTTTACAACAAAAAATCCAAGTAGGTCGACAAAAAGCCAGTAATAAAGTAAACATAGCTATTTGCTTTGTTATTGGTTACCGACGGAAAAATGTATCAAACTAGCTTATTATATTCCCCAATAAAATATAAATACGGCTAAAGGGTATGGAGAGAGAGAGAAAAAAAAATAAATTTTGGGAAATATTGAATTGCTACTATTACGGGATTTATACCTTTATAGTTATTTAACGTACGATAAATAAGAAGAATTGAGAGCAAGGAAGAGCAAGCAGGGTTGTAAAAGCTTAAGCTCTTTCTTAGCTTAAGCCCTCGTTCAATTCACAAGTCAGTAATGGGCTCGTGAATTTAAAAATATTTAATTTATAAGCTATTTGGGATTGGTGACTTAAAAAAATTTTAATTCACAAGCTCTTTAGGATTTGTGATTTGAAAATTTTTGTAATTTGATTTGATTTGAAAATTTTTTAATTTAATTTGATAATTTTTTAATTCATAAGCTATAGTTGACATTTAAGAATTGAAAAATTTTTAATTCACAAGATCTTTAGGATTTGTGATTTGCAAATTTTTTAATTCATAAGCTAATTGTTTTTATTTGGTAAACGTTGAAATTATTTTTAAAGATCAGCCTAAACATTCTCTAAACTGAGGTAGCAACCATCAACCAAGCCACGTGCAGCATGTTGCATGTGTCTCATGACAAAGCCGCACGTGCATCATACACTGAATTAAACATGTATTCTTCAATTCAGAAATCATAAGATGAAAAAAAGGTTATCAATCGAAAGTAATTCAAATGACAAATCCCAACTAGCTTATGAATTACAAAATTTTTAAATCACAAATCCCAACTAGCTTGTGAATTAAATATTTCTCAATTCACAAATCCAAAAGAGCTTTCGAATTGAAATTCATTCAATTCCCAAATCAAAAATAGCTTGTGAATTGAATATTTTTAAGCTCACAAATCAAAAAAGAGCTTCTGAATTAAATCTTTTTTAATTCAAAAGTCCAAAAAGAGCTTATGGCTTAACGTTTTTTATTTAAAAAATTCACAACCCTGAGAGCAAGAAAGATGTAAAACTTGTAGGGACAGAATATTGTCATAATAAAAAACTTAAAGTCTTAACAGTTTAGACTTTGAATTTTATTGTTCCTCAAAGTCTTAAGCATATATAAAGTGCCCGACTTAGAAGCACGTATTTTTTCTAATATATGTACGATTATAATGTAATTTTATTTGTATGTATTTCGTCGGATTTTAGCTATGGGGGCCTATGAATTAAATTACCGAAAACAAAACCCTACCTACCGAACAACTTTTTTATTAAACGGTGATTTAAAATCAGCCAGCATATTAACAAATCTTCAGCGACACAACAAAAACTGTTTTCTATAAACAAAAAACTCCAAAACAAAGGTTTAAAGTCGGTTAACTTATACCGTTTCTGAAATATATAAAATTATTTTCTTAATTCTTTTAGTTTTATCCAACGAGAAATTCCTTTAAAAATTTAGAAAAAAATTGTATATGCCAATTTTTCGGAGATATATAATTATGTTTTATTTATAGCATTATTTTCGAAGATAAAAAATTTACAGATTTCACTCATAGAGTAACTATGGGGACATTGAAAATGACTTGTATTACGTCGATAAAACAAAATCATGCCTTTTTTTACAATTGTTGCATTATAACTTCACAAACTGTCTTAGAAACCATTCTACAGTCTGAAGTACCAATTTGTATATTTAATGTCACTTCCCAGTTGGTGGTTAAATTAATTTGTTAATTTTTTTAATAAGGTGAATCTTAGTCTTAATTGTGGCTTATCTCGCAATTACACAATCATACTCATTTTCATCCGCACCGGTACAGCACTTATACACGAAAAAAAATACATATAGGTACCATCTATCTTAACGTATATCTAGGAATTTGACATTTTTGCCTAGCTAAGCTTTGCAGAAAGGTAACTGAATTATTACAGATCGATTAAAGCATACATCATATACGGTTAAACTTAGTTCTCGACTTGATTGTTTTTGAATCAACCCGTGTGTTTGATTAAATGTCCAGGTAAACCTTTTTTAAATCGAGACAAAATTTACAAAGAATTTGATGCGAAGCCCAACCCCACTGCTAATTGTTTTTATTCTATAATATTTTATTTTAAAATATTTTGAACTCATCTTTTAATCAATTTAACAATATCGAGTCGCGTAATTTATTTTAGACAAAAATATTGTTTTTGAGACTTGGAGCTGTATTCTTTTAACTGAGTTTATGAAATGTGTGCCCGAGCGGCAAGCATCAATTTAGTTGACAACCAAATTAAATAGTTTATGAACTACTTTAAGATAAAGCCTAAAATTTGATTTGCATTTGAGGACCTTAACCATGAAGATCTGACCATTAGGGCTTAAGTTATAAGTTTATTAAAGAGGTTCGAGTAGGTACCTATGCACATTCTAGGTTAAACAATCAAACTGATTTAGAAGTAAGTCAAGTTTTGTCAAAAGCATTTTCTAGTCTGTCATTTTACATTCATTTTCAGACCGTAACCTCAAACATCCGATGATTAGAACAGAATATATCAGCTTACAAAATCGACTCTTTTCGATTATAATATTTCAATTGTTTAGCTAAGTTAATTCTACCTCTTGCCTAATTTACCTAAACATACCTTAACCTTGAGCATCTAGCCCTTAAAACTTAAGTTATAATTTTATATAAGATGTTCAAGTAGGTACCTATGCATATTCTAGGTTAAACAATCAAATTGATTTAGAAGTTAGTTAAGTTTTTACCCAAACTATGCATGTTCTAGGTTCAACAATCGATTGATTTAAAAGACTGACATTTTACCTTAATTTTAAGACCTTAACCTCAAACATCCGATTATTAGAACAAAAGTTATAATCCAAACAAACCAACCAAATCCTTGTCATTTAAACTTTAATTATCTAGCTTAATATTGAACATTCAATAATTATAACTAAAGTTATAGGCTTCTAAGTGGGCTCAAATCTAGCATTTTTCGAACTTTATACAATCCTCCACTGAATCTCGTCCGTTGGCAAAATGAACAACATGTAGGTACGCTGGCTGAAATTCATCACTTGTGTTTTTTTGTTTCTTCATTTTATTCATTTTGGTAGTTTCTTTGGTAACACCAACCAAAAATTCAATCTTTCTCCCCCTATACGCTAGAGTTCATTCTCTATCTTTGTTCATTTTGGTAACACCATACTTTTATCAAAACGACCCTATAACCATTTTCAATGTTAAAACATGAAGAAGTCAGAATCCCACCTGTATGTCTAACTGTAACTCGACCTAAAGCTTCAGCTACTTTCTTAAAATTTGTATCTCTACTTTTGTAATATTTTTCTAGAACAGAAATTAAATTCTTTTTAGGACCAAAACCTTCCATACGGGAATCGGACGGAATACTAAAATCCATAATCTAAAAAAAAAACCCAAAATCCAAAAAAAAAAAAAACAAACGGGATTTTTTTCTTTTTTTGAAATGCATGAAAATTGAAGCTGTGGGTTTTAATTCCTTTTTCTTGAAGGTTTTAATTCGAAGAATATAGGGAAAAAAAAACTTATAGTTTTCTTGGACAACAATACCTTGGATAGCCAAGGATTTTAACTCCCTCTTTGGGTCCTCTGTCCCGCTCACGTAATTCCGTTGCTCCGCTAAGGGTGTATTCAGTTGTCAGGTAGGCGCCACTGTCAACAGTTTTCTTGGAAAACAGTATAAGTTAAAAAGTTATTGAATCCCATTTTAAGTATAATGTCTTTATGTCAATTCAGAAAAGGCAATAACACCCGCGGTCTTAATGCTTTTTTTGTGGTGGGTCTTATTGGAACTCCCAAAAAGGAAAAAAAAGCCCACAGGTGTCATTTCCCTTTATGTTGAGAAATAAAACACATTGGCTTTATTTCGTGGTCTTATTGCACTGTACTTAACGGGGTAGGTATTTAGTTCCTACCTATATTTATATCAGAGGTAAATATTGGCGCATCCACCCATTAGCACTTCACTTCATTTTTGCTTAAATTCCAATTCCTATTAGCCGGATGGGATAATAATGAAAAAAATGTTCAGCCAAGTAAAAAAGCATAATTTTATTCTAAAAACGATTTGCAAAAGACCCAACAAAATTTTCTTATATCGAAAGGACTTTTAAATTGTTCTGAATTCCGCGACAAAAGTTAAAAGAAATAGGAATGAATATTTATTGGCATACTGAATTGAGGAGAATAAGGTGTTTAATTATGTCATAAAATCCCACGGTTGGCATTTAGTCGATACTGGGGCTGGGGTGTGGGTATATAGAAGAGAATGCTGTTTGTAGAGAGGGACCACACTTCCTCTATATCATTATACCACTCAAAGTTACACTTACTATAAATCAAATTATTCGTGCCCTGAATTTCCATTCAACTATATTTGAGTTCTATTGAAGTGTGATAAATTAAATTTCCAGAATTCCATACAAATCTTCAGACTTGTCAGAAGCATGTTTTTTTTTAATGTCTATTTCTTCCCTCAAAAGTGATAATAAATTGCTAAACGTTATATGTGTCATTTGAGCAATGAAGGATATAGGGCAAAGTACATTGACAACAACAAGTCAATCAATAACCTGTGGAAACTGACTTTTAAATTGAATAAAAGTCTATAAATACACCCAACTTAACTTCTGTATTTAGCCCAAATTTATTTTGTATGTTTTTTATTTAATTTCAGCAAAAATACATCAAGATACACTCAATGCCAACAAAGGCCGCCGGAAGCTTTCGCAGCACATTGCCAGCCATCAGAAATGGCGGCAATGACGAGGGTAAGTGTACTAAGTTCATTTAAATAATCAAAAAACTATTTAAAGGTAATAGATCTTGCAGATCAGTATTTCATCATAATGGCCAGGCTGGTTGCTGGTCATATAAATGACACAGTGGCTTTTGAGAAGTACAATAGGCCATTAATGAAGCCGAGCATCAAGTCAATTTATTGGATATTTTTGCTGCAATATGCGATTCTGGCGACAATGGGTATCGTGATGAATGTGTCGATTATTGTTTATGTGATGTACCATAAACTTTACAAGGATGTGACACATGCGTTCATTACAAATTTGGCATTGTGTCATTTTGTGCAGTGTGCAGTGGTGCTGCCGATTACGCTAACGGTTATGATGACTCAGAATTGGGTGTTTGGACAATTCCTGTGTTTTTTCTTGCCAATGTTACAGGTAAGGAAGTTTAGTTTTTCATTGAAATTAAATACAAAAATTGCATGCTTATAAATTTAAAAAAGGAGAACGTCAGTCTGTCTATATATATTTCATATTTTTATACAGGGCCGTATTCAGGTTCTGTGGGCTCGAAGTCTGCTATTTTTTTTGAAAATAAAAATCAATTTAAATCATTACTTATTATATAAAGACGAAGCAATATTAGTATGTCCGGCGTAAACTCAAAAAGTATTAAATTCATTTACTTGAAACAAATTGTATAATATTCTTTATATTTATAAGATTGTTTAAGACTATTTTTTATTTTACTAATTTGTTTATTTAATCAGAATATTAATTTTTTGAAATTTTTTGTCAACTTTTTCTTTTAGGTTGACACACATTTTCACTTATACGTCAAAACCTTTTGGACACTTTACAAAAATAGAGATTGTTATACATAAAGTCAATATTTAAACGCAAATTTTAAGCCCTAAATCTTTTCTTAATTATACCTACAAGCTGAGAAATATGTACTTAAACAAATTTTAAAATTACAACTTTTTATGTTTTTTAATCTAGAAATTGGTTTTATGCGCAATCAAAGGGTCACTGCTTTGTTCCACTCCATTATCATTCCGGTGTTTTTGCATTTTCTCTTCCTTCTTTTTCTATTTGCTTTTTTTTCTGTCCACTTAGTTCTGTCCATGCATTTGAGATATAGCTTTATTTATCTACGGTGCATTGCAAAAAGACCCACGGAAATAAAGCCCCTGGGTTCTATTTTCGAAATAAAAGGAAATAAAACCTGCTTGATATTTTTCCTTTTGGGAGTGGCAATAAGATCCACCACAAAAAAGCATTAAGAACCGCGGGGGTTATTGCTTTCTTGAATTGGCATTAAGACCCACTTAAGACTTAAAGTGTGATTCGATAATTCATATTATGTATTTTACTTTAACTTAATACTAATGGTCAAGAAAACTATTGATATTGGCACCTGCCTGACGACTGAACAAAACCTAAGCGGAGCAACGGAGTCACGTGAGCGGGACAGAGGACCCAAAGTGGGAGTTAAAATCCTTGGAAACCTCCAAGGGGGCCACCCAAAGTATTTTTATTCAAGAAAATTCTAAAATCTTTTTTGTTCTTTAGTGAATTAATATATTTTTCAAACTAAACCTATATAAGAAAAGGGAAATAAAGCCCAAAGCTTTAGCTTCCGCATTAAAAAAAAAAAGAAGCCCTCGGTTGTTATTTCCTTTTATTTTGAGAAATAAGACCCATGTCCATGTGCTTTATTTTCGTGGGGGTTATTGCACTGCACCTGTACCTATACACCTGGAAATACAAAGGAAGAAACGGCTAGGCGAACGACCGACAAACAGTTTGATAAAAAACATTTTTTTGCATTTTTCCTTCATCATAATGTAAATTTTGATTTAAAATCCAATGAGTTTTTGCCACAAAACCAATAATTGCCCAATACAAAAATGCAATTTTTCATTTAAGATTTGCCCAATTTATCTTCCATTCCTCATTGTTGTTATTTATTTTAACTCGAAAGCAAATACTTGGAGAAGAAAACAATTAATAAAAATAACAATAAAATCAGGATAAACGACCAACCGACAATGACGAAAAAGACCAAAAGTTAAACGTTCCATTAAAAAAAATTACAACCGAATCGAAGCCAATGCTGCCAAAAAACAGTTAGACGAATTAGAAAGAATGAGAACGAGGGAATTAAAAATTAGCTATTGACAGTGATACAAAATTGCTTCCATAACAACACGACTATTGACTCAATATACAAGAAGGTGGGTTCACCATTCCAATTAACAATTAATTTAAATGTGATAAATTAATAATGAATACAATTTGTAATATTAAGCAGATTAAATGCCATCAACACAGGAGCGTCAAGAAAGGTTAAATAGTTTTTTTTTTTTTTTTTTTTTTTTTTTCTTTTGTGGAAAAAAGGAGAATATTTAAGTAAATCTTCGGACCAAAAATGTGAGAAAAGTTAGAATATTTTTAAAACACAAAAATATTTACGAATAGGAATTTATAATTAAATTCATTTGCTGACTGAACAGTGAACATAAACCGATTTGCATACTATGCAATATATGATATTTTACGGACCCTGTTGCATAGGGATTTTTTTTGTATAGGTGTGTTAAAAAACCGAAATGGAAAATAACATTTCTCTCAAAAACGGCTCATACGATTTTTATTAAAATTTGTATGTGAACTAATATATGTACGATCTGCTGTATTATTAGAAAAAAAATTATTTATCGATTAAAAATGGTATCACTATATAGAACCATTTTTTTGGTTTTCAACTATCTCAATATCTGTTAAACCGCTTTTAATTATATTTTTTGAACAATAGCTTCTAAACAGTTTAAATAATTTTGTATATCAAAATTTTCAAAAAAACAAATTTTGAATTTAAAAAAAAAAATATAAAATATTATTTCAAAACTTAATATTTTGAAAATGGATAGATGATTTTTTTTCAAAATTAATTTCTAA
The DNA here is from genome assembly GCA_951394125.1 of Epistrophe eligans. Classification (NCBI taxonomy): domain Eukaryota; kingdom Metazoa; phylum Arthropoda; class Insecta; order Diptera; family Syrphidae; genus Epistrophe; species Epistrophe eligans. The sequence goes on along the minus strand of OX596029.1, from coordinate 73,726,039 downwards.
ACTCCGCATTAATAAATACCAAAAAATGGCCTCCCAATTCTTGTTCTTAAAAGTATTTTTAAAATTTTGTATGTATATAAAAAAAATATATTTTTTTAAAAACCGCTTCAATGACTTTTAAAATTTTTTTTTCTCATAAATTTAGATTTGTGCAAGAAATCGTGTGGTGTCTGTACATTGTGTTAGTTTCAAAACAGTTTAAGAACTACTACATTGATTTTTTAACAATTTTTCACTCTAAGAACCATGTATACTTTTATCACAGTGTGATCGCACATAAGAGCAAATTCGTGCGACCCAGTCGTGCATTTTCTTTCTTATTTTCCCTGTACCCACATGTTATTTATATTTTTCGCGAAATGGTTATTTATCCACATAAACAACATTAGTATTCTTAAGTATGAATAGAATATGATATTGTTTGTATAACTTTCTTAAGAGTTATCAAGCATAATCCTTTTTATGGTTTGACCTCCGGAAATTAAATAGTTTTGTCTAAGTTGTTGACATTTTCAATTTTAGAAATTGCAATATAAAATAAATACACAAATCTTGTCTTCACTTATAAATGAAAATGAAAAACTTGTCACTAAGTACATTTTTGTGTTGCGATTCATTAAAAAGTAAAATGCTGGTTGCAGTTAAGAACATAGCATTACCTAAGTGAAATTAATTTTAATGTAAATGATAGAAAATAAATGCATTTTATTTTTCGGACTTAATTAAAAGTTAGTTTAAAGTTTTCAGAGTCACCGTAAAAAGTATGAAAAAATAAAGTAAATTAACTTTAGGATTTTTTTTAAAGTAAACAAAATGACTAAAACAGATATATATTATTGAACGAAAATTGTATTTGTACATTCATACATTGTGTAACGTTATTTACAAAACTTTGCTATTAGTTTTATCAACGCCAAAATACAATTAAACAGATTTTGACATCAATGTTACACCGATGTACTTTTGCAAATAAGGAAGAACTTTATAAAAAAAATTCCAGAGTTAACAAATCAGAACAGGACAAAATACTTATTGACAAACTTACTTTTAAAACAAGTGCACTATATTGTACAGCGTTAAACTTCACCAGAAAGATAATAGAGGATAAACATATTAATCAAAAAAAGTTCCGACAAAAAAGAAAAATAACAAAAAAACAATTACGTACAATTTGGCTACAACAACAATAACAACTACCACTTTATGCAGAGCCCAACACCAGAACATGGAGTGCACTCCGAAATGCGTTGAGTTATTTAAAAATAATTTATATTAATTTATTTATTATATAGTTGTGTAAAATCCATTGGCTCAAAATTTTAGATGATTAATTATATGATTTTAAAGCATTTTTAGTAAGATTCTAGGTTAAAAAGAGGATTTTCCAAATTTTAAACAACTTAGGATCTTTTTAACATTTTTTTTTTTTTTTATTTCAAATCAATTTTAAATTTTTATTGGTATCATAGGCTGAATTCCTAAACGCAAGACTTGCGCAAATTATGCTAAGCAGACAGTTTCAAAATGTCATCGTAAACAAATTGTCCCAAAATGTAATAGATTTTTGAGTTCTTGCGCAAATGCAAATTCATTTGTGCAAATGTAAAAAATATCTGGCTTTTTGCATTTACTTTGCATGAGTTTTGCTTTGCAAATTTGCGTTAAGGAATTCGGTCATACTAACTCCAAATGTCACTTTGACAAATAAACATTTGAAAATGGTATGTTTGCTTATTTTTTTGTATGAATTGTCACTTTTTTAGGCGTGTTCAGTTTGAAGTTTATTAAGAAAAAAGGTTAAGTATGATATTAATTAAAAAGTGTTTTAAAATAAGAACATTTTTGTAAAAAGCTTTTAGCCGTGTTTTGGTGAAAGTGTATAGCAACTCAGCAAAATTTTTACATGCAAACAAAAACAAATCATTTGTTTATTTTATGTACAAACAATAACAAAATATTTGTAGTCACATTTATTTCTTATTGTTTAAGTGTAAGAAATTTTGCTGAGCTGGCTATTATTCACTTTTTCAAAAAACACGACTTTTATTAAAGTTAACAAGTAGTATCGTTCTTATACCTAGATTTCAGGCTGTTTAAAATTTTGGGCAATTAGTTTAAAATTAATAAAAATCTCATAATTATAATAAAATAATATATTTTTGTTTTAGTCATTATCTTTGTTTAAATTGAAAATTAAATTGCATTACTTAACATTTTTGATTTTTTGAACGGCTTAATCGATTTAAAAACTTAAGCATATAGTGCTTCTAAACAATATTGCATTTACAGATCTCGAAACGTATTTTTTTAATAAAAAAAATTAAACAAAAACTAAATTATTTTTAGTAATTTTGATATTTTCAAACAAATTTCTTTAAAATGAAACTCCATTATACAACTGTAATAACTAAAAGAGAAAATTTATATGCAATCTAGTCGTGAATATTTTTTTTTTTATTAAAAGTTTCTGGTGGACATTTTTTTAAACAACAGTAGTACACAAAAAAAGAAAATTTCATCAAAATCATTAAAACTGTTTTCAAGGTAAATAAGCTTTTTTTAAAAAGCATTTGTATGAAGGATAAGGTTTTTTTTTCAAAGCTTTAACAATTATATCCTCTAAAAAAATTACTTAACAACCTACCTTAAGTCTCAAATTTTAGAAAACACGCATTAGAGAGAAAAGCAGACAATCCGTTCTCGTTCCATATTATCATCGAAATTTTTGATTCCATTAAAATCTCAAGTTTCACAACTTACCTATTAATTTCAATGTTTTCTATTTCACCAAAAAGATATAAAAAATCAAAGAAGCTAATAATAATGGTAATTATTGAAGACAAACAAGGCAACACTTACAAACGAAATGGACAACAATTAATTGACATAAACTCTGAAAAAAATTCAACTCTAGGCTTTGCTTTGAAAGTGCTAAAGGAAACTTCAAAAATTAAGGAAAATCAATCTTCCGTAAGAAGCACAATAAGTTTCACAAGAAGAACAATGCCACTTCTGAAACCATGTAGTATATATGTAAAGATTAAGAGCAAACAGTCTGTACTGTAGTCACAGTTAAAATACTCTTATTGATTTCTTTTACATAGAGACAAAAAGGTGACCAACTATAGACACTTAAACTAAATTACCAACTAATGAAAGCTGTGTGGGTGTTTATGATATACATATACACCTCATACAAAACTTTGGACATTGTCTACTTTGTTACTCCATCCTTTTGTGGAGTGCAGCTCTTGGTGTAATGTAAAAGGGGATGTCATGACAAATAATATGCACGAATGGGTCGCACGAATCGGTTCATCTGGATAGTGAGATATTTGAAAACCAAAAAAAAATGGTTCTATGAGAGATACCGTTAATAATCGATAGATAATTTTTATTCCAATAATGTACTAAATCGTACTGATATTAGCTTACATACAAATTTTGATCAAGATTGCAAGAGTCATTTTTGAGAAAAATTAGATTTTTCTTACCGGTTTTTAAGCAATTATATGGGAATTACCGTTATTTTTGGTTATAAGAATAATTTTATTTAAATTCTGCTAAATAGTGCTAAAATCTTACTGAGTGCTAAATTTAATAAAAACCAATCAAGCAGTTATCGAATTCATTCAAATTCAAAATCAAATGAATCGTTTTTGAGCAAATCGAAAATCAACAAAACCATTTTCAGATTTTTTTTCATCCTAAATAACTGAAAAAAAAGTGTGAGCGGAATGTCCAAAAAACGCAAGATACAAAGTTTAAAGAAAATTAGACAGACAGACATAAAGAATAACGAGACCAACTTTTTTCGACTTCGCTATTATCGTAATGTCAAGTTTGATCAAAATCTTGAATTTGATTTCTTTTACGAATCCAATACTTGCCATTTAATATCGCAAGTAAAAAATGTACATATTATTCGATGGCCATCACGGCATGCTATCGATAGCAATTGTATTTTCCTACTTGTATCGATTTTATTATTGCATGATGCATGTTCTCTGTTTTAGCCACATCAGAAATCCAATGCTATCACTTTCGGTTGTTATGGTACCTATACATATATGTATGTATGTGATTGAAATCAATACCTATTTTATAATGTAATACGTTTTCAGGAGGGCATACATTTTATTGAAAAATTCCAAATTCGATTCAAAATTATTTTTCTTTTTTCGTATAAATTCACAATTTGATATCAGAAGGAAATTATTATGTAATCAAACTGCTAATTGACGATATTTTGAACAAAATTGAACAAAATTTTATGAATGAAAAACAAAAACAAAAGAGAAAACAATAAGAACGTTTGCCACGCACATTCTTGTTGAGAATTCAAATTGGGAAATATTGTTCTATCAAATAATAAATTGGTAAATATTGTCTCGTATTTGGGAACAAGGTCGATTTCGGGTGTAAAACTTTTTGTGTATATACATAAAATGGGATGTGGTCGTGCTCGTTATTCTGTATCCGAAATTCCGTACGACCAAAATTCTGTAAGTCAATTGAAAATTCAGTATGAAGATAATTCTACAGGTATTCACATTAGGTACATATTTTATAATTCAATTATTCTGTATTAGAAAATTTAGTAGATCCAGATTTTGTAAGCCGATTTTTTTTTTTAAATTAAAAAATAATTGTATTGGTATTTCTTCAAAAACAGATTTTACTTCATAGATAAAAAAATGGAAGTTATTAAAAATATTGCTTAAAAATTATATTATTTTAAATGCTATAATTATTTTTTTTTCTACTAAATAATTTTTTCATGACATTTAATCTTTATAAACACTTTTCAGGATATACCATTGCATGTGGCTATGATTTCACATATTCTGATTGCTTGGGACAGAATGAGATGGCTGAGTGATCCAATGAGAGGCCGTTTGCCAGCTTTTGTTTGTTGTTGTGCAACATGGCTTACGGGAATGGTTATAGCTTTGCCATATCCAATTTACACCATGTATGTGGAGCTTGGGGTAAGTACATACGAATGAGTAACACAAAAAAAAAAAAAAACTAAAAATACATAAATCTGTGTTGGTTTCTTAAAACATCATAAGGCATTAAAAAAAAAGTCCAATGTACGTGGTTTTGGGTTTCGGTTAAAAATAATCCTTTAGGGAAAGGACACGTTATTTTTGAGCTTTAGGCTAATAGATAAAATAAAATACATACATATGTACATAATATCCTTTTGGGGTTTTATGAATAAGAATGTTAAAAATGAAAACAGTACTAACATAGTAGTTTAGACAGGGTGGCCCATAAATACAAATAAATAAATGTATGGTGTAATACAGCTCGGAGAGAACCCACGTCATTAGTGAATTACACTATCAATAATTCCTCTGTGAGTGTTGTTTGCCAGCTGGAATGTAGGGGAACCGGTGGGGAGGCGTCATATTGTTCATTTCGTTCATGAACGCCTTACTTTCCGATAAAAATATAAAAATTTTCTCGTTATCCTAACCACTCACAAAATAGTTTTACTTTTCTGTAAATTTTTTGTTGATTTCTCACTCTTTCGCAATTTATTTTGGCGTTTTGTGCAGGCGATCTCACATGGACTCATCAGTTGACTAGTGAGGACCTTGTCGATATGCAATTTTTGTTAAGTTCAGTTCATCTTACATAAATTTCATGACAAATATCTATAGTGTGAACTAAGTATATCCAACAAGACTAGAATTTCTAATAAATAGATTTGAAGTTTTTTACCTTCGGCCTGGCATTGTTTATGAAGGCTTTTTTTTTTTTTTAATAATACAAATTCTATATACTACTGACATACATCAGCCTAAATTTGAACTTAGACTACCCCGTCGTGATAGTTCACTAATGCACTTATCATTACCTTTTAATCATTTTTTCGTCTACAGATTTTATGTTATATGTTTAATAGAAAATTTCCCTTAGAATGTTCGAAAAATTACAAAAGGGAAAATTTTGTAAAATGTTTAATTTTTCACGTGAATAGTAAAATCGAAAAAATCGTTTTTATTTCCATTGGAAAAAACTAAAAACGCATAATTAGATCGCATAAACTTGCTCTTGTGGGTAATGTAGCTAAATATTAAGGATTATACCTACATGTTATTGGTTGAAGGGGTTAATGAAAATATAAAAATAATCAAAAGAACTGTAAACAAATTACTTTCTGAACACTAGCTATTCAAAAGTAAATAAACCAATGGTGTTTTGACATTTTTTTCCGTAATGCAAATTTGTTGGCTTTATTAAAATTGTTAGAGCAGCTTTTGAGAAAATTAAAAAAAAAAAAAAAAAACAAATCGTTGTATGGTTTGTTCAAAATTCATTTAAAAAATAATCACAAGAAAATAGTTGTTATGTAGGTAATGATCAAAATCCGCAGTTTTTATTTTTGGCTCACCCTATTTAGTAACATGCCTGTAGTTGCCCGATAAGTTTACTTTTTAATGCTTGAGTTAATAATTATAAAAGATTTAAAAATTATCCTTGAGGGTTGTAAAATTTTTTTTTATGGAGCTATGACCCAGCACCCAGAGGCAAAGTATTTTATTAGGTTGCTATAGTTTTTTTGTTTTTAAATATAATACTTACGGTACACATACGTATTTGTTATATGCTTATTGTACATGCATACATTATGTTAATTATTTTTTTTTTTATTTTGTTGACAACCTCGCTATAAACAATTTTGTAAAAGGAAATAATTCATAAAAAATCTTTATGCTTGACCGGACAATCCTTGGATTTATTTTAAATGCGAAGGTCTAGGATACTTCACAGTTAGTCAAACTTAAGATATTATTTTTTTTTTTTGTATAATCGTGCGAAATGGGTCATGTATCAAAACTGACTTTAAAAGAACATTCTTTAATTTATAATTCTATATAAATATATATTTGTATGTTAGATATTAATATTGGGTGATGTATTTCAGTAGTATACAGAATTTGTATTATTAAAAAAAATCTTTGTATATAAACAATGCCAGGACAAAAACTTCAAATTTAATGATTAGGAATTCTATCTAATGTTGTTGGATGTAGGTCACATTAGATATTCGTTATGAAATCTATGTTAGATGAACTATACTTAACAATACGACAAGGCCCTTCCTAGTAAGCTGATAAGTCCAAGTGAGATCGCCAGGACGAAACTCCAATTTCTGTGGACTAAAGGCTGTTAAAAGCAATTTTTATTCAATTATAATCATATTCATGCAAAAAAAATAACTTTTTACATAAATGTATGAAATTTTTAAATCATTTGTAATAAAATTGGTATGTAAGTTTTTAATGTTAATAAATAAGCAGTTAAAAAATCAATTTAAAAAATTATCTAGCGAATTTTGAAAAAAAAAAAATATTTTGCATTTTTTTTTTAAATCCAAAATTAATTTTAATAAAAATCTTGGTACCTATGCAATATTTTATAGATTTATTAAATATGAGAAGTACTGTTAATAATGGTTAAATAAAAATTAGTTTCTGTAAAAAATAGATCGTAGGTATTAATGTTAGTGCACATAGATATTGTAATCAAAATCTTAGGAGCCGTTATTGAGAAAAATTATATTTTCCATTTCGGTTCTTAAACACTTGTATGGGAGGTACATATACTGTTATTTTCGGTCATAAGGAAAATTTTTAAAATCTACTGAATAATGTTAAAAAACTGCTGGGTGCCAAGTTTAATAATAATCAACCAAGTCATTTTCAAATTATTTATTTCTAAAAAAAATCTTTTAAACTTTTTTTAAAAATCAAAAAAAAAAATGTTTGCTATACAAAACTTTTAAAACTTTTTCAAAGATTTTTAATAAAAAAATTGGTCAAAATCGGTTAAGTCATTTTTTATAAAATCAAAAATTAAAAAAAATAGTTCTATGGTGGTACCACTTATAACCATTTTTATGATTTCTTTTCTTAAAAAAATTACTGATTTTTTTTTAAGTTGTGGGCACGTTTTTTTAAAAAAAAAATAAGATTTCCATAATTTGGTAAAAAAATTTGTATCGCAGGTACCGTTATTTTTGGTCTTAAAAAAATGAAAAAAAAAAACGTGTGGGAGGAATGCCCAAAGTTTAAAGAAAATCGACACAACCGTTAAGACTGCAGCCGTAAGGACAGGACAGACAGACACAATTGCGAGACCCACTTTTTTTGACTTCGTTATCATCGTTATGTCAACTTTGATAAAAATCTCGAGTTCGTTTTTTTTACGAATCCATAACTTGGTATAATTATATGTACCTATGTTATTCACGAAAAATTCAACTTAATTTCATTTAAGTTCAATAAGTCCAAAATCAAAAAAACATATCGATCAATGACCTAAACAAAAAGCCTAATAATATACTTGACTAATTATGTTTATCTACAGGAATCAGAAGTAGCTTTATATGGACATTAAATGAAAAACTTCATTAAGGAAAAAACTTCTATTACCATTAATATTTCTTCTTCCTTTTACCTTGTTATGTTTAAATTATTTGTGTTTTCGGAAAAAAATCAACCAACTGGAAATACCAAATAATTAATTTTATTTATTAATTAATACCGTAGAATGTTAAAGCTTATTTAAATATACCTTTAGAAAAGCAAACAAACCATTATCTACTGTACCTATATAAACTTGAAATCAAAGAAGCAATGAAAAGAAAAAAAAACAATCTCCTTAAAGTCCAGTCAAATTTCTTAGTATTTGAAGATAAACTTGGACATAGAAAATAAATAAATTATGTACGTACCCTTATTGTTGAAGTTAAATAATGGAAATTAAGTCTTCACTCGAAACCTTTTGATCTGTTATTCTTTGAAATAAACATTTTAAATGGTTTGGGGGGTTTATAGTCAAGAAATGTTAAAAAGGATATTCCCACTACTATAAAACAAACCCTGGTCTGTTGCGTAAACAATTGTTTGTGTGTGTATTTTTTGCTATAGGCAAATTCAAATAAAATACGTTTCAGGTCAGAGGTGAATGATTTTGCATTTTGTTTTCTTTAATTACAATGTTTCATATCAAATTGTAAACAATAAAGATAATTTAATATATTGTTAAATCTGTTAATTGAAGAGGAAATTTTAAAATAGTAACCTTGTTTAATTTCACCCCAAACAAAATATTTAATTATTTAAAGAATTTAATTGACAGATAAATTATCATCATTTATTATCATTATCATCTTTTTTAAATTCACTCATATCCTGTTAGAGCAGCCGCGTTTATCATTAGACGATTTAAGCATTACAACTACCCCAAAGTGTTAACTTTAATCCAATGGGAGAAGCAAATGTGATAATTGCGAACCCCCAATGTTATTTACTATAAAAGAGAGTATTTATAAATAATCTTTTAAAAATATTTAAAAACAAATTGGTTTAAGTAGGGCAGGCAGGAACGCAGGGAGCGTTTAAGTTGCTAAAGACGCCCAGTAATTATTTTAAAATTGCTTAATGTTTGATATGACTTTCCCTTGAAGTTGTGACTTCATTTAGAAGGCAAATAGTCAATTTTTTTTTTCTAATTTTGTGTTCAAATAGTACAAATATATATATAATGTAAGATATTAAAGCTGGATCTCGTGCCACCTTCTTTTGCAGAATAAGTTATAAAAAATTTGTCAAACCATACGAAATTTCAACTTCCAAGTCAGACTAAAAAAAAAAAACTGTAAAATAATAAAATTGGGAGTAATGATAATTGTATGCGAAATTCAATAAAAAAATACTAACACACAAGTTTCATGCTTTCAAACTTAAAAAACTTTCAGATTTCTAAGGATGTTAAATAAGCTGAAAATTCTAAAACATTTTAGAAAAATAGTCATGGTAATGGAATTTAAAAAAAAAAATTAAAACATGTCACGCTTTATAGTTTTGAGAGAGCTTGGTAAAAAAATTAAATTTGTTTTTTTTTTATTCAGCTATTTTGTTTATTGTGTTTATTTAATTTGTATTATTTATTTTATTTATTTTCTTTATTTTATTCATTTTATTTATTTTGTTTATTATATTTTTGTATTGTATTGTATTGATTCTAATAAGGATTACAAGTTTCCCACTTCCACCACATTCTTCTCTGCTCCCATCCCTCTCTTCTTGTTTCCAATACCATCTTCCTCTCACCTCATTCCCTAGCCTGACTCTCGCTATTCTCCTTGTTCTTTCTGCCTTCCATCCTGCTTTCAAATATTTCGGGACCCCCTCGGTCATCAACTCTTTATACCACCTGTTGTATCTGGATTCCTTTTCCATCTTTCCTTCTCTTGTTCTCTTCTGTCTTCCCTTTCCAATCTCTCGTATCCTATCGCACTGTCCTCTCTGCCCTCCCTTTTCCTCGTCCCTTTTCTCCTTTGTTCCCATCGTGATCCTCTATCTCGTTCATACCTCTCTCTCTCTTTTATCTCCTCTAAACATTCCCTCGCTTTTTCGCTTCATTTTCCACTCGATAATTTTTCTTCAAAATTTCACGCCCTTCTCTCTGCTCTTATCGTTATCCTTAACTCTTTTTTTTCCTCTCTCGCCATGTATCCTGAAGTTTTCCATTCTACCCCTAGCGTCCATTTGAGGTACCTCTCTTGCATCCTTTCCATTTCTTGTCTCTCCTCCCATCCCCATACTTCTGCCCCATATTCCATCACCGTCCACTCCAGGATGTCGAAAAACCATATCTGCCTCTCCCATACCTTATCGAATTTCCTCTTTTTACTTCCACGTTTACTTCCAGTCTTTTCCTTTGGAAATATTTCTCTAGTCTTCGTATCATGCTTTGCATCTCTTCTTCATTTTTGACCATTACCAACACATCATCTAGGCATGCCAACGAGCAAATTCTTCTCCATCTTTCTTTTATCCCTCCCCAACTCCCCTTGTCCAGTTCATCTTCTGTATCCGCTATCATTAAGAAAAAAAATATTGGGCTCATCGGGCACCCCTGCCTGACTCTCTTTCCAGTCCAAACTCTTTCCCCCATCTCTCCTCCCGCTTTTACTCTACTCTTCGTTTCTTCGTAGACCACCCCCACTCTTTCTTTGAGCTCTTCTCTCACTCCTCTTTCCTTGAAAACCTCCATCATAATTCCTCTATATACAGAGTCAAATGCAGCTCTTAAATCAATAAACAGTGCCACTAGCTTGCCCTTCTCTTCTGCAACCTCTCTGTTCACCACATAATTAAACACATATAAAAATTATCTGTTTATCTCTCTCCTACTCCTCTTCTGAAACCCGTTTGATTTGGTGGTATCATCCATTTATCCTCCGCTTCTTCCTCTAGCCTCTTCGCCAATATTTTGTATAACAATTGCATGAGCATATTGGAACCTTTTTTAATCGTTTTTTTTTAGTTTTTAAGTTAACAGGAATTTTCAGTGCATTATGAAACTATAGGTATATCATTAACATAAACTGTAAACAAAAGTGGTCCTATAATGGAGCCATAAGAGCACCAGGCAATAGTGAAAAAAACTTGGAAACGCGAATTCCAGAGACCACTAGTTAATTCCTTCTGGATAGATAGAGAAATTCGATTGGTTCGATTCTCAGTCTTAGTCTCTTTCTCTTAAAAACTAATATTTCTTTTTTTAGGGAAAGGAAGTAAAATTCCTCCCAGAGTATCCAATGTCATGAAAAAGTGCCTCTCATTAAAGTCGTTTAAATTTGACTAAAAATCTAAGGTTCCTTCCATTCCTGCCGATTACATCACAGGAATGGTTGAGAATGTAAGTTATAAAACACTCGTTCTTCACAACCTGTTTATTAGTTTGCTTTTTTTTTTAATTTATAATCTAGTTTTTGGAAAACTCATAAAACTGTATAACTCTCGTCAATGCACAAAATTTCAAATGACCTATAGTTGGTAGGGGATATTTTGTCAGTTGTTACTTATTATATTTTGTATCAAAATTACAGGAATACAATGGCTACTAAAATTCTATCAAAGCATACTTCGTCGGATAAACAGTTTTCCCAGAATAGAGTGTATTTATAATAATTACAAAACTCCCACACACTATAATAATTTATTGCCTCTGACCCTATACATAAATTTGGTAATAACATAATATTCTATGAATTTACTGCGCAAATAAATCCTGATAACAAAAATGCAAATATCTTTATTACATATTTCCCATTAGGGGATGGTTTTGGGAAATTTCCAGGTATTTGGTGTATCGCATGTCGCAATTATTAGCTACGTGGGAAAATAATTCGATATGTTAATCAAATATATTATAGTATTCTCGTATAACATTATGATGTGGAAGAAGTGTGAAACAAAAGTGGCTTTCGTCAGTTCGCCTGTCGATTTTTGAAATAACAAAAATTGAACACAATACTAGAACACCAGCACAGCATCTCATTTAGTTGTTTTAATGGGAGATTAATTTGCATGAACCAAATGAACGCTAAATTGTGGAATATTTTCTCATGATGAAAATGAAAAAGGTATGTTAAGTATTTTTTTATAATGTTTTTATTTGTACTTTCGCACATTATTATGCTTCGAGGATGAAATGAGGAATGAACATTTAAATTCAAAAATTATGTTTCACTGTTATTTCGAAGGTATCTACTTATCAAATCCCACATATTTTTACCAAATAGGTATATATGTGTACCGACAACGACGATGCGCAGATTTAAGACCACCCAAACCGGGAATATCCGGATCGAAGGACCAAATGTTGATGTCTAGACGTTTTTAATAAAAGAAAAAACTAGTAAAGATGATATAAGTTAAAAAAAAAATGCAAGTACTTAAATATCATACCTACTATATTGTATGAAAATGAAAATTCTTGTGTTTTATTAGTCATCTTGTCATATGGCTTGATGTATAGGTATAATAAAATTATATGCTTAATCAGAGGCAGAAATTACACAGATATATTTTAACTTTATTTAATGGATAAAGTCTGAAGTTATGATGCTTGAATTGCGTTAGCCTGTTTACCAAAATATGGTTTAATAAAATTTATGAAACAGTCGGTTAAATGAACAGTACAGTGCTTTCTCGATTATCGCAACTAATTAAAACAAGGGTGGTTGCAATGACCGAGGTTATTGCAATAATGGAGTTAATATTTTGTAGGCTCAATTCGAGATGCAAAGCGAAAATCAGAAAACCAGCACGTATATATAATATTTTTAATGCTAACAAATTTGTATTCATTAACACATAAATAATAAGAAACAAAACAAAAATAAGTTAATTCATTAAGATATAAGTAAATAAGTAATTGAGATATGAGTAAATAAAGATATGCATATAAAAACAAAAGTTCCACTTATCGAGTCAATTTTTTTTTTGAAGAGTTGCGATTACTGCGTCAACAATGATATCAATTCAGCTTTTGCGAAAATCGAGGAGTTGCGTTAATCGAGAACGTACTGTACTATAAAAAATGTCAGTAAAATGGAAATGGAGTTCTACTAATTGACAGATTATTGTAATAAAGTTTCATTCTACTTTTAAAATCTATATGGGTCATATTCATAGATACTTTTTAAACTGCTGTTAAGCTTTTACAAAGAAAATTTAAATCTATACTTAAGAATTAACCTGGAGTTTATTTTTAGTCATAGGTGATGCTGTGTTTAAGTTGCTATTACGTTTTTAACTGTCAAAATAACATTTGATTATTCTTGATAAAATCAAAAAAAATGTTATTAATAGTTCCTGTCTAATTATTACCTGCATTAAAACATGTCAATTGATATTGATAATTTAATTAATATACTTTTCAATATGTTCCAATAGAAAGGCAATACAAATTATATAAGCTTCGTGGCGATTCTTTCGAATTATTGACTTAAAAACAATTCTAAGAAAGATATCGGTTCGACAAGGAAACGACACACTTTATTATTGATCTTTTAAAGATTGAGGAACTGTCTACTAACAGGACTGCTTAACTTTAGGCAGGCTGCAAGTTCTTGCGGCACTACGATTTTTTGGAAGAAATGTCCACCAGAGTGATGTAGGTATACCCAACATAATTCTTTCGCAATGGTTGTTTGTCTACTGTTTACTTAATTAGTTTAAAATTAAATGTTTATAAAATAATTACTTTTTGTCGACAAAATTTTGTGAAAGAAATAGATTTAAAAATAACTTGAATAGCTTTTGATAATTCTTTTGTCAAATTTCTTCATTTCCAGTAAAATTGTAGTAGATTTTGTTTCTTAAAAAATATCAGAAAATCGTTTATAAATGGCACCTGTTTTTAACATTGAAAATGTTTATAGGGTCGTTTTGATAAAAGTATGGTGTTACCAAAATGAACAAAGATATAAAATGAATTCTAGCGTATAGGGGGAGAACGATTGAATTTTTGGTTGGTGTTACCAAAGAAACTACAAAAATGAATAAAATGAAGAAAAAAACACAAGTGATGAATTTCAGCCAGCGTACATAAATTTTGATCATCGCCAACGGACGAGATTCAGTGGAGGAATGTAAAATTCGAAAAATGCTCGATTTGAGCCCACTTAGAAGCCTATAACTTTAGTTAAAATTATTGGATGTTCGATATTAAGCTAGATAATTAAAGCTTAAATGGAAAGCTACAAATCTACATAAAAAATTTTGCAAAGGCGTAAAAAAATTCATACTAGAAACTTGAAAAATTGTCTTTTTAGAACGAATTTCATCACGGCAAAAGAAAAAAAAAACAAACAAAATATGTATGTGAGTAGGTAGGTACGTACCTACAAAGAAGATATTGATAGAAGGGAGAAGACGGTGGAGTGTGTGCAATAAAAAAAAACACGTGGCAAACAAAATTGGCTTTGCATCGGGCACAAAAATGATATACATTATGTTTATGTAGGTATGTATGTATGCATGTAGGTATGTGCATGAACATTTGTAGTAGGTATTTTACAAATAATAAAATCGTAAAGGTTGGATTTGGTTGGTTTGTTTGGATTATAACTTCTGTTCTAATAATCGGATGTTTGAGGTTAAAGTCTTAAAATTAAGGTAAAATATGACAAAAGTTGATTTTTTCTAAATCAACCTAGAGAACCTAGAATATGCCAGACAACGTTTGGGTAAAAACTTTACTAACTTCTAAATCAATTTGATTGTTTAACCTAGAATATGCATAGGCACCCACTTGAACCTCTTAAATAAAATTATAGCTTAAGTTCTAAGGAACAAATATCAAGGTTAAGGTCTTGGTTAGCTTCTAACTTCTACTCTAATAATCGGATGTTTGGGATTAAAGTCTTAAAATAAGGTAAAATGTTAAAAAAGTTGATTTTTTTCTAAATCAACCTAAAGAACGTAGAATATACTAGACAACGTTTGGGTAAATTACGTGACTCGATATTGTTAAATTGATTAAAAGATGAGTTCAAAATATTTTAAAATAAAATATTATAGAATAAAATTAAAAAAGGTTTACCTGGACAGTAAATCAAATGTCTTGGCTTTATACAATGTACACAGTTCAAAGATTTGAAATACTTGTAAATCAATTTGAAAAAAAAATCAAAATATTTTGATTTTCTCATCAACCGTCAAATTGATCAAATAACAAGCCAACACACAGGTTGATTTGAACAACAACCGACTGAGTCGAGAACTAAGTTGAACAGATCTGTAATAATTCAGTTACCTTTCTGCAATGCTTAGCTATGCAAAAATGTCAAATACCTAGATATATAGGTTAAGATAGATGGTAGTTAACATTAATTTCGTGTAAAAGTGTTGTGACGGTGCGGATGAAAATGAATATAATTGTGCAATTGCGAGGTTAGCTTCAATTAAGACTAAGATTCATCTTATTACAAACATTACCGGCATTAATTTAACCGCCAACTGGGAAGTGACATTAAATAAACAAATTGGTACTTCAGACTGTAGAATGGTTTCTAAGACAGTTTGTGAACTTATAATGCAACAATAGTATAAAAAATAAAAATTACAAAGATTAGACATGTTTTTGTTTTATCGACGTAATATAAGTCATTTTCAATGTCCCATATAGTTACTCTATGAGTGAAATCTGTAAATTTTATTTAATAAATAAATAAAAATAAATAAATTGATAGGTGCGCTCGTGTATAACCAGGGCCTAGTGATTTACAACTCTCAGCCATTCCATGTGTGCGTGTTATTGGCAGGAATAGAGGGGACCTACATTTTTTGCTGAATCCGAACGGCTAGGATGAGAAGCATTTTTTTCATGACTAGAGATACTCTTGGAGGATTTATCAATTCCTCGCAAATAATAAACTTGACTTAAACTTTGGACCCTAAAGTTACGACTTAAGTAAATCTTTATGAATATGCCCCTATACTTTTTATCCAGTATTTATTATAATTTAATTTATCCATAATTGCTTTGATTAATATTTAATTGGGGATGACATTGTTTTTTTTCCGCCATTAGATTAATACAGGTATATATTAATCTAACGACGGAAAAACAAAAATGTCATCCCCAATTAATTAATCTAAGTTTTCCATTATCAAGTCCTTTCAGGGTGTTCGCCATCTTCATTTAGAGAACGAAATTGACTTTTACTATTTTCTACAATATAGGGGAGGTAAAGAAGAAGGTCATAGTCCCTAACCCATAACTCCTAAATATAACAATAAAATCGAAAATTCGAAGAAGAGAGAGATATGAATTTTTAAAAGTCGAAAAAAGGAAGGTGGATGTTTAAAATAATTTGCAATAATTTGCTTGATGGTTAGGAATTATTAATTTATGTGTCCTTTTTTTGCCTACAGGACTTTTAAAAACATACATTTTATTTTTTTCACATTTCGAATATTATCAATAAAATAATCAATTACTAAAACAAACAGAATTGGTGTCTTTTTTTTTGGTCAAATGATTTTTTTTATTTAGCACTATTGAAAAAACTGTAAATTGTTATTTTAATCGACAAATATATGCAAAATATGAAAATATAATATAAAAATATGGTATATATAATTTTATAGAATAAATAATTCTTCTTGTCAATAATTGTTAAATCTGTTTATTCGAATGTAATTCGTAAAAAAAAACAGCATAATCTAAATTATAATTATAACTTTGTAAAAGGATTATCATTTCAAAGCTTACTTATTACCATCATTGGATTTTTTATAAAATTTCAAATTTTCTATTGCTCATAAAAATATCAAACACCTTTGCGACCTTGTCTACTTTTTATTTAATTGTTTTTTTTTTTTTTTATTTTTTTTTTTTTTTATGTGCATACAATACGTTATTTCAAATCCTCTTTAGAAAACTCAAATGTTTGAGCTATGTGTACTGTCACAACAAATGCAAATATCACTTGGAAATTGATGTCATTTCATGGTTCGTCTGAGTTGACCATTTGATGAGTCAAAAGTGATTCAAGGTATATGTATGTATGTAGCTAGTATAGGTAACCTTTTCCGTATTCTTCGACTGTAGTTAACAATTGTCGCCTTTAATTTATTATTGCAACAACAGTTGAAGCCATAAATTTGACTTTGTATCGTTTTTCAATATTGAGATTTAGAACATAAATTTTTTTTGTACACTGTGGCGTATACGTACTTTTTTTTTCTAAGACATTCGATTTCTTTGTAATAAAATTTATGACAAAAAAAATATTAAATTACACTTTGAATATTTTTTTTTTATTATTTTAAATTTTCCATTTAACTTTTCATTTTGTATTAAAAAAAAAAAGTTTTCGCGTATGCATCAGAACTCACTTTTTAAACTATAAGACGTATTTATAAAATTAAAAAAAAAACTAATTTCCCTCAACTTAAAATTTGAGGAGGTGCTTATGAATATGAGGCACTCGAGTACCTGGGCGCTCTTTAACTATGGATCTGGATGACAACTTGAAAAATTAAAAAAAAATATTTGTGGTACTTCCTGGCACCCCCAAGATCACGACTTTACAAATTATGTCAATAAAAAATTTTAACCAAATCATTTGATCTATTTAGTGGCATTCAGAATTTCTTGGCATCCGCTAACTACGGCACTGGGCAATACCTATCTAGATACATTTTATAAAAGTAAAATAGAGAAGCCATTTTCACAACACAAACACAAAGATACAACAAAAATAGGCGTGACAGTGGGCCGATTTATTAAAACCACTTTCTATATTTTTTTTTAGTCATCAGAAAAAAATAAGAAAATTTTATCCAAATCATTTGAGTCGTTTCCCTTAAAAAATAAATAATTAAAGTAAGCATAGCAAAATGGGCAGATTTTGCTAAAACTAAAACTCCAAACAATTGGATCTGTTCCAAAAAAAAAACTAAGAAACAGTAAAAGTTGGCGTGGTAGTGGCAGATTTTTTTGAATTTTGTAACCCAATCATTTACAGACTTGCTAAAAAGAAACACCTATAATATTGTCCTACACATAACTATACATAATTTCAAAAATCGATAAACCCTTTTGATCATCACTAAAAACATTTTTTTTTTTTATTTTTTCAAATAAAGTTGTTCTTCAAAAATAAAGTCCATTGGAAGAAACTTTATTACCTGTTAAACACTATTACCAACCAATTAAAAAGAAAGTTTTTGTGATTTAATAAATTGCTTTTGTTAGTGAGCCATGAAAATTGTTTGCTCAATTTATTACCTAAAACTGCACTTAAACAAGTGGTTTGCCACAACACCATGAGAGAGCCAGTAGGTAAAATAGCAACTATTCTCTAAGATGTATAAAGTGAAACCATAAATATCCTCAAAAGTCAGCATCTGTGGGTAAAGATTTCGGTTTCGGTAGAGTAGCTCTTGGGCACTTAAGTATTATGATGAGAGGTAAATGTGGTTCACAGGTAGTTACTTTAGAATATATTCTTTAAAAAAAAATGTGTTAATAGTCTATAAATTGCTTTTTATCTGCACTTATACGTACTATAAGTGTTAAAGTCGCTTTTTGTTTGAAAGCTTATAGAAAATATTTTCAATACTATTATAAGTAAGTAGGAAATAATTTTAGTTTGTATAGGTAAACTTGAACTTGTTAAGAATTAGATTCATATCATTTACACTTACACATACGTATACATACATAAAATATGTATGAATAAATAATTAAAATTAGAATGTGTATAGGTTGAAACTATGCCCCTTCCTTTTCTCAAGCACATAATAATTATTTGCAGGCTAACCGAATTTTCCTAGGCTAAACACTTCATCGTAATTACTTAAACCTATAATTTCTCTAACCCTACTTAAACTCGTTAAAAATAAATGTCTGCACTTATAACTTCATCAGTCATTATGGACAATCGAAATTTATTTCTTTTTAACAAGACCCAAATATAATGATCAATCGAATTCTGATTGATGGATTGTTTAAAAAAAAAAAAAACTTCTACAACAGTGGCAGAGTGTTTTAAGCAAATCTCATTCTTAGCATTTTGTAGCCCGGGCTTTTACTTATTTGCTCCAAAGTCTTTTGCTTCAACAAAATCATTTACTATTATTAATATAAAAATATATATAATTTTTTAAGATATTATCACAGTAAATTATGATTGATTTTTATAATTTATTTATGATTAAAATACATATAATCGTCAGATATATGCAAATTTGGCATTTAATGTGTCTCTCAACGAATGTCAAATAGGAAGTGTCAGAATTCATGTTAACCAACATGGTGAACCTGCTGGGTTCGAACAAAAAAATGTGATACAACAAAAATTTGAATTTTAGATACATATGTCAACGACACTTTCGTCACATTTGACGGAACACAAAGACAAATATACATATTCACAAAATATATATCAAAAACATAAACACAAAGATCAAAGTGACAACAGAAACTGAAATTAATAACTCCATAAACTTCCCAGATCCATCACAAAAAAAAAAAAAAACAAAAAATAAATATAAATTCAAAATATTATAGAAATCTCACCACAACCGATATAACTATACATACAGATTCACATCAGCCATAACCCCAAAAAATGGCAGCATTTAATACATTTATCAACAGATTACCTACTAAACATACCAATGGACAAAAAAGACTAGCAAGACGAAATAAATACCATCAAATAGATTTCAAAGGCAAATGGCTATAATGCAACAATTATTCACAAATTAATCAATAAATAAAATAAACAAATAAACAACAACACCAACAACAACTACAACTACAACAACATAAACAATACACGTCAATAACCTTTACGAATTTAAAAAAAAAACTAAACATACATATTTCATAAACTGTCACAAATTCTCTAAAATTGTTATGTTTGTTATCTCAAAAAAGTTGCAACGACTGAGCACAATGAGAGAGAAAATTATTTCCCCTCTATTGGATAACTTGCAAATTTCTACTTTTAACTTTTTCAAAGTTTTCCCTCTCTGTGCGTCTTTTTCTTTTTATTTCTGAGAAGAGCCTGAACTGTCAAAAAAAAATCGTGTTTTTTTTTTTAACTCAGAGCATTCATAGCTCCAGTTTTGTGTTTCATTTTTCGCTCGGATCATGTTCAGAGCGCGTTTAATGAGCTCAGAATAAATTGATAGAGCAGACCGAGTTAACAAGCTGAACACAAATTTGACAAGTGACAGCTAGTGAAGTGTGTTTCTTTAAATAAATCTGAGCTCTCAGAGCAGAGCACGCTCAGTTCAGAGATCGGTCATAATATGTTCGGAGTGTTCAGAGACTCTGTTCAGAGCTCTACTCTGAACTAAAAAAGCAAAATGCCCTCTTAGAGTATTTTCTCCTTTTCTTTCAAAGTTTGACATATTTTTTTTTAAATATATTTTTCTTAAAAAAGATACCAAACAGACCTACAATGATTATAACAAGTTCTACTAAGTCTCCTTTCACACGAGGAAATAAGTTGCTGGATATTTTTTGATGTTATCTTTTAATTTCCAATTTCCACCAATCGTAGACCGTTCATTCCCTTTACTTGGTGTCCATCTCACCTGAATACTGAAAGTTGCTGGAAACTCAGTTTCCTCATGTGAAAGGGGATATAGGTATTAGGTACGCCAAATTGTAATACATTCTATGACAGATTTAAAGAACATAAGCCGAAACCAGGGCCGACCCCAGCCAAACTTGTGCCCTGTGCAAGAATTGTAGAAAGTGCCCCTTTTTTATATTTGCACACATAGATAA
Source organism: Epistrophe eligans (assembly GCA_951394125.1). Taxonomy (NCBI): domain Eukaryota; kingdom Metazoa; phylum Arthropoda; class Insecta; order Diptera; family Syrphidae; genus Epistrophe; species Epistrophe eligans. Next base: position 73,704,907 of record OX596029.1, on the reverse strand, counting down.
ATCTGTACATACACTGATACACATGCATAAGACTTTTCCACATTTTCCAAAAGGTAGGCTATCAATGCGGTTTTTTTTTATTGAGGTATCCTCGGTAGGTGATGTTAGTTAGTGTGCAAGAAATACACAAGACTTAGCCAAGTTGTGATGGATGTTATTTTGGGATTATTTGAACAAGTTTTGTGGTTTAAATGCAAATAGTAGTACATATTTGTTTCCGCAAGATCAGAGTAGATTTCCTTGCTCCTGGTAATGTGCCCCCAGAATTTTGCGCCCTGTGCATTTGCACATCTTGCCTATATATTTGATCCGGCCCTGGCCGAAACCCAACACTAAATCTACATTTGCATTACATTTAATGGAAAACAACCATAATTACACTAACATCGAAACTAATTTAAAACTATTACACATTTTTGTAAAAAAGATACAAAATATAAGACGCCAAAGAGGAACAAAGTCTGCAAAATAGAACTAGACAAAATATTGAACGATAACTTGACATTTAAGATCAATACACTCTATTCAAAACAATTCGACACCAAAAGAGATTATAGAAAAGAAGACAACAAAATTATACAAATAACACAACAATTAAACAACACAACATGAGACAAATAGGCACAAATTCAAAAACATTATCTTATATATAAATAAGTGCACTTTTTTTTTGAATATTTGTTTGTTAATTTGTGGGCTTCAGGTCAAAAATAAAACACTTGTTTTTTTCACGACGTTTCGTCCATGTCTATGGAAATCTTCGAGTGAAAATCAAAAAGATTTATATTTGCATTGATTAGTATAGAATTACAATTTTGTTTGCATGTTTACAATAACAATAATTACTTACAATAAATATTACACAAGTTAATTTTACACAATCATTGTTTCTAAGAAAAACAAAAAGGCTGGACTTAGTACCAAAAAGTTAGACTCACAAGTAACAAAAAGAAATTAGAAAATGTTTATAAACATGAATCATAATCAAAACTGTCTCCTCTTCTCCAACAAATGTTTGTATTGCGGACTTACATTGTCCATGTCTGTTTTTTTATTCATCGTGTTGCTTGTATTTATTATGTGAAGAGTTTCGATCATAAATCAAACAAAAATTAAAAAAAAGACTTTCGGGACACAAATCAGACATAAAAAACAACGCTCCGCAGAAGACAGCACTGGCAGCACATTGTCTCTCACACGGCCACACTCCAAACTTTGATGAAATCAAAGTACTGCAAAGGGAAGAGAATCAAAGCAAGTGTTTTATTTTTGACCTGAATCCCACAAATTAACAAACAAATTCAACAACACTATAAAGTAGTAGTTTTCCTGAAGATGCAGTTACACTCCGAAACGTCTTGCTCAGAACATTTATAATTTAAGGTTGTGAAATTACGTTTTTATATAAAAAAATATTAAAATAAATAAAAAACAAAATAAAACAATTTTTTTTTTCAATTTTATTTATTAAAATTAATCGATCCTCTAAGAAAAACCATTAAAGTGCTTTGCACTAAATTTCAATCGAATCCATCTACATATTATGTATCCGTTTAAGCTCTAGCTCAAGCTAGGTACACATCTAGGTACAGATCGACCTAATGACGATGGACGGCATCACCGTATTGTTATTTTTTTATTGAAACCTTGATTTTTAACTTGATACAATTTTTTTAAAATTATTATTCATTATAACAATTTTCTTTAAAAAGAAAATTCAAAATGAATTAATGGAATACCTACCATAAGTATAGGTACCTATTGTACGTAGTTACTGCCCATTCCAGCTAAAGTGGGTAATATAGCCCCTTCCGAATTTTTTTCTTGTTTCAATCCAAACTAAATACTCTAGCGTTTGATCCATCCTAAACAAATCACCCTGTTTAAAGTTTATGTAGATATAACAAATAAAATTAATTCAACCGTCAGTTAAATACACATCAATCAATTATGAAAGAAACATTTATTTCCCCATGAAATTTATGGGAAGTTTACCTCTTTTAGATTTTTTTTCTGTGGAACTATAATTTCGTTTTTTTCTATGAATATTTAAAGCCCAGCTACGAGCATGTAAAACTATTTCCCAAGAAATTCCACTAGGAAAAGTTTATCTTAAAAGTCTTAGATCTGTCAAGAGAAGTATATATATTATTGTGTACCTTCTTTGCCATCATTCTGTTATTTTATAGGATGATGCAGAACGAATAGTGTTGCATGTTGTCGAATTTTAACCTGCCTTAAATTTTAATTTGACCTTTAAAAATGCATATGAAATCGATGGTCAATATTTTTGAAATATTTTTCTAAAGGTAGATAGGGAATAAAAATATACAACGCATGCATAATGTATGTATTTCTTTATAAATTGACACTCTGGGAATTTTAAATGAATCAACTTGTTTTATTTATTTATATATCTATATATTTCTATTTTTACTTATTTTCAATTTCCAAATAAATTCAGGATACTATTATATAATTTTTGTTTACTTTGGGTTCTGAAAAAAATGTGTGCTTGGTTTCTGATAAAATCTATATTGTGTATGCAACCATTTTTGGATTGGATTTTTTCGTGCATATGTGGCTTTTGTTTTTAAAAATATTTTATTAAAATTTCACCAAAAAAAAACAGGTGCTGCGAAATAATAATATACAAAAATATGTTTTTGTTTGTTTGTTATATTTTCTGAGAGAAATTTATTCTGTCAACTTTTCCATTATTATTTGAATTTGCAAAAAGCTTATTTTCTGGTTAGCCTTCAGCGACTGAGGCTATTGTTCTGTTGGTAGAATTTTAAACAGACAGAGAGACAGACTTTGACTCTTTTTTTTACGAAGGTAAGAATTGCGTTTGGTACATATTATGTACATATGTATATGCAGTACCTACCTCTATTATTTCAGTAGGTACCCTTCAAGCAAATTCACTGAACCCAACTTTGTCGGTCTTTCTTGGATCCTTTCAAAACGGACTGCCATACACACATTAGCACATTTTCTGTATATGCATTCACAAAAAAAAAAAATAAAATAAAAGAGAGAATCGAGAGTACTTTTTTTTTTACTGAGAAATGATGAGAATTTTTTATGGAATGAAAATTGAGAAAGAAAAGTATAAAAACAGTAAACTTTTTTCAATTTGTAAACGTTAGTGCCAAGCTCAACAGTTCAATAAAAATTCACTTCAGAAAACAAAAAAGGACAATTTAAAATCATTTCCACACCTGTCTCAATTCGTTCATATTTTTGGATCCGTTCTAGATCCGATGGTATCGTGCTGAGTCGCATGAACATGCTCTTATGTGCGATCGCACTGTGGTTTTAAAGTAGGTATACTTGGTAATTACACTTAAGACTGAAAAATTGTTAAAAAATCAATATAATTAAAAATAAATTGATTAAACAACTTCTGAAACTGTTTTGACACCATCGCAATGTACATCATCTGATTTCTTACACAAATCTAAATTTATGAGTAAAAAATGTAAACAAAAATAATTTCTTATTTATAAAATTTTGAAAAAATGTTTAAGAAAAAAAAATGTTTACGATTTTTTTTAGTATTTATTAATGCAGAGTTTAAAACTTAATTTTGAAAAAAATCATCTACCCATTTTCGAAATATAAAATTTTCAATAAATAATTTTGGAATTATTTTTTAAAAATCCAAAATAATATTTTTTTTTCAAAAATTTGATATGCAATATTATTTAAACTTATTATAGATGCTCAAGTAAAAAATGTCATTAAAATCACTTCAACAGATAATGATACAGTCGAAAACAAAAAAAAATGGTTCTATGAGTGATACCATTTTTAATCGATAGATATTTTTTTTTCGAATAATGTAGTAGATCGTACTTATATTAATTCACATAAAAGTTGTAATTAAAATCGTAGGAGCCATTTTTGAGAAAATTTATATTTTCCATTCTGGTTTTTAAACACTTGTATGGAAGGTACCGTTATTTTTGGTCAAAAGAATAATTTTTATTTAAAATCTGCTAGATAATGTTAAAAAAATGCTGAGTGCTAAGTTTAATAAAAATCGACCAAGTCATTTTCGAATTATTAAGTTCCCAGAAAAAAAATTTAAAAAAAATTTAAATATTTGGTAGGTACACAAAACTTTTAAAATTTTTTCAAAGATTTTCTAGAAAAAAATTCGTCAAAATCAGATGAGCCGTTTTGGAGGAAATTGAAATTAAAAAAAAATGGTTCTATGGGAAGTACCACTTAAAACCATTTTTCCGATAAAAAAATTTATAAAATGGTAGTCTTTTTGTAAACAAAAAAATGATTTTTTTTTTAAGTTTGGGCATGTTTTTGAGAAAATTAAGATTTTCATAATTTGGCTAAAAAATTTGTATGGCAGGTACCGTTATTTTTGGTCTTAAAAAAATAAAAAAAAACGTGTGGGGGGAATGCCCAAAAAAACGGTAGATACCAAGTTTAAAGAAAATCGACCTACTCGTTTAGGCTGCAGCCGAAAGGACAGGAAGAATTGCGAGACCCACTTTGTTCGACTTCGCTATCATCGTAATGTCAACTTTGATCAAAATCTCGAGTTAGATTTTTTTTACGAATCCATAACTTGCCATATAATATGTACCTATTATTATATCGCAAGTAAAAACACTTGTGTATTCAAATGCAATATTTTGTAAAAATTTAAAAGCAATCAATAAAAAACTTTTGGAGATATAAGATTTTTAGCAAATTAACATTTACATTTTTATGTAGCCAATTTGTGTGGAATTTGAGGTTGGAATCTGAGGTTGCTAAAGTTTTTTTTTTTTTTTCAAAACAAAACACCACACGCATAACATTATCAAAAATAAAAAAATAAAAATAAATCTAAAACACTTAAATTTCATTTTGGTGAAATATAAGTTTCACAATTGAAAAAGTTTTAATTGTATTCTTTTTATGCTAATTTTCTTGCCAATATTATGATGTTAAACGTATACGATGCGCGATGTAGATATACCAAAGAAAAATAATGTTTCGAAAAGGGTTTGACAGCATAACTTCAACAAAAAGTCTAACCCGTCTTAAACAATTTGTACATTTCGATTAAAAGTTAACAAATAAAGAAAGGCAGTCCTCCTTCGCAACCCCGAAAAAAGTTTTGGCCTTCTCTCAGCATATTTTGGTTTTATTTATTTGAATTAAAAAAAAAAACAATTTCTCCTTTTTGAACAATACTTTTATCTCCATTTGATTGAAAGGAAAATTATCTTCATATATCCATGATGATGTGATGACTTTTTATTTATTGGCTTTTCTATAATATTGTTAGCAACACCTATTTTCACCTACACTCGTTTTATATCCGAATGGTTTTTGATTTGAAGCCATTGAACTGAGTATAATTTGATTACCACTTCTATGACAAATTTGTCTACCTGTGAAAATTATACCGAGAAACGAAGGTTAAAGCGGTTCCTTTCCATATTTTGAAAAGATATTTTATTTAGATAGAATATTCGTTTTTTTTTTCTGCTTATAAATGAACAACAGAAACTTAATGGCTTCTTTAGAAAGAGAAAACCTTACCTACATACATACATTATTATATTAAATGTATGCTTGTAAACATCGCCGCCGCGCCGCTGGAGATTCATGAATGCCACAATACAAACAAAATTGATTTCTTTGTATGAAGAAGTACTTGGTTTATTTTTATTATTGAACATTTTGATTGAGTATTGTTCGACAAATTGTGAAAGGCTTCTTTTAATGGAATTCTATCCTAATTTATTTATTCCAATATAAATTTACTGTACATATTAAAGTACATTATTTTATTGAAAATTGTATTTTTCTTAGAAAATGAATAAGAATTGTTCAAAAAAGAAACAATCAATTTCTTTTGAAATATGAAAGTGTTGGATTCATTTATATTTCAGTTCAAATGCTCATAAAGGAGACTTTTATTTATACTATTTATACTATTTATATATATTTATATTTTTTTTTAAACATTTTTGGCTCCTCATATAAGTGTATAGTTGTAACGTATTCTTGCTTCAAGTGTTCAAAATCTTTTATATGTTTGTAATTTTTTATCCTGAGAAGAGGGAAAAATCCCCAAAAATATTGTTATTTCACGGGGTATCCGGAATCAGTTTAAAGCAAATTTTAATTTTTTTTTGCACAATTCGATGATTTGGGAATTTGAATAAAAATTTAACACGTCCGTCATATCCAGTAGCTTGAGGAAGCAGCATAGATACATAGCGGGAATAATACTTTGTCATTTTTGTGTGTGGCAGCTACTTTGGATCTTTTTGTGAAGAAATATGATTTTTAGTATTTTCACTCTGGAGAAAAAAAAAAACAATTTTCGAGAAGTTTTGTCTTCAAATAATAAATTTGGCAAGTTATGTGGCTTCGTAAAAAAAAAATTGAACTCGTGGTTTGATCAAACTTGACATTACAATGATAGCGAAGGCGAAAAAGTGGTTCTTGCAATTTTGTCCATCTGCCTCTCTGTCTGTCCGTTCGGCTGCAGCCTAAACGGGTCAGTCGATTTTCTTTAAACTTGGTATTTAGCGTTTTTTGGGAATATCCCCAACGCGTTTTTTTTTTTTTTAATATTTTTTAAGAACATAAATAACGATATCTGCCGTAAAATTTTTACTTGCGATATAAATGGCAAGTTATGCATTCGTAAAAAAAATCCAACTCAAGATTTTGATCAAAGTTAACATAACGATGATAGCGAAGTCGGAAAAAGTGGGTCTTGCAATTCCGTCTGTCTGTCCTGTCTTTACGGCTGCAGTAAATTAAGTAAAAAGGCTACCTTTTATGAAAAAAAAATTTCAGAAAAATGGTTATATGTAAGTGGTACCTTAAATAGAACCATTTTTTTAAATTTCGATTTCTTCAAAAACGGCTCATCTGGTTTTGACCAATTTTTTATGGAAAATCTTTGAAAAATTTTTAAAAGTTTTGTATACTTACCAAAATTTTCAATTTTTTTTTTTGAAAACTTAATAATTCGAAAATGGCTCGGTAGATTTTTATTAAACTTGGCACTCAGCAGTTTTTAAACATTATCTAGCAGATTTTATATAAAAATTATTCTTTTCAAAATAATTTTTTTTAAATTCTATATTTCGAAAATGAATGATTTATTTTTTAAATAATTTTTTTTACTCCGCATTAAGAAATTTTAAAATATGGTATACTAAATTTTTTTCTTAAAAATGTTTTCGAAGTTTTTATTTAACTTAAAAAAAAAAACCGTTCCAACGATTTAAATTTTTTTTTCAGGTGGTGTCAAAACAATTCCAGAAGTATATTAATCAATTTATGTCTAATTAAATTATTTTTTATAAACTTTTTTTTAGTCTAAACTGTTTTTAAAATCTCAAACGTTTTCAAAATCACAGTGTGATCGTACATAAGAGTAAGTTCGTGCCACCCAGTCGTGCATTTTATAATATGTTATTAATTTTGGTATTTTTTTAAATTGAAATAAAATTCGAAAAACTGATGTTTTGATGAATTTTCTTTGACTAGAAAGTAACCTTTAAAAAATGTCTACGCTGGTTTTTTGGAATTTGGAAAATCGGAAAATTACGAGAAAAAAAATAATTACATAAATTGGGTTACTACGAAAACGGCCACGAGGTTAACAAATAAACATGTTTTTAAGTTCGTATATATTGATTGTTAATTATCAATTTATTAATCAATAATAAATTTGGTACAATAAAAAAAGGTCGACATTTGCTAAATTAATATTTTTACTAGCTATTTACATAGATTTATTATAGGGCAAGTTGTGGATTCGTAAGTGAACACTGTTCTCTGAACACCCATTTAATAACACATTTAAAAAATACACGCGCCGAAGGAAGGCAGAAAAAACACGTCCTCCTTCCTTAGAGACTAAGATTGAACTCTTTATTTTAACAAATCTTATACCTGGCTTACAACTACATTTACATTTCTTAACCTATCTTATCTCTAGTTTTCTATAAAACTAAACTAACAATAGGGTTTTAAAGAGGATAACGACGATGTCTGACGCATCCCTTGTTCATATCCTAATGCTAACAGATGTGACTCAAAAAACACAATCTGCGAGATCATTTATTGTTATATGACAAGGTTCAACGCAACAAAACGTCGTCGCCATCCATTTTGATCTTAAACTATATTAACAAAATACATTCCTACTGTCCAAAAGTATATTCCAAATATATATAAAAATATGTATAAATAACTTAACAGTAAGAAAGACGACTTAATAGTCTTGCGATTGAAATCATTAGTGCATTACTAACGTTATTATTCGACAACCATAATCGGTTTTTTGAAAGTAGAAAATACGAATAATCGATTTTCTAATCCTTACGATTTAAAATCGCAAGTGTGTTCCTAGCCTTATTTCTACTTTAAGAACAAAGGTCTAGAAGAAAACAAAACACTACACTAAACACTATAACAGCCACTGACGGCGGCGTAATAATACACTATCATCCACTGATGTGGATAGTTGCCTGTGGGAGGAAAAGTTTTTAGCCGATTGGTTTACAAGAACTTGGATGTAAATGGGTTGCCATGTCTTTGAGTTAGACTTTAGAAACAATAGGCGTGTTTTTTTCTCTTTTTTTTTAACACCTATATATAGTTTTAAAAAACATTTAAATATAATTAAAAACAATAGCTGAGCTTGAATATTAATGTTTTTCTATTGAATTTGAAGCAAAATAAGGATTGTATGTAAGGATGTATTTTAGCAACTCAACTATTAAGTCTATCGTTCGCCTGGATTTCTATCGGGGCTATTTTTATAAGCTGTATAGTCTTGTTGCTATGACTTTATGGATTATAGAAAAAAAACATGACTAATAGAATATTTTCCCACTATCAGTCACTTTGAATTTTTTCCCCCATTTTTTCCTCGCCATTTCATTAGCCCTAGCAATTAAAACCTTTTAATACATTTACATAAATACATAACATTAAAAAAAAAATAGTTACTAATATTTTCTGTATCACAAAATCTGATATAAAAACTTCGATTTTTTAAGAAACACATACACACTCAAAATGTATGTAGAATGTAGATGCACTTATAACCTACACAAATAATATAAAATTATTGATTAATATTTATTGTATATTACATCTCTCCAGTTTAAAGCCATAATATCTGATTCGATTGTTTCTTTGGTGTTGTTTTTTTTTTAAGGACTATTCAACCCATTTGAAAGGCAGTGGACTTTGTGTGATCAATTTAATGGATGACATGCATGAATACATGCGAGGACTTTTTGTGTTGATGTAAGTCATGTTATCCTTTTAATGTTTAAAAAAAAGAAGTAATTTCAATCTACATAATTAATTTATCGATGAAAATTTCTACAGGTTGATATTTTTTGTTTTGCATATTTTATTTGTTATTTTTCTTTTTTGGAAAAAAAAAAACTAGGATTGATTTTAATATTAGATACATGTGGGAAGTGAATAGTAAAATAAAGGGTCATTCATTTTTCGGTTTCGAAAGTAAAGCTAAATAAAACAGCACAGCGATACATTTTTAGTGAAAATTTTATTTCATTATAAAGTTTGGACTTTGCCATTAAGTGTGAAAAACAATATCAGAAAACAGAAAACAAACAGAAAAACAATATCAAATAGCCAACTTGGAAAGATTCGCAGCATGCGATTCTTGCGAATTTGAATTTTTAACCACTTTTTCGCACATTTCGGGCGGTATATCGGCAATAACTTGAGTAATTTTGATTTTTAATGCGTCTGGAGTTCGGGGATTATTCGCGTGAACAAATTTTTTTGCGTAGCCCTACAGAAAACAAATTTAATGGTGTCAAATCGCATGATGTTGGTGGCCAATTGACGTCGCCAAAACGTAAAATTACGCGACCAGGAAACTCTTCACGCAATAAAGCCATAATTGGTCGTGTTGTGTGGCTTGTTGCCCTGTCTTGTTGGAACCACATATTGTTCAAGTCATGATCTTCAATCGCCAGCAAAAAAAAATCGGTTAATTACTGCGAACGCCGGGAAATCGAAGAATTCGGATCAAGAGCAACACTTGCACTTGCAGAAGCAATATTTTTGACTGAGTGTGCATTACAATGATGCACCCGGCCTTCTTACTACATTGGAAACTCTTCCATTTCAAATTCATAAAATTTCTTCCCAATTTTACCGATTGCTTGCGCAGTTGGTCGATTATGACGACCATAATCATCGCGTTATGCACGAAAAGTGGCTTCGTTTGAACCACCACTTTTGTTGTAATTTTTAATAATTTTAACGTGTTGTTCGATTGTTAAGCGATCCATTATCGTAAATTGCAAATACTTCAAATGTCAGCTGTCATTTGAAGTTTGACAGGTGTCAAATGCCAGCGCTACCAACTTGAAACCACGAAATGAATGACCTACCTAAATTTTTTGGGTGATTAAAAAAAAACATAACTTTTAGATATCACTATTTCTCTAGAAATTTTAATTGAGAGATAATTTTCAATGAAAAAAAGTTTTTTATCGATGCCGGCATCACTAGTTTTGTCAGTTTGTATTAAAGTAACTTATAATCTGAGAAAATTCTTCAATAATTTGATGGACTTAGCGGTCCATTATAAGGTGTCACAACAGGACTCGAAAACGAATTTTTGGCAAAATACCTAAAAAACGATAAGTTTAAATAAAAATTGTTCTTCAAACAACTACAATTAACAACAAGTTAATTTTCCATAGGTACATTACAAAATTCTAATAGGTTTGTACGTAACCCTAATCATTAATCTAAAGTTCAATAAGTACCTACTCCAAAAGTATGCAATTTCTTCCAAAACCGCACCTTAGAGGACGAATATCAGGTGCGTTCTTTGTATTGCGGTATCCCCAGAATTCCGATACCATACGGTATTTGATTAATTAAACTTAGTTGTGTAATGACTATCAATGACATTGGATCACAAACAATAGAATTGTGGTATTCCAGCTTAAGACAGCAACGGGTCTATTTAACATGGCTAAAATATAAAACATACTGATAAAAAATTTAGAGCAATTTTGCACTATTAAAGGTAGGTACCTATACTTACACCTTAACCCTATTGCAATAGGAAAATACAATAGAATACAATAAAAAGTCGTGCTTTGTCATTTTTTGTCGTTTTTTGAAATTACGTCCGATTGAGAAAGTGTGTTAGTTATCTACAAACAAATTTAATTTCGCAGTTTCACTAGGCTTGTTGCACTGGCCTTTTCTGAATGTTTTATAACTTTTCAATAAACAATCAATTTTTTAACCTATTTCACAGTTTTTTTTTTATATTTTCAAGGTACTGTGGTCCAACAATTCTTTTGGCGTATTTATACATAAGGACTTCTCAAGAATTAAGACCACCAGATGGACCATTTGCAGTCATGATGTTTGAACATCGAGCTGACTTACGATATCGCCAGAGGTAAGATGTCTTGATAAAAGATTTAAAGTAAAATTGCCGTAAAATTTTAAAAAAGCCTGGTTTGAAGATATTTGCAAGATTGTTCTACTAGACAATTATTCTAATTTTAGATTTCTTTACTAAAATCAAAATTCGAATTTAACCTTCAGGGAATCACATGAAAATGGTCCGCATCAAATTTTAAGCAAATCAGTCCACACTTTTAGGCTGTAGCTTAAAATAACAGTGAATACCATGGTTTATTACAACTTTGAATTATACTATAGAGCAAATAAAAATAAAGTGCACGACTAGGTCGCACGAACTTGCTCTTATGTGCGATCACTCTGTGATTTTAAAGTATACATGGTATACTTACGCTTTAGACTGAAAAATCGTTAAAAAATTAATATAGTTAGAAATAAATTGATTAAATAACTTCTGAAACTGTTTTAACTCCAACGCAATAAACCACCTGATTTCTTACAAAAATTTCAATTTATGAGAACAAATTTTAAAAATCGTTGGATTGTTTTTTTTTTTTTAATATTTCTTTATATATAAAATTTCGAAAATATTTCAGAGAAAAAAAATTGTACGTCATTTTTTGGTATATATTAATGCGGAGTTTAAAAATTATTTTTGAAAAATAAATTATCTACCCATTTTCTAAATATCCAATTTTCAAAAAATAATTTTAAAATTTTTTTTAAAAATTCAAAATTTAGTTTTTTGATATGTAATATTATTCATATTTATTGGAAGCTCTTGTGGAAAAATTTTCATTTAAATCGGTTCATCAGATAGTGAGATAGTCGAATACTAAAAAAATGGTTCCATGAGAGATACTAAACTCTAAACGATAGAAAATTTTTTGTCCAATAATATGGTTTATACTATTAATATTAGTTTACATAAAAATTTTAATCAAAATCGTACAGGCCGTTTTTGAGAAAAAGGATATTTTTCATTCTGGCTTTTTAACACTTGTATGGGAGGTACCGTTATTTTTGGTCATAAGAATAATTTTTATTTAAAATCTGCTAGATAATATTTAAAAACTGCGGGGTGTCAAGTTTGATTAAAATCGACTTAGTCGTTTTCGAATTATTAATTATTATTTTGCAAAAAAAAAAATTGAAAGTTTTTTTAAAAATCAAAAAAAAAAAACTTATTTTGAAAATTGAAAGATTTTCCATTAAAAATTAGTCAAAATCAGTTGAGCCCTTTTTGAGAAAAATGGTTTTATGGGATGTACCATTTACAACCATTTTTCCGAAGAAAAAAAATTTGTAAAATGGCAGCGTTTTTGTAAAAAAATCACTTATTTTTTTTTTAAGTTGTGGGCAGGTTTTTGAGAAAAATAAGATTTTCATAATTTGGTAAAAATATTTGTATGGCAGGTACCATTATTTTTGGTCTTAAAAAAAAATAAAAAAAAAACGTGTGGGGGGAAAGCCCAAAAACCGGTTGGTACCAAGTTTAAAGAAAATCGACCCGCCCGTTTAGGCTGCAGCCGAAAGGAAAGGAAACACAGGCAGATAGACAGAATTGCGAGACCCACTTTTTTCGACTTAGAGTTCGATCAAAATCTCGGGTTAGATTTTTTTTACGAATCCATAACTTGCCATATGGTACCTATGTATATATCGCAATTAAAAAAAAAGAATTAAGGAAATTGCTTAAATTGTCAAACTTTTTATAAGGAGCAGATTAAAATGAGCTTCTACGTTGTAAATGATTTTGTTAAAAAAATCATCGCCAAAACTTAAATATTTTTTCAAAACTGTAGCTTAACAATGAAAACTCGTTGTTATTTAATTTCTGTTTTGTATCTTTTCTAAGAAAAATACGTGAAACGGAAAACTGTCAAATTTTGAAAGAAGAGAAAAATACTCTCAGAAAGGGAAAACTTGACAAAAAGTTAATAAAAGCACTCAATCACTGTTTGCATAAAACGTCACTTTTTTGTACAAATCGTTTTGAATCTTTTAATTTATAAATTGTAAAATTTTGAAAAAAAAAAACTATAGAACTAAAGATTTCGACACGTCAAGCTCGGCCATAGGTGATTTAAAATTAATATGGCGAAAACCAAAATGAATTTTTTGTATATTCTTAGCCAACGTCAAGTGACAGACACTATAATAGTTGTGTATATTTCACAGTTTTTACAATCTTTAGCATACAGAAATTTGTGTAGAAAGAAATTTTGCAAGTTATTCAATGGAGAAGAAATTATTTGCTCTCTCATTGTGCTCTCTCGTTCCGACTTTTTTGACTTAACAAATGGAAAATTTGTGCAATTTTGCTAGAAATTCAACGTTACAAAATAGAGCTTTTGTATTGTGCTCCATTTTTAATAATCTTCAACTGTCAACTAAAAACTGTCAAACAGTTTTATTCCCTGGCAACACCTTACCGCCCAAATGACATGAAATTCAAATATAATATAAGTTTTGGGACACCCCATATCCCATAAGCAGTTCATTATAATTTATCAAATAATGAAGCAGACAAAATAAACTTGAAGAATGTTTTCTTCATTGACATTATACCTCTTTTGTATACTCAACTCATACTTTGGCATAAATATACTCATACTTCAAGAAATAAACGATAATAAACGATAATGATTACAGATACTTGTTTTCTTTACCATCACTATCATATTAAATGAGTTAAGGCTTCATGCATGAACTGATTAAAATGTCTATCATATGAAGGTATAGGTAGGTGGTACTAAAACTCACATCACTCCGTTAATATTAAAAAATAAAACGTGTTGCTTTTTTTTTTTGTATAATGACGACAAGACGTTCAAAATAACACTTTCTAAAAATGATTGCCTTGTTATTTCGTTATTTCGTTTTTTTTTTCGTTATATCCAACCCTTGTCAGTTGTTGTGAGAATTTTCCATATGTAAAATCAATTCTGATAAATAATTCAAAAAGCATATACCATACCAAGCCAACCCACCTAAGAGATGTTTGTCATAATTTTTGTCCTTACTGAATACCTATATTATGTCATGTAGTGTAGGTATATAATATACATACATATATATTTTTTTTGATAAACTGTGTCATTTTTTTTTTTTTTTGTTATTTACGATTTAACCTTTTTTAAAAAGCTACTGAATTGCGACTTAAAATTAACTTAAAAGGAATTTGCTAAGGAATTGCCATCTTGATTTACATGACTCATAAAAATATGCACACTTTATCTTATTTGAAGAAAAAAAGTTTGAGCTCGTCTGTTTAAGCAAACAAAAATGTATCTTATCTAGTGATTGGAAAAAAAAATTGGTTCATTTAAAATTTGAATTATAAAAAATAATATATAATTATAAAATTTGATCGATACAACTTAAACCAAAATGAGTCGATTTTCTTAAAAATTTTTATTCTTACAATTAGCATTTTTTGGACACTCTCCTGACACGTTAATTTTTTAAGACAAATAATACTGTAGGTACATGCTTGCATAAAAAATGTTTTAACAAATAAGATAGATTTTTATTAAAAAAAATAGTTTAGTTAATTTATACAGGCTACAATTTGATAAGAAAAACTTTTGAAAAAAAAAAAAAAATATTTTTTTATAAATTTTTGTAGGCATGAAAATATGAAGAAAAAAAATTTAAATTTGGTTTTTTGGGTAATTTTAATTAATTAATCATAATTAATTTTGACATTTAATATTATTGAACTTATTTTTCTTACAATTTCAATATTAAAAAAGAAAATAATACATTAAAAAAAAAGAAGATCAAATTTTGAAGAATATTTCAAATCAAAAAAACAAATTAATTTCAAATTTTCTCATTATTTCTCAATTTGACAAATATTCACGAAGTTACAGCTTTTCAAAAATTGATCTTTTTTAAACACAATCCTCATAATCGGATGCTAGTTGTTTTAGAACAAAGGTTAAGGCCATGTTATTATTTATGTTGTTGATACGCTTATTATTATCCCCTTTGATCTAAGAAAACACTTGAAATGCTTTTCTCGGAAAATTCGATGTTTTTTTTTTTATTTTACTAACTTCAATTGACGTACTACGAGAAACAGAACCATTCGGACAAAAGAAAGTTTTTTTTTATCTTGAAAAAAAAAAAAAATCCATGCGTATATTTAAAAATTAATTTTCTTTTCTTTAATAATAAACATTTTATTTTTCTTCTTTTTATATTTTTGTAGAAACTCATCAACGTCATCAGTGGAACGTGCTCCTGGTAGAACTGCACCAAGGCCATTGGACATTAAAGGTTCATCAGCAACTAGGTCATATGACTTGTACAATGCCGAGATGGATATCTGTCGGGAGAAGAGGAAACAAAGAAATCTTGGTTCGATGGCAGCTACACAGGTTGTTTGTTTATGTCCACTTATGATCCTTCGATTGGCCCGAATGGTGATGGAGGAAACATACGAGAATGCTAAACATTTTGATATAACCTTTTTGATGTTTGTCTGGATTGCTTTTCTGCCTACAGTTATATTTCCAGGAATTTATGCTTCACAGATTTTACCAAGGTATGTGTATCTGTATATATATGTATTATGTATGATGTACAATGTACATAATGTATAAGTGCTGAATATTTTATGTATGTACTTTGTCGGGACGTGCTTCATTTTTTGATTTGTCTGCATTGAGAACGAACGATTTAAGATGAAGAAATCAATTAAATTTGATTTGAATTTTATACATAAATATATCTTTGTAAATCTGGTTGAATCTGTTTAGGGGATCAGTAAGGAAATTACGTCGAAAAGTAATGCGTACCAAATAAAATGTGTAATGTCTCATTGTGTATATCGTTTAGCCCCCTTAAACCTTAATTATGTAGGTATTTTGCCGAAAGACGGTTGTTTGCATAAATAACTGTAACATCAGGTCACGTTTTCGTGATATTTTTAGGTACATACAAAATTGAAGAGAAAAAACACTACGAAAAAAGTAATTTTCAAAACTTTTGGTATTGCATCTGGAATTATAAAAATATAGGAAATGGTTTTTAGGCAAAAAAATCACTGCTTTCAATTTTTTTTAACAAAATTTCTTCCAGCGTTACCGAAAGTAGGTACTACTATAGTTATATTTATACTACCCTCGATTCCTCCATACCCACAGTATCCCAAATAAAGGTAGGTATTATTATTAGCGTGTTGAGTTTCTGTGGGCATTCGAACAGCCATTTTTATTTTTTTGACACTTTGATAACCTGATTTGTGTACTGTGCTCCATACCTACTACCGCGAAAATTTAAATATGTAATTTAATGGAAGCCAAAAAATTGAATGCCAAATTAAAAAAAAAGCGAAATAAAACAAAATTCCAAATAAAAAATTGCCGAACTTGAAAAATCCAATCCAACAAAAAACTAAATGAAAATTGAGAATCGTTTTGACAACAATGCGATGCACAACATTTGACTTCGTAAACAAATCTCAATTTATAAAAAAATATTTTAAAAGTCGTTTGAACGGTTTTTTAGAAATATTTATTTTTTTTTTATTAAATTTTAAAAACATTTTTATAAAAAAAAATTAATGCACCATTTTTTAGCATTAATTTATTAATGCGGAGTTAAAAAAAAACTAATTTTGTCAAAAAATCATCTACACATTTTCGAAATATCAAATTTTCAAAAAATCATTTTTACATTTTTTGTTTTTAAATCCAAAATTTTTTATTAAATTATTAAACTTACTAGAAGCTCTCATGTAAAAAATTTTATTGAAATCGGTTTGACACATATTGAAATAGTCGATGACGAAATAAGTGTTTCTACGAAAAATATGACCAAATATCGATAAATGAAAAAAAAATTGTAATAATTTTATGGAAGATACAAATTATAATCAATATCGCATAAGTGGTTTTTAAGACAGTTTTTAAACACTTGTAGGTATATTAGGTGCCTACCGTTATTACAATGCTTATAAGAATTTGTTGTTTTAAATCGACAAGCTAATGTTTAAAAACTGCTGGATGCCAAGTTTAACAAATATAGATTGAGTTGTTTTCGAATTTTAAAGTTTCTAAAATATTTTTGAGTTTTTTTGAAATCGAAAAATTATTTTGGTAAACAACATTTTTAAAATTTTTTAAAACTTTCTCCAATAAAAAAATTTATTAAATCAGTTGAACCCTTTGAGAGAAAATCGGAAAAAATTAAATGCACGACTGGGTCTCATGAACATGCTTTTATTTTCAAAAATTTTGTTTAAAAATCCAAAATTTGATTTTTTGAAAATTTGAATATTCAATATTATTCAATCTTATTAGTATCTTTTGTGTAGAAAATTTCATTAAAATTGTTTCAACAGATAATGAGATACAATAGATACAATTTTTTTCCCAATAATATGGTTGTTGTTGTTTTTAATATTAGTTCACACAAAAATTTTAATCAAAATCGTAGGAGCCGTTTTTGAGAAAAATGAGATTTTCAATATCGATTTTTAAACATTTGTATGGGAGGTACCGTTATTTTTGGTTATAAGCAAAATTTTTACTATCTAACGGGTGATTTTTAAGCTGGTTTGGTTTTGGCAACACTTGTTTTGACAGCTGACGTGTGTTTAGTACCTTGTGTCACTGTCAAACAGCTTCAGTTTGGTTTGCAATTTAACCATGGATCGTCTTACAAATGAACAACGCTTGCAAATTATTGAATTTTACTATCAAAATTCGTGCTCGGTTCGAAATGTTGTTTATCGAAAAATTGTGTTCAGCGATGAGGCTCATTTTTGGTTGAATGGGTACGTAAATAAGCAAAATTGCCGCATTTGGAGTGAAGATCAGCCAGAAGCATTGCAACAGCTACCAATGCATCCCGAAAAAGCCACTGTTTGGTGCGGTTTATGGGCCGGCGGCATTATTGGGCCATATTTCTTCAAAGATGATGCGAATCGCAGCGTTACTGTCAATGGTGAACGCTACCGAGCTATGATAACAAACTTTTTTTTGCCCGAAATGGAAGTTCTTGACTTGCATGATATGTGGTTTCAACAAGACGGTGCCACATGCTACACAGCACGCGAAACAATGGCGCAATTGCGAGGCGAGTTTGGTGAACAGTTAATTTCACGTTTCGGGCCGGTCAATTGGCCGCCTAGATCGTGCGATTTGACACCATTAGATTATTTTTTGTGGGGGTATGTCAAGGCTAATGTCTATAGGGACAAGCCCGCTTCGATTGACGCACTGGAAGCCAACATCCATGCATTCATTCGTGAGATACCGGCCGATATGTGTGAAAGAGTATGCCAAAATTGGACTCAGCGGATGGGCTACCTGAGACGCAGCCGCGGTCAACATTTGCATGAAATTATCTTTAAACATTAAATTGCAAAGTTCAAACTATCGATTCAAATAAATATTTCATTCATTTTTTCGAATTTTTTGTGTTTTTTTTTTTTTTAAAAGTTCTAAACCTCTTAAAAAATCACCCATTACTATTATCTGCTAGAAAATGTCAAAAAATTGCTGGGTGCTAAGTTTAACAAAAATCGACCAAGTCGTTTTCCAATTGAAGCGCTGAGAAGAAGAAGGGGTTAAGTGACATTTTTGGATTTTTATGTTTTTTTGCAAAAATTATGATGCCAAATGTAAACTTAGATTTCTGTGTTATCAGCGTTTCTCTACCACCTTTAGTTTCCGATTTAGCCCTTCTGTTTCTGGTATAAAAGGGTTAAACGAAACAACTTTTTAAAAAATTTAGTGGAAGAAGGCGTTAAAATCACTTAACTCCTTTTTGCAACCAAAAAAATAAAAACTAAAAATATATTGTTTGCATGAAGGAGTTAAATGCCTACTTACACCCTTCTTGCAGCTTATAAAACTAAAATAAGGAAAATGACGTAGGATAATGAAATGCTTATTTACCTCCTAGCAGTAACTTTTGGGAGTTAAATGACTATCTACATAGATGTGTGCGATGTGCCCTTTATATCAAATTGGAAAGATAAAACTTGATATTCTTCATAATAAGTTGAAAAGTTAAGAGTTTGCGCCATCTTTGGATAAAAGAGGTCAACACTTCAGCACCATATAAGTAAATTTCCGGCTGAAGAATCGAACTACTCTTGAAAGAAGAACCCACATTAGCTTTATCTTTCACACTTGCTTAGTGTAACAAAAATGTTTAAAGTCTACATTGAGCATTGCACCAGATTTTTTTGCCAGATTTTTTGTCAGAGAGTATTTTTATAGGAACATTTTTAAAACTTGATTTAACTTGTCCTTCCGCCTACCTAGAAGTGATACATGTAGCACTTGTCACTCTGGCGAAAACTCGAAAAAAACATCGAATTACCTACAAAACTGTATTCGAAGGACAGCAAATTGACCGCGAAAAGGCTGGATCTGATCCAAACGTCGTATATATTACTTTTGATTTGCCTAAACTCACAACATCAAAGGCATTCTACTCGAGGCAGATGTGGTTTTTTAATTTGGAAATACATTTCATCACTTCGGATGTTGAAATGTCTTATATGATGACTTGGACCGAATACATAGCAGATGTCTTCACCTCAGAAAGCACTGAGGTGATGAGCGCACTCTTCACATTTTTTCCTCAGTGCGAATTTACGAAAACATGAGTACTTGAGTATTTTGCAGTGATCGATCACAAATTTCCATAAGTCGGGCACACATATGTATCTGGATAGCGACCGAGATTTTTTAACAAACAAACACAAATATATATATGCCACTAAGACCTAGGGTCTTATAAATTAGGCAATATTAGAAGGAATAGAAGGATAGGATAGATTTTTGTTGGCATTGAGAAATTAGGTTTTGATTTTTCTCATTAAATCCCTGGGGTGGCGTTCAGTTGAGGGAATATAGAAAAGAATGCTGCTTAGACTGAGGATCGAACCCACACATCCGAGTTAGCAGTCAAGCACTACTTCCACTGCGCCGGGGCCACCCCCATTATCGGAAGGATAGAAAAGGAATTACGGAAGCATCGACTTATCTATACTGCTGAACAATATATAGTCCTATTCTTATGAAAAATCTCCATTTGCAGAAGTATTAATATCAAAAACGATTCCCGATAAAACTCAAGATTTTTTTCCTCGAGAAAAAAAAAACAAGCAACTTAAAACTGAAAAAATTAAAAACTTAAAGGAGTACATGCAGTTCATTCCCCAGGAGCATATCTGGTTTTATATAAAAGCAATTTCAGATTCTCCCGAGGAATCTATAAGAAATAAGAAAATAAAAAATGTCACTTAACCCCTTCGTTGTTTTTACCAATTAAAAGGACTTTATATTTTGTTAGCAAAAAGGGGTTAAGGACACTTTTAGAGAGAATATGTACAAAAAAAATACCTCTGAACTGTTTAAATAAATTAAAATTTATATTTTAAGAAAGTCTGTTTTGTGCTTTATTTAATATTCTTATCAAAAAGTTATAGTTTTTAACCATAAAAAAGTTCTCATCGATTAACTTTGAACCCTTGCATCTCGAAACTTTACAATTGTCGTTTAACCCCTTCTTCTTCTCAGCGCTTCAATTATTAAGTTTTCAAAAAAAATTTTAAACTTTTTTTTAAATATCCAAAAAAAGAAATTTGGAAAATTTTAGTACACAATATTTTTGAAATTATTGCAACCATTCTTTATAAAAAAATTGGTCGAAATCAGTTGGACCGTTTTTGAGAAAAACAAAACTAAAAAAAATGGTTATATGAGAGGTACTATTTAACCATTTTTCCGAATTTTTTTTAATAAAATAGTAGCATTTCTGTAAGAAAAATTATTGTTTTTTTTTTTTTTTTTAAGTTGTGGGCACGTTTTTGAAAAAAATATGATTTTCATAATTTGGTAAAAAAATTTGTATGTCTTAAAAAAATGACAAAAAAAAATGTGTGGGAAAAATGGCCAAAAACGCTTGGTACCAAGTTTAAAGAAAATCGATCCACCCGTTTAGGCTGCAGCCGAAAAGTTAGGACAGACAGGTAGACAAACAGAGACCCACTTTTTTCGCCTTCGCTATCATCGTAATATTATCAAGTTTGATCAAAATTTAGATTTCTTTTTTTTACGAATCCAAAACTCATTGCCCTATTGTATGCTTTATGTATATCGCAAGTAAAAATAATGGGTGTCTCACCAGCTTACAGCTTTTAAATAAATTCCTAAGCCAGTTTTTTGGAGATTATAATTCTTAACGATATACAGCAGTGAGCAATTACTTTTGATGTGCCCTTCTTCCAAATCTAATAAATGATAAAAACCATAAGTAGGTATCGGTATCATCAGCTGAAGTCATGATGATAAAATATTTACAGTTTGTTCAACTTTTCAATCTATTCTCCTTCTTCCATTTCTAAAATAAATATTTAACTAACTACTATAGCTACATCTTTTTATTTACATTTATCATTTACAGGAATGAACAGAAACGTCTTCGTGGCTACCTTCGCCTGTCAACAAGACATTTCAGAAAATCCCGTCAAGACAGTCAGGAGGAATCAATTGAAAAGGACGACAACACCACCACCACCCAGACAACAACAATCATCCAAAATGGTGGTTGCATTGGCAACAATGATGGTGACACCAAGCAGCAACATTACAGTCGCAGTGACTCGTCAATGATTGAATCCAAGGATCCGATTGCCAGCTGTGCAGAAACTATTAAAATAAATGTCATCGGTGGTGATGGGATGAAGAAAACGACCTCCCGCAATAATGGTTATGTCGGAGGAACTGGAATCCACTCGAAGATGGCCAAATCGGCATCCAGTCGCAAGGTAAGCAACGGTCTTCGTTCGACTGCTGCCACAGGCAGCCGCAGGGGAAAGAGCTCAATAGACTCGATTGAAAATTCATGTTCCAACATAACGGCGAGCACGTTCTGTAATAACAGCGTGCTCAACGACACCGGAAGTGGCTATGACGGTGAGACTTCATCCATTGTGAGTGGCACGATTGGCACCATCGACAAGGATATTTATTTTCAAAAGAAATGGGAGAGTGTGAATGGGGTGTTGCGCCGACACAAGGACTCGTCCTTCTCCGATTGTGGTTCTTTCTCACGAATGGATTCGTCGAGTACCTTGAATCGAGATCTGGAAATCATCGATTTGTTGGAGCGTGAACGCAGCATGGACATCCAAGACATGATGGAGCGTGAGAAGCGCGATGAAACAATGCGACTGATAAGCGGAAGCATCAGCGGTGGCAGTGAACGACGTCGCCTGCCCGACCTAGAGAAGATATGTAAGTCACCCAAGCTCAAGATGGATGCATATTCTTATGAGAAAATCGCTTCGTCGAATGCAACGACACCCAAAGAGACGCCCAACGAAGATGGCAAAATTGCTATTGAAGGAAGTGATGAGTTTGATTTGGTTAAACCATCTGATTTTTTCAACGAAGAATACCAAGCACCCCCGATTGCTGCTGTGCCCACTTCGCACTACCACCACTCGAGGCGGACCAGTCGCAGGAGCAACCATTCAAACCGCTCCAAGAGAGACAGCTTCAATTCGCTCAATAATGACTTAATGGCAGGAGCATTTGCCGAACTCGATCCAACTCAACCTTTGAACAAAATGTCTGTGATAGAGAGCCGGATGCGTCGGAGCAGTGGCCGCCCATCGAGCATTTCATCGTCGGGAAGAAGCTCCCTTAAGTCTAGAGACCACCAACCCCAGCACTCACATCATCCGGACTTGGACTTCAGAGAGAATATATTTGCGGAACTGTAAGAAGAGTGGTGGTTTTAGTTTTTGAACGAATTTTAAAATATTTATTTGCGCTGCTTAAGTTTGAAAAAAAAAAAAATAAAAAAAAATTAAAGAAGATAAGAAACATTTTATAAATTAAATTCTTTGTGTTGAACGAATTTTTTTACAAATTCACGAACTTTTGACGAATGCTAAGGCTTAGCAAAAGCTGTTTTTTGTAAATTAAAAAAAAAAAAAAAAACAAAATAAAACAAAACGCATATTTTTACACAAAATAATAAAAATTATTATTGATGACAAACAAAAATTAAAAAAATATTTTTTTACATTTTTCAAATAAAAACAACAAATTAATATTCTAGTGGTAAACATTTTTTGTATGAATTAAAAAAATAAATAAAATGTACGACATTTTTAATAAATTATTAATATTAAATATTCGGATAAAAGAAACTTAATAATGTTGATATTTAAATAAAAAAAATAAAATATAATTATACGTGTGTTTCTATTTCTAAATAAAATTAAGATAAAGTATTTAAGCTCTTGCAACTGTTGTTTGTAATATATTATTATAAAATATGTATAATGAAACATGTGAAATTTGTTGTTTAAATATTCATGTTATATATTATATAATAAAACGTTATTTAAGGTGCATAATTTATATTGACAAAATTAAGCATTTTTTTACTGTGCCAATAAAAAATATATAATATAAAAAAAAGTGTTGCAGTCTTATATAAATAAATGTTTAACCAATAAAAATAAAAATAAAAAAATTTAATATTAAATATTAAAAAAGAGGTTTATTTAAACATTAATTTTAAATGTTTTGAAAATAAGCTTATATGCTTAAGTGTATAAATAAATGTCAGTTTATAATTAAAAAAAAAAGAAGTATTGAAAATAATTTAAATATTCAAAAATAGTTCTTACGAGCCCCAGAATTAATAAATAGCTTAATTGTTTAATATTACATTCTAATATAAATAATGTTGGATTAAAATAAAGCAAATAAACTAAATTCAATTTATCTTATAGAAAAAAAATTGTTTTATTAATTATCCAAACAAATTTTCAGCTTAAGAATTCTAAACTTGTTGGATATTTGTCATAATGAAATCCACAAAATGTATAGTTCATCTTAACTTATTAAAAATTTCATATTGACAAGGGCAATGCAATTTATGAATCCTGGCCAGGACGAAAGGAAAATGTCGTCAACTTTAAAAAAGGTAAACTGGATGTGGAGTATTTATTATAAAAAAAAATAAATTGGGTGAATGTGGAATAAATTTAAGGTAAGTAAGTTTTTTTTATAGCAATATTTGTTTACGGTTTTCAAATATCAATAAATTGACAAAAGGTAGAATTAATTTATATATCTATTAATTGATTGATATTATTTTAATTTTTTTGTGAATATTCTTAAATGATTATAAACGTATATTTATTTAAAAAAAAAGGAACTATTTTTTATATGGTGATTTTTGGTTGATTTGAGTATGGAAATTGGAAATTTCTACCGGAACAGTCGGGAAATCTTGAAATCCAGACATTGCATACTTTCATAGATATGGCAATCATGCCGAGAATAGAACCTGCATTACTGGATCCGGAGTGATCCGCAGTATAGTTTTCTTTTTTCTTATCACGGACAATGAGTAAAGAGAAAAGAGAGCCCTGTAATGCGGATTCATTATTGCGGATTCCATGATCTACATGAATATCTGAAAGTTCAATATTGTATATGGGAAGAGGAAAAGGAATGACAAACACTAAGGAATTGATAATCGGTTACCTCTGTCCCTCATAAAAATCGGATCACCGACAGATGGCACTACCTGCTCTGAAACTGACACATTTGTTTATAACTAAACTGACAGAAAAGAGACCTTTCCATCCATGTACGCCATTTTTTAAATCTCCACAAAAAAAATTTTCATCACTTTTTGACAAAACTTGCGATGCCGTTAAAAACTTTAAAAATCAAAATGTCTTTGAAACTTATATCTCCGCAACCAAGCCTCGTTGGTGGTTGCGGTTTTCACCGTTAAACTGACAGTAAAGAGACCCTTCTATCCATGTACGCCATTTTTTAAATCTCCACAAAAAAAATTTTCATCACTTTTTGACAAAACTTGCGATGCCGGCATCGTTAAAAACTTTAAAAACCAAAATGTCTTTAAAACCCTATATCTCCGCAACGAAGCCTCATAAGTAGTTGCGGTTTTCACCGTTAAACTGACAGTAAAGAAACCTTTCCATCCATGTACGCCATTTTTTAAATCTCCACAAACAAAATTTTCATCACTTTTTGACAAAACTTGCGATGCCGGCATCGATGCCGTTAAAAACTTTAAAAATCAAAATGTCTTTGAAACCCTATATCTCCGCAACCAAGCCTCGTTGGTGGTTGCGGTTTTGACCGTTAGACTGACAGTAAAGAGACCTTTCCATCCATGTACGCCATTTTTTAAATCTCCACAAAAAAAATTTCATCACTTTTTGCGATGCCGGCATCGTTAAAAACTTTAAAAATCAAAATGTCTTTGAAACCCTATATCTCCGCAACCAAACCTCGTTGGTGGTTGCAGTTTTCACCATTAAACTGACAGTAAAGAGACCTTTCCATCCATGTACGCCATTTTTTAAATCTCCACAAAAAAATTTTTCATCACTTTTTGACAAAACTTGCGATGCCGGCATCGTTAAAAACTTTAAAAATCAAAATGTCTTTGAAACCCTATATCTCCGCAACCAAGCCTCGTTGGTGGTTGCGGTTTTCACCGTTAGACTGACAGTAAAGAGACCTTTCCATCCATGTACGCCATTTTTTAAATCTCCACAAAAAAATTTTCATCACTTTTTGCGATGCCGGCATCGTTAAAAACTTTAAAAATCAAAATGTCTTTGAAACCCTATATCTCCCCAACCAAGCCTCGTTGGTGGTTGCGGTTTTGACCGTTAGACTGACAGTAAAGAGACCTTTCCATCCATGTACGCCATTTTTTAAATCTCCACAAAAAAATTTTTCATCACTTTTTGACAAAACTTGCGATGCCGGCATCGTTAAAAACTTTAAAAATCAAAATGTCTTTGAAACCCTATATCTCCGCAACCAAGCCTCGTTGGTGGTTGCGGTTTTCACCGTTAGACTGACAGTAAAGAGACCTTTCCATCCATGTACGCCATTTTTTAAATCTCCACAAAAAAAATTTCATCACTTTTTGCGATCCGGCATCGTTAAAAACTTTAAAAATCAAAATGTCTTTGAAAACCTATATCTCCGCAACCAAACCTCGTTGGTGGTTGCAGTTTTCACCGTTAAACTGACAGTAAAGAGACCTTTCCATCCATGTACGCCATTTTTTAAATCTCCACAAAAAAATTTTTCATCACTTTTTGACAAAACTTGCGATGCCGGCATCGTTAAAAACTTTAAAAATCAAAATGTCTTTGAAACCCTTTATCTCCGCAACAAAGCCTCGTTGGTGGTTGCGGTTTTCACCATTAAACTGACAGTAAAGAGACCTTTCCATCCATGTACGCCATTTTTTAAATCTCCACAAAAAAATTTTTCATCACTTTTTGACAAAACTTGCGATGCCGGCATCGTTAAAAACTTTAAAAATCAAAATGTCTTTGAAACCCTATATCTCCGCAACCAAACCTCGTTGGTGGTTGCAGTTTTCACCATTAAACTGACAGTAAAGAGACCTTTCCATCCATGTACGCCATTTTTTAAATCTCCACAAAAAAATTTTTCATCACTTTTTGACAAAACTTGCGATGCCGGCATCGTTAAAAACTTTAAAAATCAAAATGTCTTTGAAACCCTATATCTCCGCAACCAAGCCTCGTTGGTGGTTGCGGTTTTCACCGTTAGACTGACAGTAAAGAGACCTTTCCATCCATGTACGCCATTTTTTAAATCTCCACAAAAAAATTTTTCATCACTTTTTGACAAAACTTGCGATGCCGGCATCGTTAAAAACTTTAAAAATCAAAATGTCTTTGAAACCCTATATCTCCGCAACCAAACCTCGTTGGTGGTTGCAGTTTTCACCATTAAACTGACAGTAAAGAGACCTTTCCATCCATGTACGCCATTTTTTAAATCTCCACAAAAAAATTTTTCATCACTTTTTGACAAAACTTGCGATGCCGGCATCGTTAAAAACTTTAAAAATCAAAATGTCTTTGAAACCCTATATCTCCGCAACCAAGCCTCGTTGGTGGTTGCGGTTTTCACCGTTAGACTGACAGTAAAGAGACCTTTCCATCCATGTACGCCATTTTTTAAATCTCCACAAAAAAATTTTCATCACTTTTTGCGATGCCGGCATCGTTAAAAACTTTAAAAATCAAAATGTCTTTGAAACCCTATATCTCCCCAACCAAGCCTCGTAGGTGGTTGCGGTTTTGACCGTTAGACTGACAGTAAAGAGACCTTTCCATCCATGTACGCCATTTTTTAAATCTCCACAAAAAAATTTTTCATCACTTTTTGACAAAACTTGCGATGCCGGCATCGTTAAAAACTTTAAAAATCAAAATGTCTTTGAAACCCTATATCTCCGCAACCAAACCTCGTTGGTGGTTGCAGTTTTCACCATTAAACTGACAGTAAAGAGACCTTTCCATCCATGTACGCCATTTTTTAAATCTCCACAAAAAAATTTTTCATCACTTTTTGACAAAACTTGCGATGCCGGCATCGTTAAAAACTTTAAAAATCAAAATGTCTTTGAAACCCTATATCTCCGCAACCAAGCCTCGTTGGTGGTTGCGGTTTTCACCGTTAGACTGACAGTAAAGAGACCTTTCCATCCATGTACGCCATTTTTTAAATCTCCACAAAAAAATTTTTCATCACTTTTTGACAAAACTTGCGATGCCGGCATCGTTAAAAACTTTAAAAATCAAAATGTCTTTGAAACCCTATATCTCCGCAACCAAACCTCGTTGGTGGTTGCAGTTTTCACCATTAAACTGACAGTAAAGAGACCTTTCCATCCATGTACGCCATTTTTTAAATCTCCACAAAAAAATTTTTCATCACTTTTTGACAAAACTTGCGATGCCGGCATCGTTAAAAACTTTAAAAATCAAAATGTCTTTGAAACCCTATATCTCCGCAACCAAGCCTCGTTGGTGGTTGCGGTTTTCACCGTTAGACTGACAGTAAAGAGACCTTTCCATCCATGTACGCCATTTTTTAAATCTCCACAAAAAAATTTTCATCACTTTTTGCGATGCCGGCATCGTTAAAAACTTTAAAAATCAAAATGTCTTTGAAACCCTATATCTCCCCAACCAAGCCTCGTAGGTGGTTGCGGTTTTGACCGTTAGACTGACAGTAAAGAGACCTTTCCATCCATGTACGCCATTTTTTAAATCTCCACAAAAAAATTTTTCATCACTTTTTGACAAAACTTGCGATGCCGGCATCGTTAAAAACTTTAAAAATCAAAATGTCTTTGAAACCCTATATCTCCGCAACCAAGACTCGTTGGTGGTTGCGGTTTTCACCGTTAGACTGACAGTAAAGAGACCTTTCCATCCATGTACGCCATTTTTTAAATCTCCACAAAAAAATTTTTCATCACTTTTTGACAAAACTTGCGATGCCGGCATCGTTAAAAACTTTAAAAATCAAAATGTCTTTGAAACCCTATATCTCCGCAACCAAGCCTCGTTGGTGGTTGCAGTTTTCACCATTAAACTGACAGTAAAGAGACGTTTCCATCCATGTACGCCATTTTTTAAATCTCCACAAAAAAATTTTTCATCACTTTTTGACAAAACTTGCGATGCCGGCATCGTTAAAAACTTTAAAAATCAAAATGTCTTTGAAACCCTATATCTCCGCAACCAAGCCTCGTTGGTGGTTGCGGTTTTCACCGTTAGACTGACAGTAAAGAGACCTTTCCATCCATGTACGCCATTTTTTAAATCTCCACAAAAAAATTTTCATCACTTATTGCGATGCCGGCATCGTTAAAAACTTTAAAAATCAAAATGTCTTTGAAACCCTATATCTCCGCAACCAAGCCTCGTTGGTGGTTGCGGTTTTGACCGTTAGACTGACAGTAAAGAGACCTTTCCATCCATGTACGCCATTTTTTAAATCTCCACAAAAAAATTTTTCATCACTTTTTGACAAAACTTGCGATGCCGGCATCGTTAAAAACTTTAAAAATCAAAATGTCTTTGAAACCCTATATCTCCGCAACCAAGCCTCGTTGGTGGTTGCGGTTTTCACCGTTAGACTGACAGTAAAGAGACCTTTCCATCCATGTACGCCATTTTTTAAATCTCCACAAAAAAATTTTCATCACTTTTTGCGATGCCGGCATCGTTAAAAACTTTAAAAATCAAAATGTCTTTGAAACCCTATATCTCCGCAACCAAGCCTCGTTGGTGGTTGCGGTTTTCACCATTAAACTTACAGTAAAGAGACCTTTCCATCCATGTACGCCATTTTTTAAATCTCCACAAAAAAATTTTTCATCACTTTTTGACAAAACTTGCGATGCCGGCATCGTTAAAAACTTTAAAAATCAAAATGTCTTTGAAACCCTATATCTCCGCAACCAAGCCTCGTTGGTGGTTGCGGTTTTCACCGTTAGACTGACAGTAAAGAGACCTTTCCATCCATGTACGCCATTTTTTAAATCTCCACAAAAAAAATTTCATCACTTTTTGCGAACCGGCATCGTTAAAAACTTTAAAAATAAAAATGTCTTTGAAACCCTATATCTCCGCAACCAAGCCTCGTTGGTGGTTGCGGTTTTCACCGTTAGACTGACAGTAAAGAGACCTTTCCATCCATGTACGCCATTTTTTAAATCTCCACAAAAAAAATTTCATCACTTTTTGCGATGCCGGCATCGTTAAAAACTTTAAAAATCAAAATGTCTTTGAAACCCTATATCTCCGCAACCAAGCCTCGTTGGTGGTTGCAGTTTTTACCATTAAACTGACAGTAAAGAGACCTTTCCATCCATGTACGCCATTTTTTAAATCTCCACAAAAAAATTTTTCATCACTTTTTGACAAAACTTGCGATGCCGGCATCGTTAAAAACTTTAAAAATCAAAATGTCTTTGAAACCCTATATCTCCGCAACCAAGCCTCGTTGGTGGTTGCGGTTTTCACCATTAAACTGACAGTAAAGAGACCTTTCCATCCATGTACGCCATTTTTTAAATCTCCACAAAAAAATTTTTCATCACTTTTTGACAAAACTTGCGATGCCGGCATCGTTAAAAACTTTAAAAATCAAAATGTCTTTGAAACCCTATATCTCCGCAACCAAGCCTCGTTGGTGGTTGCGGTTTTCACCGTTAAACTGACAGTAAAGAGACCTTTCCATCCATGTACGCCATTTTTTAAATCTCCACAAAAAAATGTTTCATCACTTTTTGACAAAACTTGCGATGCCGGCATCGTTAAAAACTTTAAAAATCAAAATGTCTTTGAAACCCTTTATCTCCGCAACCAAACCTCGTTGGTGGTTGCGGTTTTCACCATTAAACTGACAGTAAAGAGACCTTTCCATCCATGTACGCCATTTTTTAAATCTCCACAAAAAAATTTTTCATCACTTTTTGACAAAACTTGCGATGCCGGCATCGTTAAAAACTTTAAAAATCAAAATGTCTTTGAAACCCTATATCTCCGCAACCAAGCCTCGTTGGTGGTTGCGGTTTTCACCGTTAAACTGACAGTAAAGAGACCTTTCCATCCATGTACGCCATTTTTTAAATCTCCACAAAAAAATTTTCATCACTTATTGCGATGCCGGCATCGTTAAAAACTTTAAAAATCAAAATGTCTTTGAAACCCTATATCTCCGCAACCAAACCTCGTTGGTGGTTGCAGTTTTCACCATTAAACTGACAGTAAAGAGACCTTTCCATCCATGTACGCCATTTTTTAAATCTCCACAAAAAAAATTTTCATCACTTTTTGACAAAACCAAACCTCGTTGGTGGTTGCAGTTTTCACCATTAAACTGACAGTAAAGATACGTTTCCATCCATGTACGCCATTTTTTAAATCTCCACAAAAAAATTTTTCATCACTTTTTGACAAAACTTGCGATGCCATCATCGTTAAAAACTTTAAAATCAAAATGTCTTTGAAACCCTATATCTCCGCAACCAAGCCTCGTTGGTGGTTGCGGTTTTCACCATTAAACTGACAGTAAAGAGACCTTTCCATCCATGTACGCCATTTTTTAAATCTCCACAAAAAAATTTTTCATCACTTTTTGACAAAACTTGCGATGCCGGCATCGTTAAAAACTTTAAAAATCAAAATGTCTTTGAAACCCTATATCTCCGCAACCAAGCCTCGTTGGTGGTTGCGGTTTTCACCGTTAGACTGACAGTAAAGAGACCTTTCCATCCATGTACGCCATTTTTTAAATCTCCACAAAAAAATTTTTCATCACTTTTTGACAAAACTTGCGATGCCGGCATCGTTAAAAACTTTAAAAATCAAAATGTCTTTGAAACCCTATATCTCCGCAACCAAGCCTCGTTGGTGGTTGCAGTTTTTACCATTAAACTGACAGTAAAGAGACCTTTCCATCCATGTACGCCATTTTTTAAATCTCCACAAACAAATTTTTCATCACTTTTTGACAAAACTTGCGATGCCGGCATCGTTAAAAACTTTAAAAATCAAAATGTCTTTGAAACCCTATATCTCCGCAACCAAGCCTCGTTGGTGGTTGCAGTTTTCACCATTAAACTGACAGTAAAGAGACCTTTCCATCCATGTACGCCATTTTTTAAATCTCCACAAAAAAATTTTCATCACTTTTTGCGATGCCGGCATCGTTAAAAACTTTAAAAATCAAAATGTCTTTGAAACCCTATATCTCCGCAACCAAGCCTCGTTGGTGGTTGCGGTTTTCACCGTTAGACTGACAGTAAAGAGACCTTTCCATCCATGTACGCCATTTTTTAAATCTCCACAAAAAAAATTTCATCACTTTTTGACAAAACTTGCGATGCCGGCATCGTTAAAAACTTTAAAAATCAAAATGTCTTTGAAACCCTATATCTCCGCAACCAAGCCTCGTTGGTGGTTGCGGTTTTCACCATTAAACTGACAGTAAAGAGACCTTTCCATCCATGTACGCCATTTTTTAAATCTCCACAAAAAAATTTTTCATCACTTTTTGACAAAACTTGCGATGCCGGCATCGTTAAAAACTTTAAAAATCAAAATGTCTTTGAAACCCTTTATCTCCGCAACCAAACCTCGTTGGTGGTTGCAGTTTTCACCATTAAACTGACAGTAAAGAGACCTTTCCATCCATGTACGCCATTTTTTAAATCTCCACAAAAAAATGTTTCATCACTTTTTGACAAAACTTGCGATGCCGGCATCGTTAAAAACTTTGAAAATCAAAATGTCTTTGAAACCCTATATCTCCGCAACCAAGCCTCGTTGGTGGTTGCGGTTTTCACCATTAAACTGACAGTAAAGAGACCTTTCCATCCATGTACGCCATTTTTTAAATCTCCACAAAAAAATTTTTCATCACTTTTTGACAAAACTTGCGATGCCGGCATCGTTAAAAACTTTAAAAATCAAAATGTCTTTGAAACCCTATATCTCCGCAACCAAGCCTCGTTGGTGGTTGCGGTTTTCACCGTTAAACTGACAGTAAAGAGACCTTTCCATCCATGTACGCCATTTTTTAAATCTCCACAAAAAAATGTTTCATCACTTTTTGACAAAACTTGCGATGCCGGCATCGTTAAAAACTTTAAAAATCAAAATGTCTTTGAAACCCTTTATCTCCGCAACCAAACCTCGTTGGTGGTTGCGGTTTTCACCATTAAACTGACAGTAAAGAGACCTTTCCATCCATGTACGCCATTTTTTAAATCTCCACAAAAAAATTTTTCATCACTTTTTGACAAAACTTGCGATGCCGGCATCGTTAAAAACTTTAAAAATCAAAATGTCTTTGAAACCCTATATCTCCGCAACCAAGCCTCGTTGGTGGTTGCGGTTTTCACCGTTAAACTGACAGTAAAGAGACCTTTCCATCCATGTACGCCATTTTTTAAATCTCCACAAAAAAATTTTCATCACTTATTGCGATGCCGGCATCGTTAAAAACTTTAAAAATCAAAATGTCTTTGAAACCCTATATCTCCGCAACCAAACCTCGTTGGTGGTTGCAGTTTTCACCATTAAACTGACAGTAAAGAGACCTTTCCATCCATGTACGCCATTTTTTAAATCTCCACAAAAAAAATTTTCATCACTTTTTGACAAAACCAAACCTCGTTGGTGGTTGCAGTTTTCACCATTAAACTGACAGTAAAGAGACGTTTCCATCCATGTACGCCATTTTTTAAATCTCCACAAAAAAATTTTTCATCACTTTTTGACAAAACTTGCGATGCCATCATCGTTAAAAACTTTAAAATCAAAATGTCTTTGAAACCCTATATCTCCGCAACCAAGCCTCGTTGGTGGTTGCGGTTTTCACCGTTAGACTGACAGTAAAGAGACATTTCCATCCATGTACGCCATTTTTTAAATCTCCACAAAAAAATTTTCATCACTTTTTGCGATGCCGGCATCGTTAAAAACTTTAAAAATCAAAATGTCTTTGAAACCCTATATCTCCGCAACCAAGCCTCGTTGGTGGTTGCAGTTTTCACCATTAAACTGACAGTAAAGAGACCTTTCCATCCATGTACGCCATTTTTTAAATCTCCACAAAAAAATTTTTCATCACTTTTTGACAAAACTTGCGATGCCGGCATCGTTAAAAACTTTAAAATCAAAATGTCTTTGAAACCCTATATCTCCGCAACCAAGCCTCGTTGGTGGTTGCGGTTTTCACCGTTAGACTGACAGTAAAGAGACCTTTCCATCCATGTACGCCATTTTTTAAATCTCCACAAAAAAATTTGTCATCACTTTTTGACAAAACTTGCGATGCCGGCATCGTTAAAAACTTTAAAAATCAAAATGTCTTTGAAACCCTATATCTCCGCAACCAAACCTCGTTGGTGGTTGCAGTTTTCACCATTAAACTGACAGTAAAGAGACGTTTCCATCCATGTACGCCATTTTTTAAATCTCCACAAAAAAATTTTTCATCACTTTTTGACAAAACTTGCGATGCCGGCATCGTTAAAAACTTTAAAATCAAAATGTCTTTGAAACCCTATATCTCCGCAACCAAGCCTCGTTGGTGGTTGCGGTTTTCACCGTTAGACTGACAGTAAAGAGACATTTCCTTCCATGTACGCCATTTTTTAAATCTCCACAAAAAAATTTTCATCACTTTTTGCGATGCCGGCATCGTTAAAAACTTTAAAAATCAAAATGTCTTTGAAACCCTATATCTCCGCAACCAAACCTCGTTGGTGGTTGCAGTTTTCACCATTAAACTGACAGTAAAGAGACGTTTCCATCCATGTACGCCATTTTTTAAATCTCCACAAAAAAATTTTTCATCACTTTTTGACAAAACTTGCGATGCCGGCATCGTTAAAAACTTTAAAATCAAAATGTCTTTGAAACCCTATATCTCCGCAACCAAGCCTCGTTGGTGGTTGCGGTTTTCACCGTTAGACTGACAGTAAAGAGACCTTTCCATCCATGTACGCCATTTTTTAAATCTCCACAAAAAAATTTTTCATCACTTTTTGACAAAACTTGCGATGCCGGCATCGTTAAAAACTTTAAAAATCAAAATGTCTTTGAAACCCTATATCTCCGCAACCAAGCCCCGTTGGTGGTTGCGGTTTTCACCGTTAGACTGACAGTAAAGAGACATTTCCTTCCATGTACGCCATTTTTTAAATCTCCACAAAAAAATTTTCATCACTTTTTGCGATGCCGGCATCGTTAAAAACTTTAAAAATCAAAATGTCTTTGAAACCCTATATCTCCGCAACCAAACCTCGTTGGTGGTTGCAGTTTTCACCATTAAACTGACAGTAAAGAGACCTTTCCATCCATGTACGCCATTTTTTAAATCTCCACAAAAAAATTTTTCATCACTTTTTGACAAAACTTGCGATGCCGGCATCGTTAAAAACTTTAAAAATCAAAATGTCTTTGAAACCCTATATCTCCGCAACCAAGCCTCGTTGGTGGTTGCGGTTTTCACCGTTAGACTGACAGTAAAGAGACCTTTCCATCCATGTACGCCATTTTTTAAATCTCCACAAAAAAATTTTTCATCACTTTTTGACAAAACTTGCGATGCCGGCATCGTTAAAAACTTTAAAAATCAAAATGTCTTTGAAACCCTATATCTCCGCAACCAAGCCTCGTTAGTGGTTGCTGGCAGTAGCCAGTCTAACGGTGAAAACCGCATCGTTAAAAACTGCCGGCATCGTTATAAAAACTTTAAAAATCAAAATGTCTTTGAAACCCTATATCTCCGCAACCAAGCCCCGTTGGTGGTTGCGGTTTTCACCGTTAGACTGACAGTAAAGAGACATTTCCTTCCATGTACGCCATTTTTTAAATCTCCACAAAAAAATTTTCATCACTTTTTGCGATGCCGGCATCGTTAAAAACTTTAAAAATCAAAATGTCTTTGAAACCCTATATCTCCGCAACCAAGCCTCGTTGGTGGTTGCAGTTTTCACCGTTTGACTGACAGTAAAGAGACCTTTCCATCCATGTACGCCATTTTTTAAATCTCCATAAAAAAATTTTTCATCACTTTTTGACAAAACTTGCGATGCCGGCATCGTTAAAAACTTTAAAAATCAAAATGTCTTTGAAACCCTATATCTCCGCAACCAAGCCTCGTTGGTGGTTGCGGTTTTCACCGTTATACTGACAGTAAAGAGACCTTTCCATCCATGTACGCTATTTTTTAAATCTCAACAAAAAAAATTTTCATCACTTTTTGACAAAACTTGCGATGCCGGCATCGTTAAAAACTTTAAAAATCAAAATGTCTTTGAAACCCTATATCTCCGCAACCAAGCCTCGTTGGTGGTTGCGGTTTTCACCGTTAGACTGACAGTAAAGAGACCTTTCCATCCATGTACGCCATTTTTTAAATCTC
Organism: Epistrophe eligans; assembly: GCA_951394125.1. Classification (NCBI taxonomy): domain Eukaryota; kingdom Metazoa; phylum Arthropoda; class Insecta; order Diptera; family Syrphidae; genus Epistrophe; species Epistrophe eligans. The sequence continues at coordinate 73,668,656 of OX596029.1, read as the reverse complement.
CACAAAAAAATTTTCATCACTTTTTGCGATGCATCGTTAAAAACTTTAAAAATCAAAATGTCTTTGAAACCCTATATCTCCGCAACCAAGCCTCGTTGGTGGTTGCGGTTTTCACCGTTAGACTGACAGTAAAGAGACCTTCCATCCATGTACGCCATTTTTTAAATCTCCACAAAAAAATTTTCATCACTTTTTGCGATGCCGGCATCGTTAAAAACTTTAAAAATCAAAATGTCTTTGAAACCCTATATCTCCGCAACCAAGCCTCGTTGGTAGTTGCGGTTTTCACCATTAAACTGACAGTAAAGAGACGTTTCCATCCATGTACGCCATTTTTTAAATCTCCACAAAAAAATTTTCATCACTTTTTGCGATGCCGGCATCGTTAAAAACTTTAAAAATCAAAATGTCTTTGAAACCCGATATCTCCGCAACCAAGCCTCGTTGGTGGTTGCGGTTTTCACCGTTAGACTGACAGTGAAGAGACCTTTCCATCCATGTACGCCATTTTTTAAATCTCCACAAAAAAAATTTCATCACTTTTTGCGATGCCGGCATCGTTAAAAACTTTAAAAATCAAAATGTCTTTGAAACCCTATATCTCCGCAACCAAGCCTCGTTGGTGGTTGCAGTTTTCACCATTAAACTGACAGTAAAGAGACCTTTCCATCCATGTACGCCATTTTTTAAATCTCCACAAACAAATTTTTCATCACTTTTTGACAAAACTTGCGATGCCGGCATCGTTAAAAACTTTAAAAATCAAAATGTCTTTGAAACCCTATATCTCCGCAACCAAGCCTCGTTGGTGGTTGCAGTTTTCACCATTAAACTGACAGTAAAGAGACGTTTCCATCCATGTACGCCATTTTTTAAATCTCCACAAAAAAATTTTTCATCACTTTTTGACAAAACTTGCGATGCCGGCATCGTTAAAAACTTTAAAAATCAAAATGTCTTTGAAACCCTATATCTCCGCAACCAAGCCTCGTTGGTGGTTGCGGTTTTGACCGTTAGACTGACAGTAAAGAGACCTTTCCATCCATGTACGCCATTTTTTAAATCTCCGCAAAAAAATTTTTCATCACTTTTTGACAAAACTTGCGATGCCGGCATCGTTAAAAACTTTAAAAATCAAAATGTCTTTGAAACCCTATATCTCCGCAACCAAGCCTCGTTGGTGGTTGCGGTTTTCACCGTTAGACTGACAGTAAAGAGACCTTTCCATCCATGTACGCCATTTTTTAAATCTCAACAAAAAAATTTTTTATCACTTTTTGACAAAACTTGCGATGCCGGCATCGTTAAAAACTTTAAAAATCAAAATGTCTTTGAAACCCTATATCTCCGCAACCAAGCCTCGTTGGTGGTTGCGGTTTTCACCGTTAGACTGACAGTAAAGAGACCTTTCCATCCATGTACGCTATTTTTTAAATCTCAACAAAAAAATTTTTCATCACTTTTTGACAAAACTTGCGATGCCGGCATCGTTAAAAACTTTAAAAATCAAAATGTCTTTGAAACCCTATATCTCCGCAACCAAGCCTCGTTGGTGGTTGCGGTTTTCACCGTTAGACTGACAGTAAAGAGACCTTTCCATCCATGTACGCCATTTTTTAAATCTCCACAAAAAAATTTTCATCACTTTTTGCGATGCCGGCATCGTTAAAAACTTTAAAAATCAAAATGTCTTTGAAACCCTATATCTCCGCAACCAAGCCTCGTTGGTGGTTGCGGTTTTCACCGTTAGACTGACAGTAAAGAGACCTTTCCATCCATGTACGCCATTTTTTAAATCTCCACAAAAAAATTTTCATCACTTTTTGCGATGTCGGCATCGTTAAAAACTTTAAAAATCAAAATGTCTTTGAAACCCTATATCTCCGCAACCAAGCCTCGTTGGTGGTTGCGGTTTTCACCGTTAGACTGACAGTAAAGAGACCTTTCCATCCATGTACGCCATTTTTTAAATCTCCACAAAAAAATTTTTCATCACTTTTTGACAAAACTTGCGATGCCGGCATCGTTAAAAACTTTAAAAATCAAAATGTCTTTGAAACCCTATATCTCCGCAACCAAGCCTCGTTGGTGGTTGCGGTTTTCACCGTTAGACTGACAGTAAAGAGACCTTTCCATCCATGTACGCCATTTTTTAAATCTCCACAAAAAAATTTTCATCACTTTTTGCGATGCCGGCATCGTTAAAAACTTTAAAAATCAAAATGTCTTTGAAACCCTATATCTCCGCAACCAAGCCTCGTTGGTGGTTGCGGTTTTCACCGTTAGACTGACAGTAAAGAGACCTTTCCATCCATGTACGCCATTTTTTAAATCTCCACAAAAAAATTTTCATCACTTTTTGCGATGCCGGCATCGTTAAAAACTTTAAAAATCAAAATGTCTTTGAAACCCTATATCTCCGCAACCAAGCCTCGTTGGTGGTTGCGGTTTTCACCATTAAACTGACAGTAAAGAGACCTTTTCATCCATGTACGCCATTTTTTAAATCTCCACAAAAAAATTTTTCATCACTTTTTGACAAAACTTGCGATGCCGGCATCGTTAAAAACTTTAAAAATCAAAATGTCTTTGAAACCCTATATCTCCGCAACCAAGCCTCGTTGGTGGTTGCGGTTTTCACCGTTAGACTGACAGTAAAGAGACCTTTCCATCCATGTACGCCATTTTTTAAATCTCCACAAAAAAATTTTCATCACTTTTTGCGATGCCGGCATCGTTAAAAACTTTAAAAATCAAAATGTCTTTGAAACCCTATATCTCCGCAACCAAGCCTCGTTAGTGGTTGCAGTTTTCACCATTAAACTGACAGTAAAGAGACCTTTCCATCCATGTACGCCATTTTTTAAATCTCCACAAACAAATTTTTCATCACTTTTTGACAAAACTTGCGATGCCGGCATCGTTAAAAACTTTAAAAATCAAAATGTCTTTGAAACCCTATATCTCCGCAACCAAGCCTCGTTGATGGTTGCGGTTTTTACCGTTAAACTGACAGTAAAGAGACCTTTGCATCCATGTACGCCATTTTTTAAATCTCCACAAAAAAATTTTCATCACTTTTTGCGATGCCGGCATCGTTAAAAACTTTAAAAATCAAAATGTCTTTGAAACCCTATATCTCCGCAACCAAGCCTCGTTGGTGGTTGCGGTTTTCACCATTAAACTGACAGTAAAGAGACCTTTTCATCCATGAACGCCATTTTTTAAATCTCCACAAACAAATTTTTCATCACTTTTTGACAAAACTTGCGATGCCGGCATCGTTAAAAACTTTAAAAATCAAAATGTCTTTGAAACCCTATATCTCCGCAACCAAGCCTCGTTGGTGGTTGCGGTTTTGACCGTTAGACTGACAGTAAAGAGACCTTTTCATCCATGAACGCCATTTTTTAAATCTCCACAAACAAATTTTTCATCACTTTTTGACAAAACTTGCGATGCCGGCATCGTTAAAAACTTTAAAAATCAAAATGTCTTTGAAACCCTATATCTCCGCAACCAAGCCTCGTTGGTGGTTGCGGTTTTCACCGTTAGACTGACAGTAAAGAGACCTTTCCATCCATGTACGCTATTTTTTAAATCTCCACAAAAAAATTTTCATCACTTTTTGCGATGCCGGCATCGTTAAAAACTTTAAAAATCAAAATGTCTTTGAAACCCTATATCTCCGCAACCAAGCCTCGTTGGTGGTTGCAGTTTTCACCATTAAACTGACAGTAAAGAGACGTTTCCATCCATGTACGCTATTTTTTAAATCTCCACAAAAAAATTTTTCATCACTTTTTGACAAAACTTGCGATGCCGGCATCGTTAAAAACTTTAAAAATCAAAATGTCTTTGAAACCCTATATCTCCGCAACCAAACCTCGTTGGTGGTTGCAGTTTTCACCATTAAACTGACAGTAAAGAGACCTTTCCATCCATGTACGCCATTTTTTAAATCTCCACAAAAAAATTTTTCATCACTTTTTGACAAAACTTGCGATGCCGGCATCGTTAAAAACTTTAAAAATCAAAATGTCTTTGAAACCCTATATCTCCGCAACCAAGCCTCGTTGGTGGTTGCGGTTTTCACCATTAAACTGACAGTAAAGAGACCTTTCCATCCATGTACGCCATTTTTTAAATCTCCACAAAAAAATTTTCATCACTTTTTGCGATGCCGGCATCGTTAAAAACTTTAAAAATCAAAATGTCTTTGAAACCCTATATCTCCGCAACCAAGCCTCGTTGGTGGTTGCGGTTTTCACCGTTAGACTGACAGTAAAGAGACCTTTCCATCCATGTACGCCATTTTTTAAATCTCCACAAAAAAATTTTTCATCACTTTTTGACAAAACTTGCAACAAAACCGGCATCGTTAAAAACTTTAAAAATCAAAATGTCTTTGAAACCCTATATCTCCGCAACCAAGCCTCGTTGGTGGTTGCAGTTTTCACCATTAAACTGACAGTAAAGAGACCTTTTCATCCATGTACGCCATTTTTTAAATCTCCACAAAAAAATTTTCATCACTTTTTGCGATGCCGGCATCGTTAAAAACTTTAAAAATCAAAATGTCTTTGAAACCCTATATCTCCGCAACCAAGCCTCGTTGGTGGTTGCGGTTTTCACCGTTAGACTGACAGTAAAGAGACCTTTCCATCCATGTACGCCATTTTTTAAATCTCCACAAAAAAATTTTTCATCACTTTTTGACAAAACTTGCAACAAAACCGGCATCGTTAAAAACTTTAAAAATCAAAATGTCTTTGAAACCCTATATCTCCGCAACCAAGCCTCGTTGGTGGTTGCGGTTTTCACCATTAAACTGACAGTAAAGAGACCTTTTCATCCATGAACGCCATTTTTTAAATCTCCACAAACAAATTTTTCATCACTTTTTGACAAAACTTGCGATGCCGGCATCGTTAAAAACTTTAAAAATCAAAATGTCTTTGAAACCCTATATCTCCGCAACCAAGCCTCGTTGGTGGTTGCAGTTTTCACCATTAAACTGACAGTAAAGAGACCTTTCCATCCATGTACGCCATTTTTTAAATCTCCACAAACAAATTTTTCATCACTTTTTGACAAAACTTGCGATGCCGGCATCGTTAAAAACTTTAAAAATCAAAATGTCTTTGAAACCCTATATCTCCGCAACCAAGCCTCGTTGGTGGTTGCAGTTTTCACCATTAAACTGACAGTAAAGAGACCTTTCCATCCATGTACGCCATTTTTTAAATCTCCACAAAAAAATTTTTCATCACTTTTTGATAAAACTTGCGATGCCGGCATCGTTAAAAACTTTAGAAATCAAAATGTCTTTGAAACCCTATATCTCCGCAACCAAGCCTCGTTGGTGGTTGCGGTTTTCACCGTTAAACTGACAGTAAAGAGACCTTTCCATCCATGTACGCCATTTTTTAAATCTCCACAAAAAAATTTTCATCACTTTTTGCGATGCCGGCATCGTTAAAAACTTTAAAAATCAAAATGTCTTTGAAACCCTATATCTCCGCAACCAAGCCTCGTTGGTGGTTGCAGTTTTCACCATTAAACTGACAGTAAAGAGACCTTTCCATCCATGTACGCCATTTTTTAAATCTCCACAAACAAATTTTTCATCACTTTTTGACAAAACTTGCGATGCCGGCATCGTTAAAAACTTTAAAAATCAAAATGTCTTTGAAACCCTATATCTCCGCAACCAAGCCTCGTTGGTGGTTGCGGTTTTCACCGTTAGACTGACAGTAAAGAGACCTTTCCATCCATGTACGATATTTTTTAAATCTCCACAAAAAAATTTTTCATCACTTTTTGACAAAACTTGCGATGCCGGCATCGTTAAAAACTTTAAAAATCAAAATGTCTTTGAAACCCTATATCTCCGCAACCAAGCCTCGTTGGTGGTTGCGGTTTTCACCGTTAGACTGACAGTAAAGAGACCTTTCCATCCATGTACGCCATTTTTTAAATCTCCACAAAAAAAATTTCATCACTTTTTGCATAGCCGGCATCGTTAAAAACTTTAAAAATCAAAATGTCTTTGAAACCCTATATCTCCGCAACCAAGCCTCGTTGGTGGTTGCGGTTTTCACCGTTAGACTGACAGTAAAGAGACCTTTCCATCCATGTACGCAATTTTTTAAATCTCCACAAAAAAATTTTCATCACTTTTTGCGATGCCGGCATCGTTAAAAACTTTAAAAATCAAAATGTCTTTGAAACCCTATATCTCCGCAACCAAACCTCGTTGGTGGTTGCAGTTTTCACCATTAAACTGACAGTAAAGAGACCTTTCCATCCATGTACGCCATTTTTTAAATCTCCACAAAAAAATTTTTCATCACTTTTTGACAAAACTTGCGATGCCGGCATCGTTAAAAACTTTAAAAATCAAAATGTCTTTGAAACCCTATATCTCCGCAACCAAGCCTCGTTGGTGGTTGCGGTTTTGACCGTTAGACTGACAGTAAAGAGACCTTTCCATCCATGTACGCCATTTTTTAAATCTCAACAAAAAAATTTTTCATCACTTTTTGACAAAACTTGCGATGCCGGCATCGTTAAAAACTTTAAAAATCAAAATGTCTTTGAAACCCTATATCTCCGCAACCAAGCCTCGTTGGTGGTTGCGGTTTTCACCGTTAGACTGACAGTAAAGAGACCTTTCCATTCATGTACGCCATTTTTTAAATCTCCACAAAAAAAATTTTCATCACTTTTTGCGATGCCGTTAAAAACTTTAAAAATCAAAATGTCTTTGAAACCCTATATCTCCGCAACCAAGCCTCGTTGGTGGTTGCGGTTTTCACCATTAAACTGACAGTAAAGAGACCTTTCCATCCATGTACGCCATTTTTTAAATCTCCACAAAAAAATTTTCATCACTTTTTGCGATCCGGCATCGTTAAAAACTTTAAAAATCAAAATGTCTTTGAAACCCTATATCTCCGCAACCAAGCCTCGTTGGTGGTTGCGGTTTTCACCGTTAGACTGACAGTAAAGAGACCTTTCCATCCATGTACGCCATTTTTTAAATCTCCACAAAAAAATTTTTCATCACTTTTTGACAAAACTTGCGATGCCGGCATCGTTAAAAACTTTAAAAATCAAAATGTCTTTGAAACCCTATATCTCCGCAACCAAGCCTCGTTGGTGGTTGCGGTTTTGACCGTTAGACTGACAGTAAAGAGACCTTTCCATCCATGTACGCCATTTTTTAAATCTCAACAAAAAAATTTTTCATCACTTTTTGACAAAACTTGCGATGCCGGCATCGTTAAAAACTTTAAAAATCAAAATGTCTTTGAAACCCTATATCTCCGCAACCAAGCCTCGTTGGTGGTTGCGGTTTTCACCGTTAGACTGACAGTAAAGAGACCTTTCCATTCATGTACGCCATTTTTTAAATCTCCACAAAAAAAATTTTCATCACTTTTTGCGATGCCGTTAAAAACTTTAAAAATCAAAATGTCTTTGAAACCCTATATCTCCGCAACCAAGCCTCGTTGGTGGTTGCGGTTTTCACCATTAAACTGACAGTAAAGAGACCTTTCCATCCATGTACGCCATTTTTTAAATCTCCACAAAAAAATTTTCATCACTTTTTGCGATGCCGGCATCGTTAAAAACTTTAAAAATCAAAATGTCTTTGAAACCCTATATCTCCGCAACCAAGCCTCGTTGGTGGTTGCGGTTTTCACCGTTAGACTGACAGTAAAGAGACCTTTCCATCCATGTACGCTATTTTTTAAATCTCCACCAAAAAATTTTCATCACTTTTTGCGATGCCGGCATCGTTAAAAACTTTAAAAATCAAAATGTCTTTGAAACCCTATATCTCCGCAACCAAGCCTCGTTGGTGGTTGCGGTTTTCACCGTTAGACTGACAGTAAAGAGACCTTTCCATCCATGTACGCTATTTTTTAAATCTCCACAAAAAAATTTTCATCACTTTTTGCGATGCCGGCATCGTTAAAAACTTTAAAAATCAAAATGTCTTTGAAACCCTATATCTCCGCAACCAAGCCTCGTTGGTGGTTGCAGTTTTCACCATTAAACTGACAGTAAAGAGACCTTTCCATCCATGTACGCCATTTTTTAAATCTCCACAAAAAAATTTTTCATCACTTTTTGACAAAACTTGCGATGCCGGCATCGTTAAAAACTTTAAAAATCAAAATGTCTTTGAAACCCTATATCTCCGCAACCAAACCTCGTTGGTGGTTGCAGTTTTCACCATTAAACTGACAGTAAAGAGACCTTTCCATCCATGTACGCCATTTTTTAAATCTCCACAAAAAAATTTTTCATCACTTTTTGACAAAACTTGCGATGCCGGCATCGTTAAAAACTTTAAAAATCAAAATGTCTTTGAAACCCTATATCTCCGCAACCAAGCCTCGTTGGTGGTTGCGGTTTTCACCATTAAACTGACAGTAAAGAGACCTTTCCATCCATGTACGCCATTTTTTAAATCTCCACAAAAAAATTTTCATCACTTTTTGCGATGCCGGCATCGTTAAAAACTTTAAAAATCAAAATGTCTTTGAAACCCTATATCTCCGCAACCAAGCCTCGTTGGTGGTTGCGGTTTTCACCATTAAACTGACAGTAAAGAGACCTTTCCATCCATGTACGCCATTTTTTAAATCTCCACAAAAAAATTTTTCATCACTTTTTGACAAAACTTGCGATGCCGGCATCGTTAAAAACTTTAAAAATCAAAATGTCTTTGAAACCCTATATCTCCGCAACCAAGCCTCGTTGGTGGTTGCGGTTTTCACCATTAAACTGACAGTAAAGAGACCTTTCCATCCATGTACGCCATTTTTTAAATCTCCACAAAAAAATTTTCATCACTTTTTGCGATGCCGGCATCGTTAAAAACTTTAAAAATCAAAATGTCTTTGAAACCCTATATCTCCGCAACCAAGCCTCGTTGGTGGTTGCGGTTTTCACCGTTAAACTGACAGTAAAGAGACCTTTCATCCATGTACGCCATTTTTTAAATCTCCACAAAAAAATTTTCATCACTTTTTGCGATGCCGGCATCGTTAAAAACTTTAAAAATCAAAATGTCTTTGAAACCCTATATCTCCGCAACCAAGCCTCGTTGGTGGTTGCGGTTTTCACCGTTAGACTGACAGTAAAGAGACCTTTCCATCCATGTACGCCATTTTTTAAATCTCCACAAAAAAATTTTTCATCACTTTTTGACAAAACTTGCAACAAAACCGGCATCGTTAAAAACTTTAAAAATCAAAATGTCTTTGAAACCCTATATGTCCGCAACCAAGCCTCGTTGGTGGTTGCAGTTTTCACCATTAAACTGACAGTAAAGAGACCTTTCCATCCATGTACGCCATTTTTTAAATCTCCACAAAAAAATTTTTCATCACTTTTTGACAAAACTTGCGATGCCGGCATCGTTAAAAACTTTAAAAATCAAAATGTCTTTGAAACCCTATATCTCCGCAACCAAGCCTCGTTGGTGGTTGCGGTTTTCACCGTTAGACTGACAGTAAAGAGACCTTTCCATCCATGTACGCCATTTTTTAAATCTCCACAAAAAAATTTTCATCACTTTTTGCGATGCCGGCATCGTTAAAAACTTTAAAAATCAAAATGTCTTTGAAACCCTATATCTCCGCAACCAAGCCTCGTTGGTGGTTGCAGTTTTCACCATTAAACTGACAGTAAAGAGACCTTTCCATCCATGTACGCCATTTTTTAAATCTCCACAAACAAATTTTTCATCACTTTTTGACAAAACTTGCGATGCCGGCATCGTTAAAAACTTTAAAAATCAAAATGTCTTTGAAACCCTATATCTCCGCAACCAAGCCTCGTTGATGGTTGCGGTTTTTACCGTTAAACTGACAGTAAAGAGACCTTTGCATCCATGTACGCCATTTTTTAAATCTCCACAAAAAAATTTTCATCACTTTTTGCGATGCCGGCATCGTTAAAAACTTTAAAAATCAAAATGTCTTTGAAACCCTATATCTCCGCAACCAAGCCTCGTTGGTGGTTACGGTTTTCACCATTAAACTGACAGTAAAGAGACCTTTTCATCCATGAACGCCATTTTTTAAATCTCCACAAACAAATTTTTCATCACTTTTTGACAAAACTTGCGATGCCGGCATCGTTAAAAACTTTAAAAATCAAAATGTCTTTGAAACCCTATATCTCCGCAACCAAGCCTCGTTGGTGGTTGCAGTTTTCACCATTAAACTGACAGTAAAGAGACCTTTCCATCCATGTACGCCATTTTTTAAATCTCCACAAAAAAATTTTTCATCACTTTTTGACAAAACTTGTGATGCCGGCATCGTTAAAAACTTTAAAAATCAAAATGTCTTTGAAACCCTATATCTCCGCAACCAAGCCTCGTTGGTGGTTGCAGTTTTCACCATTAAACTGACAGTAAAGAGACCTTTCCATCCATGTACGCCATTTTTTAAATCTCCACAAAAAAATTTTTCATCACTTTTTGATAAAACTTGCGATGCCGGCATCGTTAAAAACTTTAGAAATCAAAATGTCTTTGAAACCCTATATCTCCGCAACCAAGCCTCGTTGGTGGTTGCGGTTTTCACCGTTAAACTGACAGTAAAGAGACCTTTTCATCCATGTACGCCATTTTTTAAATCTCCACAAAAAAATTTTCATCACTTTTTGCGATGCCGGCATCGTTAAAAACTTTAAAAATCAAAATGTCTTTGAAACCCTATATCTCCGCAACCAAGCCTCGTTGGTGGTTGCAGTTTTCACCATTAAACTGACAGTAAAGAGACCTTTCCATCCATGTACGCCATTTTTTAAATCTCCACAAACAAATTTTTCATCACTTTTTGACAAAACTTGCGATGCCGGCATCGTTAAAAACTTTAAAAATCAAAATGTCTTTGAAACCCTATATCTCCGCAACCAAGCCTCGTTGGTGGTTGCGGTTTTCACCGTTAGACTGACAGTAAAGAGACCTTTCCATCCATGTACGATATTTTTTAAATCTCCACAAAAAAATTTTTCATCACTTTTTGACAAAACTTGCGATGCCGGCATCGTTAAAAACTTTAAAAATCAAAATGTCTTTGAAACCCTATATCTCCGCAACCAAGCCTCGTTGGTGGTTGCGGTTTTCACCGTTAGACTGACAGTAAAGAGACCTTTCCATCCATGTACGCCATTTTTTAAATCTCCACAAAAAAAATTTCATCACTTTTTGCATAGCCGGCATCGTTAAAAACTTTAAAAATCAAAATGTCTTTGAAACCCTATATCTCCGCAACCAAGCCTCGTTGGTGGTTGCGGTTTTCACCGTTAGACTGACAGTAAAGAGACCTTTCCATCCATGTACGCAATTTTTTAAATCTCCACAAAAAAATTTTCATCACTTTTTGCGATGCCGGCATCGTTAAAAACTTTAAAAATCAAAATGTCTTTGAAACCCTATATCTCCGCAACCAAACCTCGTTGGTGGTTGCAGTTTTCACCATTAAACTGACAGTAAAGAGACCTTTCCATCCATGTACGCCATTTTTTAAATCTCCACAAAAAAATTTTTCATCACTTTTTGACAAAACTTGCGATGCCGGCATCGTTAAAAACTTTAAAAATCAAAATGTCTTTGAAACCCTATATCTCCGCAACCAAGCCTCGTTGGTGGTTGCGGTTTTGACCGTTAGACTGACAGTAAAGAGACCTTTCCATCCATGTACGCCATTTTTTAAATCTCAACAAAAAAATTTTTCATCACTTTTTGACAAAACTTGCGATGCCGGCATCGTTAAAAACTTTAAAAATCAAAATGTCTTTGAAACCCTATATCTCCGCAACCAAGCCTCGTTGGTGGTTGCGGTTTTCACCGTTAGACTGACAGTAAAGAGACCTTTCCATTCATGTACGCCATTTTTTAAATCTCCACAAAAAAAATTTTCATCACTTTTTGCGATGCCGTTAAAAACTTTAAAAATCAAAATGTCTTTGAAACCCTATATCTCCGCAACCAAGCCTCGTTGGTGGTTGCGGTTTTCACCATTAAACTGACAGTAAAGAGACCTTTCCATCCATGTACGCCATTTTTTAAATCTCCACAAAAAAATTTTCATCACTTTTTGCGATGCCGGCATCGTTAAAAACTTTAAAAATCAAAATGTCTTTGAAACCCTATATCTCCGCAACCAAGCCTCGTTGGTGGTTGCGGTTTTCACCGTTAGACTGACAGTAAAGAGACCTTTCCATCCATGTACGCCATTTTTTAAATCTCCACAAAAAAATTTTTCATCACTTTTTGACAAAACTTGCGATGCCGGCATCGTTAAAAACTTTAAAAATCAAAATGTCTTTGAAACCCTATATCTCCGCAACCAAGCCTCGTTGGTGGTTGCGGTTTTGACCGTTAGACTGACAGTAAAGAGACCTTTCCATCCATGTACGCCATTTTTTAAATCTCAACAAAAAAATTTTTCATCACTTTTTGACAAAACTTGCGATGCCGGCATCGTTAAAAACTTTAAAAATCAAAATGTCTTTGAAACCCTATATCTCCGCAACCAAGCCTCGTTGGTGGTTGCGGTTTTCACCGTTAGACTGACAGTAAAGAGACCTTTCCATTCATGTACGCCATTTTTTAAATCTCCACAAAAAAAATTTTCATCACTTTTTGCGATGCCGTTAAAAACTTTAAAAATCAAAATGTCTTTGAAACCCTATATCTCCGCAACCAAGCCTCGTTGGTGGTTGCGGTTTTCACCATTAAACTGACAGTAAAGAGACCTTTCCATCCATGTACGCCATTTTTTAAATCTCCACAAAAAAATTTTCATCACTTTTTGCGATGCCGGCATCGTTAAAAACTTTAAAAATCAAAATGTCTTTGAAACCCTATATCTCCGCAACCAAGCCTCGTTGGTGGTTGCGGTTTTCACCGTTAGACTGACAGTAAAGAGACCTTTCCATCCATGTACGCTATTTTTTAAATCTCCACCAAAAAATTTTCATCACTTTTTGCGATGCCGGCATCGTTAAAAACTTTAAAAATCAAAATGTCTTTGAAACCCTATATCTCCGCAACCAAGCCTCGTTGGTGGTTGCGGTTTTGACCGTTAGACTGACAGTAAAGAGACCTTTCCATCCATGTACGCTATTTTTTAAATCTCCACAAAAAAATTTTCATCACTTTTTGCGATGCCGGCATCGTTAAAAACTTTAAAAATCAAAATGTCTTTGAAACCCTATATCTCCGCAACCAAGCCTCGTTGGTGGTTGCGGTTTTCACCGTTAGACTGACAGTAAAGAGACCTTTCCATCCATGTACGCCATTTTTTAAATCTCCACAAAAAAATTTTTCATCACTTTTTGACAAAACTTGCAACAAAACCGGCATCGTTAAAAACTTTAAAAATCAAAATGTCTTTGAAACCCTATATCTCCGCAACCAAGCCTCGTTGGTGGTTGCAGTTTTCACCATTAAACTGACAGTAAAGAGACCTTTCCATCCATGTACGCCATTTTTTAAATCTCCACAAAAAAATTTTTCATCACTTTTTGACAAAACTTGCGATGCCGGCATCGTTAAAAACTTTAAAAATCAAAATGTCTTTGAAACCCTATATCTCCGCAACCAAGCCTCGTTGATGGTTGCGGTTTTTACCGTTAAACTGACAGTAAAGAGACCTTTGCATCCATGTACGCCATTTTTTAAATCTCCACAAAAAAATTTTCATCACTTTTTGCGATGCCGGCATCGTTAAAAACTTTAAAAATCAAAATGTCTTTGAAACCCTATATCTCCGCAACCAAGCCTCGTTGGTGGTTGCGGTTTTCACCATTAAACTGACAGTAAAGAGACCTTCTCATCCATGAACGCCATTTTTTAAATCTCCACAAACAAATTTTTCATCACTTTTTGACAAAACTTGCGATGCCGGCATCGTTAAAAACTTTAAAAATCAAAATGTCTTTGAAACCCTATATCTCCGCAACCAAGCCTCGTTGGTGGTTGCAGTTTTCACCATTAAACTGACAGTAAAGAGACCTTTCCATCCATGTACGCCATTTTTTAAATCTCCACAAAAAAATTTTTCATCACTTTTTGATAAAACTTGCGATGCCGGCATCGTTAAAAACTTTAGAAATCAAAATGTCTTTGAAACCCTATATCTCCGCAACCAAGCCTCGTTGGTGGTTGCGGTTTTCACCGTTAAACTGACAGTAAAGAGACCTTTTCATCCATGTACGCCATTTTTTAAATCTCCACAAAAAAATTTTCATCACTTTTTGCGATGCCGGCATCGTTAAAAACTTTAAAAATCAAAATGTCTTTGAAACCCTATATCTCCGCAACCAAGCCTCGTTGGTGGTTGCAGTTTTCACCATTAAACTGACAGTAAAGAGCCAAATTTTTCATCACTTTTTGACAAAACTTGCGATGCCGGCATCGTTAAAAACTTTAAAAATCAAAATGTCTTTGAAACCCTATATCTCCGCAACCAAACCTCGTCGGTGGTTGCAGTTTTCACCATTAAACTGACAGTAAAGAGACCTTTCCATCCATGTACGCCATTTTTTAAATCTCCACAAAAAAATTTTTCATCACTTTTTGACAAAACTTGCGATGCCGGCATCGTTAAAAACTTTAAAAATCAAAATGTCTTTGAAACCCTATATCTCCGCAACCAAACCTCGTTGGTGGTTGCAGTTTTCACCATTAAACTGACAGTAAAGAGACCTTTCCATCCATGTACGCCATTTTTTAAATCTCCACAAAAAAATTTTTCATCACTTTTTGACAAAACTTGCGATGCCGGCATCGTTAAAAACTTTAAAAATCAAAATGTCTTTGAAACCCTATATCTCCGCAACCAAGCCTCGTTGGTGGTTGCGGTTTTCACCGTTAGACTGACAGTAAAGAGACCTTTCCATCCATGTACGCCATTTTTTAAATCTCCACAAAAAAAATTTCATCACTTTTTGCATAGCCGGCATCGTTAAAAACTTTAAAAATCAAAATGTCTTTGAAACCCTATATCTCCGCAACCAAGCCTCGTTGGTGGTTGCGGTTTTCACCGTTAGACTGACAGTAAAGAGACCTTTCCATCCATGTACGCCATTTTTTAAATCTCCACAAAAAAATTTTCATCACTTTTTGCGATGCCGGCATCGTTAAAAACTTTAAAAATCAAAATGTCTTTGAAACCCTATATCTCCGCAACCAAGCCTCGTTGGTGGTTGCGGTTTTCACCATTAAACTGACAGTAAAGAGACGTTTCCATCCATGTACGCCATTTTTTAAATCTCCACAAAAAAATTTTCATCACTTTTTGCGATGCCGGCATCGTTAAAAACTTTAAAAATCAAAATGTCTTTGAAACCCGATATCTCCGCAACCAAGCCTCGTTGGTGGTTGCGGTTTTCACCGTTAGACTGACAGTGAAGAGACCTTTCCATCCATGTACGCCATTTTTTAAATCTCCACAAAAAAAATTTCATCACTTTTTGCGATGCCGGCATCGTTAAAAACTTTAAAAATCAAAATGTCTTTGAAACCCTATATCTCCGCAACCAAGCCTCGTTGGTGGTTGCAGTTTTCACCATTAAACTGACAGTAAAGAGACCTTTCCATCCATGTACGCCATTTTTTAAATCTCCACAAACAAATTTTTCATCACTTTTTGACAAAACTTGCGATGCCGGCATCGTTAAAAACTTTAAAAATCAAAATGTCTTTGAAACCCTATATCTCCGCAACCAAGCCTCGTTGGTGGTTGCGGTTTTCACCATTAAACTGACAGTAAAGAGACCTTCTCATCCATGAACGCCATTTTTTAAATCTCCACAAACAAATTTTTCATCACTTTTTGACAAAACTTGCGATGCCGGCATCGTTAAAAACTTTAAAAATCAAAATGTCTTTGAAACCCTATATCTCCGCAACCAAGCCTCGTTGGTGGTTGCAGTTTTCACCATTAAACTGACAGTAAAGAGACCTTTACATCCATGTACGCCATTTTTTAAATCTCCACAAACAAATTTTTCATCACTTTTTGACAAAACTTGCGATGCCGGCATCGTTAAAAACTTTAAAAATCAAAATGTCTTTGAAACCCTATATCTCCGCAACCAAGCCTCGTTGGTGGTTGCGGTTTTCACCATTAAACTGACAGTAAAGAGACCTTCTCATCCATGAACGGCATTTTTTAAATCTCCACAAAAAAATTTTTCATCACTTTTTGATAAAACTTGCGATGCCGGCATCGTTAAAAACTTTAGAAATCAAAATGTCTTTGAAACCCTATATCTCCGCAACCAAGCCTCGTTGGTGGTTGCGGTTTTCACCGTTAAACTGACAGTAAAGAGACCTTTTCATCCATGTACGCCATTTTTTAAATCTCCACAAAAAAATTTTCATCACTTTTTGCGATGCCGGCATCGTTAAAAACTTTAAAAATCAAAATGTCTTTGAAACCCTATATCTCCGCAACCAAGCCTCGTTGGTGGTTGCAGTTTTCACCATTAAACTGACAGTAAAGAGCCAAATTTTTCATCACTTTTTGACAAAACTTGCGATGCCGGCATCGTTAAAAACTTTAAAAATCAAAATGTCTTTGAAACCCTATATCTCCGCAACCAAACCTCGTTGGTGGTTGCAGTTTTCACCATTAAACTGACAGTAAAGAGACCTTTCCATTCATGTACGCCATTTTTTAAATCTCCACAAAAAAATTTTTCATCACTTTTTGACAAAACTTGCGATGCCGGCATCGTTAAAAACTTTAAAAATCAAAATGTCTTTGAAACCCTATATCTCCGCAACCAAGCCTCGTTGGTGGTTGCGGTTTTCACCGTTAGACTGACAGTAAAGAGACCTTTCCATCCATGTACGCCATTTTTTAAATCTCCACAAAAAAATTTTCATCACTTTTTGCGATGCCGGCATCGTTAAAAACTTTAAAAATCAAAATGTCTTTGAAACCCTATATCTCCGCAACCAAGCCTCGTTGGTGGTTGCGGTTTTCACCATTAAACTGACAGTAAAGAGACGTTTCCATCCATGTACGCCATTTTTTAAATCTCCACAAAAAAATTTTCATCACTTTTTGCGATGCCGGCATCGTTAAAAACTTTAAAAATCAAAATGTCTTTGAAACCCGATATCTCCGCAACCAAGCCTCGTTGGTGGTTGCGGTTTTCACCGTTAGACTGACAGTGAAGAGACCTTTCCATCCATGTACGCCATTTTTTAAATCTCCACAAAAAAAATTTCATCACTTTTTGCGATGCCGGCATCGTTAAAAACTTTAAAAATCAAAATGTCTTTGAAACCCTATATCTCCGCAACCAAGCCTCGTTGGTGGTTGCAGTTTTCACCATTAAACTGACAGTAAAGAGACCTTTCCATCCATGTACGCCATTTTTTAAATCTCCACAAACAAATTTTTCATCACTTTTTGACAAAACTTGCGATGCCGGCATCGTTAAAAACTTTAAAAATCAAAATGTCTTTGAAACCCTATATCTCCGCAACCAAGCCTCGTTGGTGGTTGCAGTTTTCACCATTAAACTGACAGTAAAGAGACCTTTCCATCCATGTACGCCATTTTTTAAATCTCCACAAAAAAATTTTTCATCACTTTTTGACAAAACTTGCGATGCCGGCATCGTTAAAAACTTTAAAAATCAAAATGTCTTTGAAACCCTATATCTCCGCAACCAAGCCTCGTTGGTGGTTGCGGTTTTCACCATTAGACTGACAGTAAAGAGACCTTTCCATCCATGTACGCCATTTTTTAAATCTCCACAAACAAATTTTTCATCACTTTTTGACAAAACTTGCGATGCCGGCATCGTTAAAAACTTTAAAAATCAAAATGTCTTTGAAACCCTATATCTCCGCAACCAAGCCTCGTTGGTGGTTGCAGTTTTCACCATTAAATTGACAGTAAAGAGACCTTTCCATCCATGTACGCCATTTTTTAAATCTCCACAAACAAATTTTTCATCACTTTTTGACAAAACTTGCGATGCCGGCATCGTTAAAAACTTTAAAAATCAAAATGTCTTTGAAACCCTATATCTCCGCAACCAAGCCTCGTTGGTGGTTGCAGTTTTCACCATTAAATTGACAGTAAAGAGACCTTTCCATCCATGTACGCCATTTTTTAAATCTCCACAAACAAATTTTTCATCACTTTTTGACAAAACTTGCGATGCCGGCATCGTTAAAAACTTTAAAAATCAAAATGTCTTTGAAACCCTATATCTCCGCAACCAAGCCTCGTTGGTGGTTGCGGTTTTCACCGTTAGACTGACAGTAAAGAGACCTTTCCATCCATGTACGCCATTTTTTAAATCTCCACAAAAAAATTTTCATCACTTTTTGCGATGCCGGCATCGTTAAAAACTTTAAAAATCAAAATGTCTTTGAAACCCTATATCTCCGCAACCAAGCCTCGTTGGTGGTTGCAGTTTTCACCATTAAATTGACAGTAAAGAGACCTTTCCATCCATGTACGCCATTTTTTAAATCTCCACAAACAAATTTTTCATCACTTTTTGACAAAACTTGCGATGCCGGCATCGTTAAAAACTTTAAAAATCAAAATGTCTTTGAAACCCTATATCTCCGCAACCAAGCCTCGTTGGTGGTTGCAGTTTTCACCATTAAATTGACAGTAAAGAGACCTTTCCATCCATGTACGCCATTTTTTAAATCTCCACAAACAAATTTTTCATCACTTTTTGACAAAACTTGCGATGCCGGCATCGTTAAAAACTTTAAAAATCAAAATGTCTTTGAAACCCTATATCTCCGCAACCAAGCCTCGTTGGTGGTTGCGGTTTTCACCGTTAGACTGACAGTAAAGAGACCTTTCCATCCATGTACGCCATTTTTTAAATCTCCACAAAAAAATTTTCATCACTTTTTGCGATGCCGGCATCGTTAAAAACTTTAAAAATCAAAATGTCTTTGAAACCCTATATCTCCGCAACCAAGCCTCGTTGGTGGTTGCGGTTTTCACCATTAAACTGACAGTAAAGAGACCTTTTCATCCATGTACGCCATTTTTTAAATCTCCACAAAAAAATTTTTCATCACTTTTTGACAAAACTTGCGATGCCGGCATCGTTAAAAACTTTAAAAATCAAAATGTCTTTGAAACCCTATATCTCCGCAACCAAGCCTCGTTGGTGGTTGCAGTTTTCACCATTAAATTGACAGTAAAGAGACCTTTCCATCCATGTACGCCATTTTTTAAATCTCCACAAACAAATTTTTCATCACTTTTTGACAAAACTTGCGATGCCGGCATCGTTAAAAACTTTAAAAATCAAAATGTCTTTGAAACCCTATATCTCCGCAACCAAGCCTCGTTGGTGGTTGCGGTTTTCCGTTAGACTGACAGTAAAGAGACCTTTCCATCCATGTACGCCATTTTTTAAATCTCCACAAAAAAATTTTCATCACTTTTTGCGATGCCGGCATCGTTAAAAACTTTAAAAATCAAAATGTCTTTGAAACCCTATATCTCCGCAACCAAGCCTCGTTGGTGGTTGCGGTTTTCACCGTTAGACTGACAGTAAAGAGACCTTTCCATCCATGTACGCCATTTTTTAAATCTCCACAAAAAAATTTTCATCACTTTTTGCGATGCCGGCATCGTTAAAAACTTTAAAAATCAAAATGTCTTTGAAACCCTATATCTCCGCAACCAAGCCTCGTTGGTGGTTGCGGTTTTCACCATTAAACTGACAGTAAAGAGACCTTTTCATCCATGTACGCCATTTTTTAAATCTCCACAAAAAAATTTTTCATCACTTTTTGACAAAACTTGCGATGCCGGCATCGTTAAAAACTTTAAAAATCAAAATGTCTTTGAAACCCTATATCTCCGCAACCAAGCCTCGTTGGTGGTTGCGGTTTTCACCGTTAGACTGACAGTAAAGAGACCTTTCCATCCATGTACGCCATTTTTTAAATCTCCACAAAAAAATTTTCATCACTTTTTGCGATGCCGGCATCGTTAAAAACTTTAAAAATCAAAATGTCTTTGAAACCCTATATCTCCGCAACCAAGCCTCGTTGGTGGTTGCGGTTTTCACCGTTAGACTGAAAGTAAAGAGACCTTTCCATCCATGTACGCCATTTTTTAAATCTCCACAAAAAAATTTTCATCACTTTTTGCGATGCCGGCATCGTTAAAAACTTTAAAAATCAAAATGTCTTTGAAACCCTATATCTCCGCAACCAAGCCTCGTTGGTGGTTGCAGTTTTCACCATTAAATTGACAGTAAAGAGACCTTTCCATCCATGTACGCCATTTTTTAAATCTCCACAAACAAATTTTTCATCACTTTTTGACAAAACTTGCGATGCCGGCATCGTTAAAAACTTTAAAAATCAAAATGTCTTTGAAACCCTATATCTCCGCAACCAAGCCTCGTTGGTGGTTGCGGTTTTCACCGTTAGACTGACAGTAAAGAGACCTTTCCATCCATGTACGCCATTTTTTAAATCTCCACACAAAAATTTTCATCACTTTTTGCGATGCCGGCATCGTTAAAAACTTTAAAAATCAAAATGTCTTTGAAACCCTATATCTCCGCAACCAAGCCTCGTTGGTGGTTGCGGTTTTCACCATTAAACTGACAGTAAAGAGACCTTTTCATCCATGTACGCCATTTTTTAAATCTCCACAAAAAAAATTTTCATCACTTTTTGACAAAACTTGCGATGCCGGCATCGTTAAAAACTTTAAAAATCAAAATGTCTTTGAAACCCTATATCTCCGCAACCAAGCCTCGTTGGTGGTTGCGGTTTTCACCGTTAGACTGACAGTAAAGAGACCTTTCCATCCATGTACGCCATTTTTTAAATCTCCACAAAAAAATTTTCATCACTTTTTGCGATGCCGGCATCGTTAAAAACTTTAAAAATCAAAATGTCTTTGAAACCCTATATCTCCGCAACCAAGCCTCGTTGGTGGTTGCGGTTTTCACCATTAAACTGACAGTAAAGAGACCTTTTCATCCATGTACGCCATTTTTTAAATCTCCACAAAAAAATTTTTCATCACTTTTTGACAAAACTTGCGATGCCGGCATCGTTAAAAACTTTAAAAATCAAAATGTCTTTGAAACCCTATATCTCCGCAACCAAGCCTCGTTGGTGGTTGCGGTTTTCACCGTTAGACTGACAGTAAAGAGACCTTTCCATCCATGTACGCCATTTTTTAAATCTCCACAAAAAAATTTTCATCACTTTTTGCGATACTTTTTTCATCACTTTTTGACAAAACTTGCGATGCCGGCATCGTTAAAAACTTTAAAAATCAAAATGTCTTTGAAACCCTATATCTCCGCAACCAAGCCTCGTTGGTGGTTGCGGTTTTCACCGTTAGACTGACAGTAAAGAGACCTTTCCATCCATGTACGCCATTTTTTAAATCTCCACAAAAAAATTTTCATCACTTTTTGCGATGCCGGCATCGTTAAAAACTTTAAAAATCAAAATGTCTTTGAAACCCTATATCTCCGCAACCAAGCCTCGTTGGTGGTTGCGGTTTTCACCATTAAACTGACAGTAAAGAGACCTTTTCATCCATGTACGCCATTTTTTAAATCTCCACAAAAAAATTTTTCATCACTTTTTGACAAAACTTGCGATGCCGGCATCGTTAAAAACTTTAAAAATCAAAATGTCTTTGAAACCCTATATCTCCGCAACCAAGCCTCGTTGGTGGTTGCGGTTTTCACCGTTAGACTGACAGTAAAGAGACCTTTCCATCCATGTACGCCATTTTTTAAATCTCCACAAAAAAATTTTCATCACTTTTTGCGATGCCGGCATCGTTAAAAACTTTAAAAATCAAAATGTCTTTGAAACCCTATATCTCCGCAACCAAGCCTCGTTGGTGGTTGCGGTTTTCACCGTTAGACTGAAAGTAAAGAGACCTTTCCATCCATGTACGCCATTTTTTAAATCTCCACAAAAAAATTTTCATCACTTTTTGCGATGCCGGCATCGTTAAAAACTTTAAAAATCAAAATGTCTTTGAAACCCTATATCTCCGCAACCAAGCCTCGTTGGTGGTTGCAGTTTTCACCATTAAATTGACAGTAAAGAGACCTTTCCATCCATGTACGCCATTTTTTAAATCTCCACAAAAAAATTTTTCATCACTTTTTGACAAAACTTGCGATGCCGGCATCGTTAAAAACTTTAAAAATCAAAATGTCTTTGAAACCCTATATCTCCGCAACCAAGCCTCGTTGGTGGTTGCGGTTTTCACCATTAAACTGACAGTAAAGAGACCTTTTCATCCATGTACGCCATTTTTTAAATCTCCACAAAAAAATTTTTCATCACTTTTTGACAAAACTTGCGATGCCGGCATCGTTAAAAACTTTAAAAATCAAAATGTCTTTGAAACCCTATATCTCCGCAACCAAGCCTCGTTGGTGGTTGCGGTTTTCACCGTTAGACTGACAGTAAAGAGACCTTTCCATCCATGTACGCCATTTTTTAAATCTCCACAAAAAAATTTTCATCACTTTTTGCGATGCCGGCATCGTTAAAAACTTTAAAAATCAAAATGTCTTTGAAACCCTATATCTCCGCAACCAAGCCTCGTTGGTGGTTGCAGTTTTCACCATTAAACTGACAGTAAAGAGACCTTTCCATCCATGTACGCCATTTTTTAAATCTCCACAAACAAATTTTTCATCACTTTTTGACAAAACTTGCGATGCCGGCATCGTTAAAAACTTTAAAAATCAAAATGTCTTTGAAACCCTATATCTCCGCAACCAAGCCTCGTTGGTGGTTGCGGTTTTCACAGTTAGACTGACAGTAAAGAGACCTTTCCATCCATGTACGCCATTATTTAAATCTCCACAAAAAAATTTTCATCACTTTTTGCGATGCCGGCATCGTTAAAAACTTTAAAAATCAAAATGTCTTTGAAACCCTATATCTCCGCAACCAAGCCTCGTTGGTGGTTGCGGTTTTCACCATTAAACTGACAGTAAAGAGACGTTTCCATCCATGTACGCCATTTTTTAAATCTCCACAAAAAAATTTTCATCACTTTTTGCGATGCCGGCATCGTTAAAAACTTTAAAAATCAAAATGTCTTTGAAACCCGATATCTCCGCAACCAAGCCTCGTTGGTGGTTGCGGTTTTCACCGTTAGACTGACAGTGAAGAGACCTTTCCATCCATGTACGCCATTTTTTAAATCTCCACAAAAAAATTTTCATCACTTTTTGCGATGCCGGCATCGTTAAAAACTTTAAAAATCAAAATGTCTTTGAAACCCGATATCTCCGCAACCAAGCCTCGTTGGTGGTTGCGGTTTTCACCGTTAGACTGACAGTGAAGAGACCTTTCCATCCATGTACGCCATTTTTTAAATCTCCACAAAAAAAATTTCATCACTTTTTGCGATGCCGGCATCGTTAAAAACTTTAAAAATCAAAATGTCTTTGAAACCCTATATCTCCGCAACCAAGCCTCGTTGGTGGTTGCAGTTTTCACCATTAAACTGACAGTAAAGAGACCTTTCCATCCATGTACGCCATTTTTTAAATCTCCACAAACAAATTTTTCATCACTTTTTGACAAAACTTGCGATGCCGGCATCGTTAAAAACTTTAAAAATCAAAATGTCTTTGAAACCCTATATCTCCGCAACCAAGCCTCGTTGGTGGTTGCAGTTTTCACCATTAAACTGACAGTAAAGAGACCTTTCCATCCATGTACGCCATTTTTTAAATCTCCACAAACAAATTTTTCATCACTTTTTGACAAA
The DNA here is from genome assembly GCA_951394125.1 of Epistrophe eligans. Lineage (NCBI taxonomy): Eukaryota > Metazoa > Arthropoda > Insecta > Diptera > Syrphidae > Epistrophe > Epistrophe eligans. The sequence continues at coordinate 73,644,828 of OX596029.1, read as the reverse complement.
ACTTGCGATGCCGGCATCGTTAAAAACTTTAAAAATCAAAATGTCTTTGAAACCCTATATCTCCGCAACCAAGCCTGGTGGTGGTTGCAGTTTTCACCATTAAATTGACAGTAAAGAGACCTTTCCATCCATGTACGCCATTTTTTAAATCTCCACAAACAAATTTTTCATCACTTTTTGACAAAACTTGCGATGCCGGCATCGTTAAAAACTTTAAAAATCAAAATGTCTTTGAAACCCTATATCTCCGCAACCAAGCCTCGTTGGTGGTTGCGGTTTTCACCGTTAGACTGACAGTAAAGAGACCTTTCCATCCATGTACGCCATTTTTTAAATCTCCACAAAAAAATTTTCATCACTTTTTGCGATGCCGGCATCGTTAAAAACTTTAAAAATCAAAATGTCTTTGAAACCCTATATCTCCGCAACCAAGCCTCGTTGGTGGTTGCAGTTTTCACCATTAAACTGACAGTAAAGAGACCTTTCCATCCATGTACGCCATTTTTTAAATCTCCACAAACAAATTTTTCATCACTTTTTGACAAAACTTGCGATGCCGGCATCGCAAAAACTTTAAAAATCAAAATGTCTTTGAAACCCTATATCTCCGCAACCAAGCCTCGTTGATGGTTGCGGTTTTTACCGTTAAACTGACAGTAAAGAGACCTTTGCATCCATGTACGCCATTTTTTAAATCTCCACAAAAAAATTTTCATCACTTTTTGCGATGCCGGCATCGTTAAAAACTTTAAAAATCAAAATGTCTTTGAAACCCTATATCTCCGCAACCAAGCCTCGTTGGTGGTTGCGGTTTTCACCATTAAACTGACAGTAAAGAGACCTTTCCATCCATGTACGCCATTTTTTAAATCTCCACAAAAAAATTTTTCATCACTTTTTGACAAAACTTGCGATGCCGGCATCGTTAAAAACTTTAAAAATCAAAATGTCTTTGAAACCCTATATCTCCGCAACCAAACCTCGTTGGTGGTTGCAGTTTTCACCATTAAACTGACAGTAAAGAGACCTTTCCATCCATGTACGCCATTTTTTAAATCTCCACAAAAAAATTTTTCATCACTTTTTGACAAAACTTGCGATGCCGGCATCGTTAAAAACTTTAAAAATCAAAATGTCTTTGAAACCCTATATCTCCGCAACCAAGCCTCGTTGGTGGTTGCGGTTTTCACCATTAAACTGACAGTAAAGAGACCTTTCCATCCATGTACGCCATTTTTTAAATCTCCACAAAAAAATTTTCATCACTTTTTGCGATGCCGGCATCGTTAAAAACTTTAGAAATCAAAATGTCTTTGAAACCCTATATCTCCGCAACCAAGCCTCGTTGGTGGTTGCGGTTTTCACCATTAAACTGACAGTAAAGAGACCTTTCCATCCATGTACGCCATTTTTTAAATCTCCACAAAAAAATTTTCATCACTTTTTGCGATGCCGGCATCGTTAAAAACTTTAAAAATCAAAATGTCTTTGAAACCCTATATCTCCGCAACCAAGCCTCGTTGGTGGTTGCGGTTTTCACCATTAAACTGACAGTAAAGAGACCTTTCCATCCATGTACGCCATTTTTTAAATCTCCACAAAAAAATTTTTCATCACTTTTTGACAAAACTTGCGATGCCGGCATCGTTAAAAACTTTAAAAATCAAAATGTCTTTGAAACCCTATATCTCCGCAACCAAGCCTCGTTGGTGGTTGCGGTTTTCACCATTAAACTGACAGTAAAGAGACCTTTCCATCCGTGTACGCCATTTTTTAAATCTCCACAAAAAAATTTTCATCACTTTTTGCGATGCCGGCATCGTTAAAAACTTTAAAAATCAAAATGTCTTTGAAACCCTATATCTCCGCAACCAAGCCTCGTTGGTGGTTGCAGTTTTCACCATTAAATTGACAGTAAAGAGACCTTTCCATCCATGTACGCCATTTTTTAAATCTCCACAAAAAAATTTTTCATCACTTTTTGATAAAACTTGCGATGCCCGGCATCGTTAAAAACTTTAGAAATCAAAATGTCTTTGAAACCCTATATCTCCGCAACCAAGCCTCGTTGGTGGTTGCGGTTTTCACCATTAAACTGACAGTAAAGAGACCTTTTCATCCATGTACGCCATTTTTTAAATCTCCACAAAAAAATTTTTCATCACTTTTTGACAAAACTTGCGATGCCGGCATCGTTAAAAACTTTAAAAATCAAAATGTCTTTGAAACCCTATATCTCCGCAACCAAGCCTCGTTGGTGGTTGCGGTTTTCACCGTTAGACTGACAGTAAAGAGACCTTTCCATCCATGTACGCCATTTTTTAAATCTCCACAAAAAAATTTTCATCACTTTTTGCGATGCCGGCATCGTTAAAAACTTTAAAAATCAAAATGTCTTTGAAACCCTATATCTCCGCAACCAAGCCTCGTTGGTGGTTGCGGTTTTCACCATTAAACTGACAGTAAAGAGACCTTTTCATCCATGTACGCCATTTTTTAAATCTCCACAAAAAAATTTTTCATCACTTTTTGACAAAACTTGCGATGCCGGCATCGTTAAAAACTTTAAAAATCAAAATGTCTTTGAAACCCTATATCTCCGCAACCAAGCCTCGTTGGTGGTTGCGGTTTTCACCGTTAGACTGACAGTAAAGAGACCTTTCCATCCATGTACGCCATTTTTTAAATCTCCACAAAAAAATTTTCATCACTTTTTGCGATGCCGGCATCGTTAAAAACTTTAAAAATCAAAATGTCTTTGAAACCCTATATCTCCGCAACCAAGCCTCGTTGGTGGTTGCGGTTTTCACCATTAAACTGACAGTAAAGAGACCTTTTCATCCATGTACGCCATTTTTTAAATCTCCACAAAAAAATTTTTCATCACTTTTTGACAAAACTTGCGATGCCGGCATCGTTAAAAACTTTAAAAATCAAAATGTCTTTGAAACCCTATATCTCCGCAACCAAGCCTCGTTGGTGGTTGCGGTTTTCACCGTTAGACTGACAGTAAAGAGACCTTTCCATCCATGTACGCCATTTTTTAAATCTCCACAAAAAAATTTTCATCACTTTTTGCGATGCCGGCATCGTTAAAAACTTTAAAAATCAAAATGTCTTTGAAACCCTATATCTCCGCAACCAAGCCTCGTTGGTGGTTGCGGTTTTCACCGTTAGACTGAAAGTAAAGAGACCTTTCCATCCATGTACGCCATTTTTTAAATCTCCACAAAAAAATTTTCATCACTTTTTGCGATGCCGGCATCGTTAAAAACTTTAAAAATCAAAATGTCTTTGAAACCCTATATCTCCGCAACCAAGCCTCGTTGGTGGTTGCAGTTTTCACCATTAAATTGACAGTAAAGAGACCTTTCCATCCATGTACGCCATTTTTTAAATCTCCACAAAAAAATTTTTCATCACTTTTTGACAAAACTTGCGATGCCGGCATCGTTAAAAACTTTAAAAATCAAAATGTCTTTGAAACCCTATATCTCCGCAACCAAGCCTCGTTGGTGGTTGCGGTTTTCACCATTAAACTGACAGTAAAGAGACCTTTTCATCCATGTACGCCATTTTTTAAATCTCCACAAAAAAATTTTTCATCACTTTTTGACAAAACTTGCGATGCCGGCATCGTTAAAAACTTTAAAAATCAAAATGTCTTTGAAACCCTATATCTCCGCAACCAAGCCTCGTTGGTGGTTGCGGTTTTCACCGTTAGACTGACAGTAAAGAGACCTTTCCATCCATGTACGCCATTTTTTAAATCTCCACAAAAAAATTTTCATCACTTTTTGCGATGCCGGCATCGTTAAAAACTTTAAAAATCAAAATGTCTTTGAAACCCTATATCTCCGCAACCAAGCCTCGTTGGTGGTTGCAGTTTTCACCATTAAACTGACAGTAAAGAGACCTTTCCATCCATGTACGCCATTTTTTAAATCTCCACAAACAAATTTTTCATCACTTTTTGACAAAACTTGCGATGCCGGCATCGTTAAAAACTTTAAAAATCAAAATGTCTTTGAAACCCTATATCTCCGCAACCAAGCCTCGTTGGTGGTTGCGGTTTTCACAGTTAGACTGACAGTAAAGAGACCTTTCCATCCATGTACGCCATTTTTTAAATCTCCACAAAAAAATTTTCATCACTTTTTGCGATGCCGGCATCGTTAAAAACTTTAAAAATCAAAATGTCTTTGAAACCCTATATCTCCGCAACCAAGCCTCGTTGGTGGTTGCGGTTTTCACCATTAAACTGACAGTAAAGAGACGTTTCCATCCATGTACGCCATTTTTTAAATCTCCACAAAAAAATTTTCATCACTTTTTGCGATGCCGGCATCGTTAAAAACTTTAAAAATCAAAATGTCTTTGAAACCCGATATCTCCGCAACCAAGCCTCGTTGGTGGTTGCGGTTTTCACCGTTAGACTGACAGTGAAGAGACCTTTCCATCCATGTACGCCATTTTTTAAATCTCCACAAAAAAAATTTCATCACTTTTTGCGATGCCGGCATCGTTAAAAACTTTAAAAATCAAAATGTCTTTGAAACCCTATATCTCCGCAACCAAGCCTCGTTGGTGGTTGCAGTTTTCACCATTAAACTGACAGTAAAGAGACCTTTCCATCCATGTACGCCATTTTTTAAATCTTCTCAAACAAATTTTTCATCACTTTTTGACAAAACTTGCGATGCCGGCATCGCAAAAACTTTAAAAATCAAAATGTCTTTGAAACCCTATATCTCCGCAACCAAGCCTCGTTGATGGTTGCGGTTTTTACCGTTAAACTGACAGTAAAGAGACCTTTGCATCCATGTACGCCATTTTTTAAATCTCCACAAAAAAATTTTCATCACTTTTTGCGATGCCGGCATCGTTAAAAACTTTAAAAATCAAAATGTCTTTGAAACCCTATATCTCCGCAACCAAGCCTCGTTGGTGGTTGCGGTTTTCACCATTAAACTGACAGTAAAGAGACCTTTCCATCCATGTACGCCATTTTTTAAATCTCCACAAAAAAATTTTTCATCACTTTTTGACAAAACTTGCGATGCCGGCATCGTTAAAAACTTTAAAAATCAAAATGTCTTTGAAACCCTATATCTCCGCAACCAAACCTCGTTGGTGGTTGCAGTTTTCACCATTAAACTGACAGTAAAGAGACCTTTCCATCCATGTACGCCATTTTTTAAATCTCCACAAAAAAATTTTTCATCACTTTTTGACAAAACTTGCGATGCCGGCATCGTTAAAAACTTTAAAAATCAAAATGTCTTTGAAACCCTATATCTCCGCAACCAAGCCTCGTTGGTGGTTGCGGTTTTCACCATTAAACTGACAGTAAAGAGACCTTTCCATCCATGTACGCCATTTTTTAAATCTCCACAAAAAAATTTTCATCACTTTTTGCGATGCCGGCATCGTTAAAAACTTTAGAAATCAAAATGTCTTTGAAACCCTATATCTCCGCAACCAAGCCTCGTTGGTGGTTGCGGTTTTCACCATTAAACTGACAGTAAAGAGACCTTTCCATCCATGTACGCCATTTTTTAAATCTCCACAAAAAAATTTTCATCACTTTTTGCGATGCCGGCATCGTTAAAAACTTTAAAAATCAAAATGTCTTTGAAACCCTATATCTCCGCAACCAAGCCTCGTTGGTGGTTGCGGTTTTCACCATTAAACTGACAGTAAAGAGACCTTTCCATCCATGTACGCCATTTTTTAAATCTCCACAAAAAAATTTTTCATCACTTTTTGACAAAACTTGCGATGCCGGCATCGTTAAAAACTTTAAAAATCAAAATGTCTTTGAAACCCTATATCTCCGCAACCAAGCCTCGTTGGTGGTTGCGGTTTTCACCATTAAACTGACAGTAAAGAGACCTTTCCATCCGTGTACGCCATTTTTTAAATCTCCACAAAAAAATTTTCATCACTTTTTGCGATGCCGGCATCGTTAAAAACTTTAAAAATCAAAATGTCTTTGAAACCCTATATCTCCGCAACCAAGCCTCGTTGGTGGTTGCAGTTTTCACCATTAAACTGACAGTAAAGAGACCTTTCCATCCATGTACGCCATTTTTTAAATCTCCACAAAAAAATTTTTCATCACTTTTTGATAAAACTTGCGATGCCCGGCATCGTTAAAAACTTTAGAAATCAAAATGTCTTTGAAACCCTATATCTCCGCAACCAAGCCTCGTTGGTGGTTGCGGTTTTCACCGTTAAACTGACAGTAAAGAGACCTTTTCATCCATGTACGCCATTTTTTAAATCTCCACAAAAAAATTTTCATCACTTTTTGCGATGCCGGCATCGTTAAAAACTTTAAAAATCAAAATGTCTTTGAAACCCTATATCTCCGCAACCAAGCCTCGTTGGTGGTTGCGGTTTTCACCGTTAAACTGACAGTAAAGAGACCTTTTCATCCATGTACGCCATTTTTTAAATCTCCACAAAAAAATTTTCATCACTTTTTGCGATGCCGGCATCGTTAAAAACTTTAAAAATCAAAATGTCTTTGAAACCCTATATCTCCGCAACCAAGCCTCGTTGGTGGTTGCAGTTTTCACCATTAAACTGACAGTAAAGAGACCTTTCCATCCATGTACGCCATTTTTTAAATCTCCACAAAAAATTTTTTCATCACTTTTTGACAAAACTTGCGATGCCGGCATCGTTAAAAACTTTAAAAATCAAAATGTCTTTGAAACCCTATATCTCCGCAACCAAGCCTCGTTGGTGGTTGCGGTTTTCACCGTTAGACTGACAGTAAAGAGACCTTTCCATCCATGTACGATATTTTTTAAATCTCCACAAAAAAATTTTTCATCACTTTTTGACAAAACTTGCGATGCCGGCATCGTTAAAAACTTTAAAAATCAAAATGTCTTTGAAACCCTATATCTCCGCAACCAAGCCTCGTTGGTGGTTGCGGTTTTCACCGTTAGACTGAAAGTAAAGAGACCTTTCCATCCATGTACGCCATTTTTTAAATCTCCGCAAAAAAATTTTCATCACTTTTTGCGATGCCGGCATCGTTAAAAACTTTAAAAATCAAAATGTCTTTGAAACCCTATATCTCCGCAACCAAGCCTCGTTGGTGGTTGCAGTTTTCACCATTAAACTGACAGTAAAGAGACCTTTCCATCCATGTACGCCATTTTTTAAATCTCCACAAAAAAATTTTTCATCACTTTTTGACAAAACTTGCGATGCCGGCATCGTTAAAAACTTTAAAAATCAAAATGTCTTTGAAACCCTATATCTCCGCAACCAAGCCTCGTTGGTGGTTGCGGTTTTCACCATTAAACTGACAGTAAAGAGACCTTTCCATCCATGTACGCCATTTTTTAAATCTCCACAAAAAAATTTTTCATCACTTTTTGACAAAACTTGCGATGCCGGCATCGTTAAAAACTTTAAAAATCAAAATGTCTTTGAAACCCTATATCTCCGCAACCAAACCTCGTTGGTGGTTGCAGTTTTCACCATTAAACTGACAGTAAAGAGACCTTTCCATCCATGTACGCCATTTTTTAAATCTCCACAAAAAAATTTTTCATCACTTTTTGACAAAACTTGCGATGCCGGCATCGTTAAAAACTTTAAAAATCAAAATGTCTTTGAAACCCTATATCTCCGCAACCAAGCCTCGTTGGTGGTTGCGGTTTTCACCATTAAACTGACAGTAAAGAGACCTTTCCATCCATGTACGCCATTTTTTAAATCTCCACAAAAAAATTTTCATCACTTTTTGCGATGCCGGCATCGTTAAAAACTTTAGAAATCAAAATGTCTTTGAAACCCTATATCTCCGCAACCAAGCCTCGTTGGTGGTTGCGGTTTTCACCATTAAACTGACAGTAAAGAGACCTTTCCATCCATGTACGCCATTTTTTAAATCTCCACAAAAAAATTTTCATCACTTTTTGCGATGCCGGCATCGTTAAAAACTTTAAAAATCAAAATGTCTTTGAAACCCTATATCTCCGCAACCAAGCCTCGTTGGTGGTTGCGGTTTTCACCATTAAACTGACAGTAAAGAGACCTTTCCATCCATGTACGCCATTTTTTAAATCTCCACAAAAAAATTTTTCATCACTTTTTGACAAAACTTGCGATGCCGGCATCGTTAAAAACTTTAAAAATCAAAATGTCTTTGAAACCCTATATCTCCGCAACCAAGCCTCGTTGGTGGTTGCGGTTTTCACCATTAAACTGACAGTAAAGAGACCTTTCCATCCGTGTACGCCATTTTTTAAATCTCCACAAAAAAATTTTCATCACTTTTTGCGATGCCGGCATCGTTAAAAACTTTAAAAATCAAAATGTCTTTGAAACCCTATATCTCCGCAACCAAGCCTCGTTGGTGGTTGCAGTTTTCACCATTAAACTGACAGTAAAGAGACCTTTCCATCCATGTACGCCATTTTTTAAATCTCCACAAAAAAATTTTTCATCACTTTTTGATAAAACTTGCGATGCCCGGCATCGTTAAAAACTTTAGAAATCAAAATGTCTTTGAAACCCTATATCTCCGCAACCAAGCCTCGTTGGTGGTTGCGGTTTTCACCGTTAAACTGACAGTAAAGAGACCTTTTCATCCATGTACGCCATTTTTTAAATCTCCACAAAAAAATTTTCATCACTTTTTGCGATGCCGGCATCGTTAAAAACTTTAAAAATCAAAATGTCTTTGAAACCCTATATCTCCGCAACCAAGCCTCGTTGGTGGTTGCAGTTTTCACCATTAAACTGACAGTAAAGAGACCTTTCCATCCATGTACGCCATTTTTTAAATCTCCACAAAAAAATTTTTCATCACTTTTTGACAAAACTTGCGATGCCGGCATCGTTAAAAACTTTAAAAATCAAAATGTCTTTGAAACCCTATATCTCCGCAACCAAGCCTCGTTGGTGGTTGCGGTTTTCACCGTTAGACTGACAGTAAAGAGACCTTTCCATCCATGTACGATATTTTTTAAATCTCCACAAAAAAATTTTTCATCACTTTTTGACAAAACTTGCGATGCCGGCATCGTTAAAAACTTTAAAAATCAAAATGTCTTTGAAACCCTATATCTCCGCAACCAAGCCTCGTTGGTGGTTGCGGTTTTCACCGTTAGACTGAAAGTAAAGAGACCTTTCCATCCATGTACGCCATTTTTTAAATCTCCGCAAAAAAATTTTCATCACTTTTTGCGATGCCGGCATCGTTAAAAACTTTAAAAATCAAAATGTCTTTGAAACCCTATATCTCCGCAACCAAGCCTCGTTGGTGGTTGCAGTTTTCACCATTAAATTGACAGTAAAGAGACCTTTCCATCCATGTACGCCATTTTTTAAATCTCCACAAACAAATTTTTCATCACTTTTTGACAAAACTTGCGATGCCGGCATCGTTAAAAACTTTAAAAATCAAAATGTCTTTGAAACCCTATATCTCCGCAACCAAGCCTCGTTGGTGGTTGCGGTTTTCACCGTTAGACTGACAGTAAAGAGACCTTTCCATCCATGTACGCCATTTTTTAAATCTCCACAAAAAAATTTTCATCACTTTTTGCGATGCCGGCATCGTTAAAAACTTTAAAAATCAAAATGTCTTTGAAACCCTATATCTCCGCAACCAAGCCTCGTTGGTGGTTGCGGTTTTCACCATTAAACTGACAGTAAAGAGACCTTTTCATCCATGTACGCCATTTTTTAAATCTCCACAAAAAAATTTTTCATCACTTTTTGACAAAACTTGCGATGCCGGCATCGTTAAAAACTTTAAAAATCAAAATGTCTTTGAAACCCTATATCTCCGCAACCAAGCCTCGTTGGTGGTTGCGGTTTTCACCGTTAGACTGACAGTAAAGAGACCTTTCCATCCATGTACGCCATTTTTTAAATCTCCACAAAAAAATTTTCATCACATCGTTAAAAACTTTAAAAATCAAAATGTCTTTGAAACCCTATATCTCCGCAACCAAGCCTCGTTGGTGGTTGCAGTTTTCACCATTAAACTGACAGTAAAGAGACCTTTCCATCCATGTACGCCATTTTTTAAATCTCCACAAACAAATTTTTCATCACTTTTTGACAAAACTTGCGATGCCGGCATCGTTAAAAACTTTAAAAATCAAAATGTCTTTGAAACCCTATATCTCCGCAACCAAGCCTCGTTGGTGGTTGCGGTTTTCACCGTTAGACTGACAGTAAAGAGACCTTTCCATCCATGTACGCCATTTTTTAAATCTCCACAAAAAAATTTTCATCACTTTTTGCGATGCATCGTTAAAAACTTTAAAAATCAAAATGTCTTTGAAACCCTATATCTCCGCAACCAAGCCTCGTTGGTGGTTGCGGTTTTCACCGTTAGACTGACAGTAAAGAGACCTTTCCATCCATGTACGCCATTTTTTAAATCTCCACAAAAAAATTTTCATCACTTTTTGCGATGCCGGCATCGTTAAAAACTTTAAAAATCAAAATGTCTTTGAAACCCTATATCTCCGCAACCAAGCCTCGTTGGTGGTTGCGGTTTTCACCATTAAACTGACAGTAAAGAGACGTTTCCATCCATGTACGCCATTTTTTAAATCTCCACAAAAAAATTTTCATCACTTTTTGCGATGCCGGCATCGTTAAAAACTTTAAAAATCAAAATGTCTTTGAAACCCGATATCTCCGCAACCAAGCCTCGTTGGTGGTTGCGGTTTTCACCGTTAGACTGAGAGTGAAGAGACCTTTCCGTCCATGTACGCCATTTTTTAAATCTCCACAAAAAAAATTTCATCACTTTTTGCGATGCCGGCATCGTTAAAAACTTTAAAAATCAAAATGTCTTTGAAACCCTATATCTCCGCAACCAAGCCTCGTTGGTGGTTGCAGTTTTCACCATTAAACTGACAGTAAAGAGACCTTTCCATCCATGTACGCCATTTTTTAAATCTCCACAAACAAATTTTTCATCACTTTTTGACAAAACTTGCGATGCCGGCATCGTTAAAAACTTTAAAAATCAAAATGTCTTTGAAACCCTATATCTCCGCAACCAAGCCTCGTTGGTGGTTGCAGTTTTCACCATTAAACTGACAGTAAAGAGACCTTTCTATCCATGTACGCCATTTTTTAAATCTCCACAAACAAATTTTTCATCACTTTTTGACAAAACTTGCGATGCCGGCATCGTTAAAAACTTTAAAAATCAAAATGTCTTTGAAACCCTATATCTCCGCAACCAAGCCTCGTTGGTGGTTGCGGTTTTCACCATTAGACTGACAGTAAAGAGACCTTTCCATCCATGTACGCCATTTTTTAAATCTCCACAAAAAATTTTTCATCACTTTTTGACAAAACTTGCGATGCCGGCATCGTTAAAAACTTTAAAAATCAAAATGTCTTTGAAACCCTATATCTCCGCAACCAAGCCTCGTTGGTGGTTGCGGTTTTCACCGTTAGACTGACAGTAAAGAGACCTTTCTATCCATGTACGATATTTTTTAAATCTCCACAAAAAAATTTTTCATCACTTTTTGACAAAACTTGCGATGCCGGCATCGTTAAAAACTTTAAAAATCAAAATGTCTTTGAAACCCTATATCTCCGCAACCAAGCCTCGTTGGTGGTTGCGGTTTTCACCGTTAGACTGAAAGTAAAGAGACCTTTCCATCCATGTACGCCATTTTTTAAATCTCCACAAAAAAATTTTCATCACTTTTTGCGATGCCGGCATCGTTAAAAACTTTAAAAATCAAAATGTCTTTGAAACCCTATATCTCCGCAACCAAGCCTCGTTGGTTGTTGCAGTTTTCACCATTAAATTGACAGTAAAGAGACCTTTCCATCCATGTACGCCATTTTTTAAATCTCCACAAACAAATTTTTCATCACTTTTTGACAAAACTTGCGATGCCGGCATCGTTAAAAACTTTAAAAATCAAAATGTCTTTGAAACCCTATATCTCCGCAACCAAGCCTCGTTGGTGGTTGCGGTTTTCACCGTTAGACTGACAGTAAAGAGACCTTTCCGTCCATGTACGCCATTTTTTAAATCTCCACAAAAAAATTTTCATCACTTTTTGCGATGCCGGCATCGTTAAAAACTTTAAAAATCAAAATGTCTTTGAAACCCTATATCTCCGCAACCAAGCCTCGTTGGTGGTTGCGGTTTTCACCATTAAACTGACAGTAAAGAGACCTTTTCATCCATGTACGCCATTTTTTAAATCTCCACAAAAAAAATTTTCATCACTTTTTGACAAAACTTGCGATGCCGGCATCGTTAAAAACTTTAAAAATCAAAATGTCTTTGAAACCCTATATCTCCGCAACCAAGCCTCGTTGGTGGTTGCGGTTTTCACCGTTAGACTGACAGTAAAGAGACCTTTCAATCCATGTACGCCATTTTTTAAATCTCCACAAAAAAATTTTCATCACTTTTTGCGATGCCGGCATCGTTAAAAACTTTAAAAATCAAAATGTCTTTGAAACCCTATATCTCCGCAACCAAGCCTCGTTGATGGTTGCGGTTTTTACCGTTAAACTGCCAGTAAAGAGACCTTTGCATCCATGTACGCCATTTTTTAAATCTCCACAAAAAAATTTTTCATCACTTTTTGACAAAACTTGCGATGCCGGCATCGTTAAAAACTTTAAAAATCAAAATGTCTTTGAAACCCTATATCTCCGCAACCAAGCCTCGTTGGTGGTTGCGGTTTTCACCGTTAGACTGACAGTAAAGAGACCTTTCCATCCATGTACGCCATTTTTTAAATCTCCACAAAAAAATTTTCATCACTTTTTGCGATGCCGGCATCGTTAAAAACTTTAAAAATCAAAATGTCTTTGAAACCCTATATCTCCGCAACCAAGCCTCGTTGATGGTTGCGGTTTTTACCGTTAAACTGCCAGTAAAGAGACCTTTGCATCCATGTACGCCATTTTTTAAATCTCCACAAAAAAATTTTCATCACTTTTTGCGATGCCGGCATCGTTAAAAACTTTAAAAATCAAAATGTCTTTGAAACCCTATATCTCCGCAACCAAGCCTCGTTGGTGGTTGCGGTTTTCACCGTTAAACTGACAGTAAAGAGACCTTTCCATTCATGTACGCCATTTTTTAAATCTCCACAAAAAAAATTTTCATCACTTTTTGCGATGCCGGCATCGTTAAAAACTTTAAAAATCAAAATGTCTTTGAAACACTATATCTCCGCAACCAAGCCTCGTTGGTGGTTGCGGTTTTCACCGTTAGACTGACAGTAAAGAGACCTTTCCATTCATGTACGCCATTTTTTAAATCTCCACAAAAAAAATTTTCATCACTTTTTGCGATGCCGGCATCGTTAAAAACTTTAAAAATCAAAATGTCTTTGAAACCCTATATCTCCGCAACCAAGCCTCGTTGGTGGTTGCGGTTTTCACCATTAAACTGACAGTAAAGAGACCTTTCCATCCATGTACGCCATTTTTTAAATCTCCACAAAAAAAATTTCATCACTTTTTGCGATGCCGGCATCGTTAAAAACTTTAAAAATCAAAATGTCTTTGAAACCCTATATCTCCGCAACCAAGCCTCGTTGGTGGTTGCGGTTTTCACCGTTAGACTGACAGTAAAGAGACCTTTCCATCCATGTACGCTATTTTTTAAATCTCCACAAAAAAATTTTCATCACTTTTTGCGATGCCGGCATCGTTAAAAACTTTAAAAATCAAAATGTCTTTGAAACCCTATATCTCCGCAACCAAGCCCCGTTGGTGGTTGCGGTTTTCACCGTTAGACTGACAGTAAAGAGACATTTCCTTCCATGTACGCCATTTTTTAAATCTCCACAAAAAAATTTTCATCACTTTTTGCGATGCCGGCATCGTTAAAAACTTTAAAAATCAAAATGTCTTTGAAACCCTATATCTCCGCAACCAAACCTCGTTGGTGGTTGCAGTTTTCACCATTAAACTGACAGTAAAGAGACCTTTCCATCCATGTACGCCATTTTTTAAATCTCCACAAAAAAATTTTTCATCACTTTTTGACAAAACTTGCGATGCCGGCATCGTTAAAAACTTTAAAAATCAAAATGTCTTTGAAACCCTATATCTCCGCAACCAAACCTCGTTGGTGGTTGCAGTTTTCACCATTAAACTGACAGTAAAGAGACCTTTCCATCCATGTACGCCATTTTTTAAATCTCCACAAAAAAATTTTTCATCACTTTTTGACAAAACTTGCGATGCCGGCATCGTTAAAAACTTTAAAAATCAAAATGTCTTTGAAACCCTATATCTCCGCAACCAAGCCTCGTTGGTGGTTGCGGTTTTCACCATTAAACTGACAGTAAAGAGACCTTTCCATCCATGTACGCCATTTTTTAAATCTCCACAAAAAAATTTTCATCACTTTTTGCGATGCCGGCATCGTTAAAAACTTTAAAAATCAAAATGTCTTTGAAACCCTATATCTCCGCAACCAAGCCCCGTTGGTGGTTGCGGTTTTCACCGTTAGACTGACAGTAAAGAGACATTTCCTTCCATGTACGCCATTTTTTAAATCTCCACAAAAAAATTTTTCATCACTTTTTGACAAAACTTGCGATGCCGGCATCGTTAAAAACTTTAAAAATCAAAATGTCTTTGAAACCCTATATCTCCGCAACCAAACCTCGTTGGTGGTTGCAGTTTTCACCATTAAACTGACAGTAAAGAGACCTTTCCATCCATGTACGCCATTTTTTAAATCTCCACAAAAAAATTTTTCATCACTTTTTGACAAAACTTGCGATGCCGGCATCGTTAAAAACTTTAAAAATCAAAATGTCTTTGAAACCCTATATCTCCGCAACCAAGCCTCGTTGGTGGTTGCGGTTTTCACCGTTAGACTGACAGTAAAGAGACCTTTCCATCCATGTACGATATTTTTTAAATCTCCACAAAAAAATTTTTCATCACTTTTTGACAAAACTTGCGATGCCGGCATCGTTAAAAACTTTAAAAATCAAAATGTCTTTGAAACCCTATATCTCCGCAACCAAGCCTCGTTGGTGGTTGCGGTTTTCACCGTTAGACTGAAAGTAAAGAGACCTTTCCATCCATGTACGCCATTTTTTAAATCTCCGCAAAAAAATTTTCATCACTTTTTGCGATGCCGGCATCGTTAAAAACTTTAAAAATCAAAATGTCTTTGAAACCCTATATCTCCGCAACCAAGCCTCGTTGGTGGTTGCAGTTTTCACCATTAAATTGACAGTAAAGAGACCTTTCCATCCATGTACGCCATTTTTTAAATCTCCACAAAAAAATTTTTCATCACTTTTTGACAAAACTTGCGATGCCGGCATCGTTAAAAACTTTAAAAATCAAAATGT
Source organism: Epistrophe eligans (assembly GCA_951394125.1). NCBI lineage: Eukaryota > Metazoa > Arthropoda > Insecta > Diptera > Syrphidae > Epistrophe > Epistrophe eligans. The sequence goes on along the minus strand of OX596029.1, from coordinate 73,629,466 downwards.
CTTTGAAACCCTATATCTCCGCAACCAAGCCTCGTTGATGGTTGCGGTTTTTACCGTTAAACTGACAGTAAAGAGACCTTTGCATCCATGTACGCCATTTTTTAAATCTCCACAAAAAAATTTTCATCACTTTTTGCGATGCCGGCATCGTTAAAAACTTTAAAAATCAAAATGTCTTTGAAACCCTATATCTCCGCAACCAAGCCTCGTTGGTGGTTGCGGTTTTCACCATTAAACTGACAGTAAAGAGACCTTTTCATCCATGAACGCCATTTTTTAAATCTCCACAAACAAATTTTTCATCACTTTTTGACAAAACTTGCGATGCCGGCATCGTTAAAAACTTTAAAAATCAAAATGTCTTTGAAACCCTATATCTCCGCAACCAAGCCTCGTTGGTGGTTGCGGTTTTCACCGTTAGACTGACAGTAAAGAGACCTTTCCATCCATGTACGCCATTTTTTAAATCTCAACAAAAAAATTTTTCATCACTTTTTGACAAAACTTGCGATGCCGGCATCGTTAAAAACTTTAAAAATCAAAATGTCTTTGAAACACTATATCTCCGCAACCAAGCCTCGTTGGTGGTTGCGGTTTTCACCGTTAGACTGACAGTAAAGAGACCTTTCCATTCATGTACGCCATTTTTTAAATCTCCACAAAAAAAATTTTCATCACTTTTTGCGATGCCGGCATCGTTAAAAACTTTAAAAATCAAAATGTCTTTGAAACCCTATATCTCCGCAACCAAGCCTCGTTGGTGGTTGCGGTTTTCACCATTAAACTGACAGTAAAGAGACCTTTCCATCCATGTACGCCATTTTTTAAATCTCCACAAAAAAATTTTCATCACTTTTTGCGATGCCGGCATCGTTAAAAACTTTAAAAATCAAAATGTCTTTGAAACCCTATATCTCCGCAACCAAGCCTCGTTGGTGGTTGCGGTTTTCACCGTTAGACTGACAGTAAAGAGACCTTTCCATCCATGTACGCTATTTTTTAAATCTCCACAAAAAAATTTTCATCACTTTTTGCGATGCCGGCATCGTTAAAAACTTTAAAAATCAAAATGTCTTTGAAACCCTATATCTCCGCAACCAAGCCCCGTTGGTGGTTGCGGTTTTCACCGTTAGACTGACAGTAAAGAGACATTTCCTTCCATGTACGCCATTTTTTAAATCTCCACAAAAAAATTTTCATCACTTTTTGCGATGCCGGCATCGTTAAAAACTTTAAAAATCAAAATGTCTTTGAAACCCTATATCTCCGCAACCAAACCTCGTTGGTGGTTGCAGTTTTCACCATTAAACTGACAGTAAAGAGACCTTTCCATCCATGTACGCCATTTTTTAAATCTCTACAAAAAAATTTTTCATCACTTTTTGACAAAACTTGCGATGCCGGCATCGTTAAAAACTTTAAAAATCAAAATGTCTTTGAAACCCTATATCTCCGCAACCAAACCTCGTTGGTGGTTGCAGTTTTCACCATTAAACTGACAGTAAAGAGACCTTTCCATCCATGTACGCCATTTTTTAAATCTCCACAAAAAAATTTTTCATCACTTTTTGACAAAACTTGCGATGCCGGCATCGTTAAAAACTTAAAAAATCAAAATGTCTTTGAAACCCTATATCTCCGCAACCAAGCCTCGTTGATGGTTGCGGTTTTTACCGTTAAACTGACAGTAAAGAGACCTTTGCATCCATGTACGCCATTTTTTAAATCTCCACAAAAAAATTTTCATCACTTTTTGCGATGCCGGCATCGTTAAAAACTTTAAAAATCAAAATGTCTTTGAAACCCTATATCTCCGCAACCAAGCCTCGTTGGTGGTTGCGGTTTTCACCATTAAACTGACAGTAAAGAGACCTTTTCATCCATGAACGCCATTTTTTAAATCTCCACAAACAAATTTTTCATCACTTTTTGACAAAACTTGCGATGCCGGCATCGTTAAAAACTTTAAAAATCAAAATGTCTTTGAAACCCTATATCTCCGCAACCAAGCCTCGTTGGTGGTTGCGGTTTTCACCGTTAGACTGACAGTAAAGAGACCTTTCCATCCATGTACGCCATTTTTTAAATCTCAACAAAAAAATTTTTCATCACTTTTTGACAAAACTTGCGATGCCGGCATCGTTAAAAACTTTAAAAATCAAAATGTCTTTGAAACACTATATCTCCGCAACCAAGCCTCGTTGGTGGTTGCGGTTTTCACCGTTAGACTGACAGTAAAGAGACCTTTCCATTCATGTACGCCATTTTTTAAATCTCCACAAAAAAAATTTTCATCACTTTTTGCGATGCCGGCATCGTTAAAAACTTTAAAAATCAAAATGTCTTTGAAACCCTATATCTCCGCAACCAAGCCTCGTTGGTGGTTGCGGTTTTCACCATTAAACTGACAGTAAAGAGACCTTTCCATCCATGTACGCCATTTTTTAAATCTCCACAAAAAAATTTTCATCACTTTTTGCGATGCCGGCATCGTTAAAAACTTTAAAAATCAAAATGTCTTTGAAACCCTATATCTCCGCAACCAAGCCTCGTTGGTGGTTGCGGTTTTCACCGTTAGACTGACAGTAAAGAGACCTTTCCATCCATGTACGCTATTTTTTAAATCTCCACAAAAAAATTTTCATCACTTTTTGCGATGCCGGCATCGTTAAAAACTTTAAAAATCAAAATGTCTTTGAAACCCTATATCTCCGCAACCAAGCCCCGTTGGTGGTTGCGGTTTTCACCGTTAGACTGACAGTAAAGAGACATTTCCTTCCATGTACGCCATTTTTTAAATCTCCACAAAAAAATTTTCATCACTTTTTGCGATGCCGGCATCGTTAAAAACTTTAAAAATCAAAATGTCTTTGAAACCCTATATCTCCGCAACCAAACCTCGTTGGTGGTTGCAGTTTTCACCATTAAACTGACAGTAAAGAGACCTTTCCATCCATGTACGCCATTTTTTAAATCTCCACAAAAAAATTTTTCATCACTTTTTGACAAAACTTGCGATGCCGGCATCGTTAAAAACTTTAAAAATCAAAATGTCTTTGAAACCCTATATCTCCGCAACCAAACCTCGTTGGTGGTTGCAGTTTTCACCATTAAACTGACAGTAAAGAGACCTTTCCATCCATGTACGCCATTTTTTAAATCTCCACAAAAAAATTTTTCATCACTTTTTGACAAAACTTGCGATGCCGGCATCGTTAAAAACTTTAAAAATCAAAATGTCTTTGAAACCCTATATCTCCGCAACCAAGCCTCGTTGGTGGTTGCGGTTTTCACCATTAAACTGACAGTAAAGAGACCTTTCCATCCATGTACGCCATTTTTTAAATCTCCACAAAAAAATTTTCATCACTTTTTGCGATGCCGGCATCGTTAAAAACTTTAAAAATCAAAATGTCTTTGAAACCCTATATCTCCGCAACCAAGCCTCGTTGGTGGTTGCAGTTTTCACCATTAAACTGACAGTAAAGAGACCTTTCCATCCATGTACGCCATTTTTTAAATCTCCACAAAAAAATTTTTCATCACTTTTTGATAAAACTTGCGATGCCGGCATCGTTAAAAACTTTAGAAATCAAAATGTCTTTGAAACCCTATATCTCCGCAACCAAGCCTCGTTGGTGGTTGCGGTTTTCACCGTTAAACTGACAGTAAAGAGACCTTTTCATCCATGTACGCCATTTTTTAAATCTCCACAAAAAAAATTTCATCACTTTTTGCGGTGCCGGCATCGTTAAAAACTTTAAAAATCAAAATGTCTTTGAAACCCTATATCTCCGCAACCAAGCCTCGTTGGTGGTTGCAGTTTTCACCATTAAACTGACAGTAAAGAGACCTTTCCATCCATGTACGCCATTTTTTAAATCTCCACAAAAAAATTTTTCATCACTTTTTGACAAAACTTGCGATGCCGGCATCGTTAAAAACTTTAAAAATCAAAATGTCTTTGAAACCCTATATCTCCGCAACCAAACCTCGTTGGTGGTTGCAGTTTTCACCATTAAACTGACAGTAAAGAGACCTTTCCATCCATGTACGCCATTTTTTAAATCTCCACAAAAAAATTTTTCATCACTTTTTGACAAAACTTGCGATGCCGGCATCGTTAAAAACTTTAAAAATCAAAATGTCTTTGAAACCCTATATCTCCGCAACCAAGCCTCGTTGGTGGTTGCGGTTTTCACCATTAAACTGACAGTAAAGAGACCTTTCCATCCATGTACGCCATTTTTTAAATCTCCACAAAAAAATTTTTCATCACATTTTGACAAAACTTGCGATGCAAGTTTAAATTTAAAAATCAAAATGTCTTTGAAACCCTATATCTCCGCAACCAAGCCTCGTTGGTGGTTGCAGTTTTCACCATTAAACTGACAGTAAAGAGACCTTTCCATCCATGTACGCCATTTTTTAAATCTCCACAAAAAAATTTTTCATCACTTTTTGACAAAACTTGCGATGCCGGCATCGTTAAAAACTTTAAAAATCAAAATGTCTTTGAAACCCTATATCTCCGCAACCAAGCCTCGTTGGTGGTTGCAGTTTTCACCATTAAACTGACAGTAAAGAGACCTTTCCATCCATGTACGCCATTTTTTAAATCTCCACAAAAAAATTTTTCATCACTTTTTGACAAAACTTGCGATGCCGGCATCGTTAAAAACTTTAAAAATCAAAATGTCTTTGAAACCCTATATCTCCGCAACCAAGCCTCGTTGGTGGTTGCGGTTTTCACCGTTAGACTGACAGTAAAGAGACCTTTCCATCCATGTACGCCATTTTTTAAATCTCAACAAAAAAATTTTCATCACTTTTTGCGATGCCGGCATCGTTAAAAACTTTAAAAATCAAAATGTCTTTGAAACCCTATATCTCCGCAACCAAACCTCGTTGGTGGTTGCAGTTTTCACCATTAAACTGACAGTAAAGAGACCTTTCCATCCATGTACGCCATTTTTTAAATCTCCACAAAAAAATTTTTCATCACTTTTTGACAAAACTTGCGATGCCGGCATCGTTAAAAACTTTAAAAATCAAAATGTCTTTGAAACCCTATATCTCCGCAACCAAACCTCGTTGGTGGTTGCAGTTTTCACCATTAAACTGACAGTAAAGAGACCTTTCCATCCATGTACGCCATTTTTTAAATCTCCACAAAAAAATTTTTATCACTTTTTGACAAAACTTGCGATGCCGGCATCGTTAAAAACTTTAAAAATCAAAATGTCTTTGAAACCCTATATCTCCGCAACCAAGCCTCGTTGGTGGTTGCGGTTTTCACCATTAAACTGACAGTAAAGAGACCTTTCCATCCATGTACGCCATTTTTTAAATCTCCACAAAAAAATTTTCATCACTTTTTGCGATGCCGGCATCGTTAAAAACTTTAAAAATCAAAATGTCTTTGAAACCCTATATCTCCGCAACCAAGCCTCGTTGGTGGTTGCAGTTTTCACCATTAAACTGACAGTAAAGAGACCTTTCCATCCATGTACGCCATTTTTTAAATCTCCACAAAAAAATTTTTCATCACTTTTTGACAAAACTTGCGATGCCGGCATCGTTAAAAACTTTAAAAATCAAAATGTCTTTGAAACCCTATATCTCCGCAACCAAGCCTCGTTGGTGGTTGCGGTTTTCACCGTTAGACTGACAGTAAAGAGACCTTTCCATCCATGTACGCCATTTTTTAAATCTCCACAAAAAAATTTTTCATCACATTTTGACAAAACTTGCGATGCAAGTTTAAATTTAAAAATCAAAATGTCTTTGAAACCCTATATCTCCGCAACCAAGCCTCGTTGGTGGTTGCAGTTTTCACCATTAAACTGACAGTAAAGAGACCTTTCCATCCATGTACGCCATTTTTTAAATCTCCACAAAAAAATTTTTCATCACTTTTTGACAAAACTTGCGATGCAAGTTTAAATTTAAAAATCAAAATGTCTTTGAAACCCTATATCTCCGCAACCAAGCCTCGTTGGTGGTTGCAGTTTTCACCATTAAACTGACAGTAAAGAGACCTTTCCATCCATGTACGCCATTTTTTAAATCTCCACAAAAAAATTTTTCATCACTTTTTGACAAAACTTGCGATGCCGGCATCGTTAAAAACTTTAAAAATCAAAATGTCTTTGAAACCCTATATCTCCGCAACCAAGCCTCGTTGGTGGTTGCGGTTTTCACCGTTAGACTGAAAGTAAAGAGACCTTTCCATCCATGTACGCCATTTTTTAAATCTCCACAAAAAAATTTTCATCACTTTTTGCGATGCATCGTTAAAAACTTTAAAAATCAAAATGTCTTTGAAACCCTATATCTCCGCAACCAAGCCTCGTTGGTGGTTGCGGTTTTCACCGTTAGACTGACAGTAAAGAGACCTTTCCATCCATGTACGCCATTTTTTAAATCTCCACAAAAAAATTTTCATCACTTTTTGCGATGCCGGCATCGTTAAAAACTTTAAAAATCAAAATGTCTTTGAAACCCTATATCTCCGCAACCAAGCCTCGTTAATGGTTGCGGTTTTCACCGTTAGACTGACAGTAAAGAGACCTTTCCATCCATGTACGCCATTTTTAAAATCTGCACAAAAAAATTTTTCATCACTTTTTGACAAAACTTGCGATGCCGGCATCGTTAAAAACTTTAAAAATCAAAATGTCTTTGAAACCCTATATCTCCGCAACCAAGCCTCGTTAATGGTTGCGGTTTTCACCGTTAGACTGACAGTAAAGAGACCTTTCCATCCATGTACGCCATTTTTAAAATCTGCACAAAAAAATTTTTCATCACTTTTTGACAAAACTTGCGATGCCGGCATCGTTAAAAACTTTAAAAATCAAAATGTCTTTGAAACCCTATATCTCCGCAACCAAGCCTCGTTGGTGGTTGCAGTTTTCACCATTAAACTGACAGTAAAGAGACCTTTCCATCCATGTACGCCATTTTTTAAATCTCCACAAAAAAATTTTTCATCACTTTTTGACAAAACTTGCGATGCCGGCATCGTTAAAAACTTTAAAAATCAAAATGTCTTTGAAACCCTATATCTCCGCAACCAAGCCTCGTTGGTGGTTGCAGTTTTCACCATTAAACTGACAGTAAAGAGACCTTTCCATCCATGTACGCCATTTTTTAAATCTCCACAAAAAAATTTTTCATCACTTTTTGACAAAACTTGCGATGCCGGCATCGTTAAAAACTTTAAAAATCAAAATGTCTTTGAAACCCTATATCTCCGCAACCAAGCCTCGTTGGTGGTTGCAGTTTTCACCATTAAACTGACAGTAAAGAGACCTTTCCATCCATGTACGCCATTTTTTAAATCTCCACAAAAAAATTTTTCATCACTTTTTGACAAAACTTGCGATGCCGGCATCGTTAAAAACTTTAAAAATCAAAATGTCTTTGAAACCCTATATCTCCGCAACCAAGCCTCGTTGGTGGTTGCGGTTTTCACCGTTAGACTGAAAGTAAAGAGACCTTTCCATCCATGTACGCCATTTTTTAAATCTCCACAAAAAAATTTTCATCACTTTTTGCGATGCCGGCATCGTTAAAAACTTTAAAAATCAAAATGTCTTTGAAACCCTATATCTCCGCAACCAAGCCTCGTTGGTGGTTGCGGTTTTCACCGTTAGACTGACAGTAAAGAGACCTTTCCATCTATGTACGCCATTTTTTAAATCTCCACAAAAAAATTTTCATCACTTTTTGCGATGCCGGCATCGTTAAAAACTTTAAAAATCAAAATGTCTTTGAAACCCTATATCTCCGCAACCAAGCCTCGTTGGTGGTTGCAGTTTTCACCATTAAACTGACAGTAAAGAGACCTTTCCATCCATGTACGCCATTTTTTAAATCTCCACAAAAAAAATTTTCATCACTTTTTGACAAAACTTGCGATGCCGGCATCGTTAAAAACTTTAAAAATCAAAATGTCTTTGAAACCCTATATCTCCGCAACCAAGCCTCGTTGGTGGTTGCGGTTTTCACCGTTAGACTGACAGTAAAGAGACCTTTCCATTCATGTACGCCATTTTTTAAATCTCCACAAAAAAAATTTTCATCACCTTTTGCGATGCCGGCATCGTTAAAAACTTTAAAAATCAAAATGTCTTTGAAACCCTATATCTCCGCAACCAAGCCTCGTTGGTGGTTGCGGTTTTTACCGTTAAACTGACAGTAAAGAGACCTTTCCATCCATGTACGCCATTTTTTAAATCTCCACAAAAAAATTTTCATCACTTTTTGCGATGCCGGCATCGTTAAAAACTTTAAAAATCAAAATGTCTTTGAAACCCTATATCTCCGCAACCAAGCCTCGTTGGTGGTTGCAGTTTTCACCATTAAACTGACAGTAAAGAGACCTTTCCATCCATGTACGCCATTTTTTAAATCTCCACAAAAAAATTTTTCATCACTTTTTGACAAAACTTGCGATGCCGGCATCGTTAAAAACTTTAAAAATCAAAATGTCTTTGAAACCCTATATCTCCGCAACCAAGCCTCGTTGGTGGTTGCGGTTTTTACCGTTAAACTGACAGTAAAGAGACCTTTCCATCCATGTACGCCATTTTTTAAATCTCCACAAAAAAATTTTCATCACTTTTTGCGATGCCGGCATCGTTAAAAACTTTAAAAATCAAAATGTCTTTGAAACCCTATATCTCCGCAACCAAGCCTCGTTGGTGGTTGCAGTTTTCACCATTAAACTGACAGTAAAGAGACCTTTCCATCCATGTACGCTATTTTTTAAATCTCCACAAAAAAATTTTTCATCACTTTTTGACAAAACTTGCGATGCCGGCATCGTTAAAAACTTTAAAAATCAAAATGTCTTTGAAACCCTATATCTCCGCAACCAAGCCTCGTTGGTGGTTGCGGTTTTCACCGTTAGACTGACAGTAAAGAGACCTTTCCATTCATGTACGCCATTTTTTAAATCTCCACAAAAAAAATTTTCATCACTTTTTGCGATGCCGGCATCGTTAAAAACTTTAAAAATCAAAATGTCTTTGAAACCCTATATCTCCGCAACTAAGCCTCGTTGGTGGTTGCAGTTTTCACCATTAAACTGACAGTAAAGAGACGTTTCCATCCATGTACGCCATTTTTTAAATCTCCACAAAAAAATTTTTCATCACTTTTTGACAAAACTTGCGATGCCGGCATCGTTAAAAACTTTAAAAATCAAAATGTCTTTGAAACCCTATATCTCCGCAACCAAGCCTCGTTGGTGGTTGCAGTTTTCACCATTAAACTGACAGTAAAGAGACCTTTCCATCCATGTACGCCATTTTTTAAATCTCCACAAAAAAAATTTTCATCACTTTTTGACAAAACTTGCGATGCCGGCATCGTTAAAAACTTTAAAAATCAAAATGTCTTTGAAACCCTATATCTACGCAACCAAGCCTCGTTGGTGGTTGCGGTTTTCACCGTTAGACTGACAGTAAAGAGACCTTTCCATTCATGTACGCCATTTTTTAAATCTCCACAAAAAAAATTTTCATCACTTTTTGCGATGCCGGCATCGTTAAAAACTTTAAAAATCAAAATGTCTTTGAAACCCTATATCTCCGCAACCAAGCCTCGTTGGTGGTTGCAGTTTTCACCATTAAACTGACAGTAAAGAGACCTTTCCATCCATGTACGCCATTTTTTAAATCTCCACAAAAAAAATTTTCATCACTTTTTGACAAAACTTGCGATGCCGGCATCGTTAAAAACTTTAAAAATTAAAATGTCTTTGAAACCCTATATCTCCGCAACCAAGCCTCGTTGGTGGTTGCGGTTTTCACCGTTAGACTGACAGTAAAGAGACCTTTCCATTCATGTACGCCATTTTTTAAATCTCCACAAAAAAAATTTTCATCACTTTTTGCGATGCCGGCATCGTTAAAAACTTTAAAAATCAAAATGTCTTTGAAACCCTATATCTCCGCAACCAAGCCTCGTTGGTGGTTGCGGTTTTTACCGTTAAACTGACAGTAAAGAGACCTTTCCATCCATGTACGCCATTTTTTAAATCTCCACAAAAAAATTTTCATCACTTTTTGCGATGCCGGCATCGTTAAAAACTTTAAAAATCAAAATGTCTTTGAAACCCTATATCTCCGCAACCAAGCCTCGTTGGTGGTTGCGGTTTTCACCGTTAGACTGACAGTAAAGAGACCTTTCCATTCATGTACGCCATTTTTTAAATCTCCACAAAAAAATTTTCATCACTTTTTGCGATGCCGGCATCGTTAAAAACTTTAAAAATCAAAATGTCTTTGAAACCCTATATCTCCGCAACCAAGCCTCGTTGGTGGTTGCAGTTTTCACCATTAAACTGACAGTAAAGAGACGTTTCCATCCATGTACGCCATTTTTTAAATCTCCACAAAAAAATTTTTCATCACTTTTTGACAAAACTTGCGATGCCGGCATCGTTAAAAACTTTAAAAATCAAAATGTCTTTGAAACCCTATATCTCCGCAACCAAGCCTCGTTGGTGGTTGCGGTTTTCACCATTAAACTGACAGTAAAGAGACTTTTCCATCCATGTACGCCATTTTTTAAATCTCCACAAAAAAATTTTCATCACTTTTTGCGATGCCGGCATCGTTAAAAACTTTAAAAATCAAAATGTCTTTGAAACCCTATATCTCCGCAACCAAGCCTCGTTGGTGGTTGCAGTTTTCACCATTAAACTGACAGTAAAGAGACCTTTCCATCCATGTACGCCATTTTTTAAATCTCCACAAAAAAATTTTTCATCACTTTTTGATAAAACTTGCGATGCCCGGCATCGTTAAAAACTTTAGAAATCAAAATGTCTTTGAAACCCTATATCTCCGCAACCAAGCCTCGTTGGTGGTTGCGGTTTTCACCGTTAAACTGACAGTAAAGAGACCTTTTCATCCATGTACGCCATTTTTTAAATCTCCACAAAAAAATTTTCATCACTTTTTGCGATGCCGGCATCGTTAAAAACTTTAAAAATCAAAATGTCTTTGAAACCCTATATCTCCGCAACCAAGCCTCGTTGGTGGTTGCAGTTTTCACCATTAAACTGACAGTAAAGAGACCTTTCCATCCATGTACGCCATTTTTTAAATCTCCACAAAAAAATTTTTCATCACTTTTTGACAAAACTTGCGATGCCGGCATCGTTAAAAACTTTAAAAATCAAAATGTCTTTGAAACCCTATATCTCCGCAACCAAACCTCGTTGGTGGTTGCAGTTTTCACCATTAAACTGACAGTAAAGAGACCTTTCCATCCATGTACGCCATTTTTTAAATCTCCACAAAAAAATTTTTCATCACTTTTTGACAAAACTTGCGATGCCGGCATCGTTAAAAACTTTAAAAATCAAAATGTCTTTGAAACCCTATATCTCCGCAACCAAGCCTCGTTGGTGGTTGCAGTTTTCACCATTAAACTGACAGTAAAGAGACCTTTCCATCCATGTACGCCATTTTTTAAATCTCCACAAAAAAATTTTTCATCACTTTTTGACAAAACTTGCGATGCAAGTTTAAATTTAAAAATCAAAATGTCTTTGAAACCCTATATCTCCGCAACCAAGCCTCGTTGGTGGTTGCAGTTTTCACCATTAAACTGACAGTAAAGAGACCTTTCCATCCATGTACGCCATTTTTTAAATCTCCACAAAAAAATTTTTCATCACTTTTTGACAAAACTTGCGATGCCGGCATCGTTAAAAACTTTAAAAATCAAAATGTCTTTGAAACCCTATATCTCCGCAACCAAGCCTCGTTGGTGGTTGCAGTTTTCACCATTAAACTGACAGTAAAGAGACCTTTCCATCCATGTACGCCATTTTTTAAATCTCCACAAAAAAATTTTTCATCACTTTTTGACAAAACTTGCGATGCCGGCATCGTTAAAAACTTTAAAAATCAAAATGTCTTTGAAACCCTATATCTCCGCAACCAAGCCTCGTTGGTGGTTGCAGTTTTCACCATTAAACTGACAGTAAAGAGACCTTTCCATCCATGTACGCCATTTTTTAAATCTCCACAAAAAAAATTTTCATCACTTTTTGACAAAACTTGCGATGCCGGCATCGTTAAAAACTTTAAAAATCAAAATGTCTTTGAAACCCTATATCTCCGCAACCAAGCCTCGTTGGTGGTTGCGGTTTTCACCGTTAGACTGACAGTAAAGAGACCTTTCCATCCATGTACGCCATTTTTTAAATCTCAACAAAAAAAATTTCATCACTTTTTGCGATGCCGGCATCGTTAAAAACTTTAAAAATCAAAATGTCTTTGAAACCCTATATCTCCGCAACCAAGCCTCGTTGGTGGTTGCGGTTTTCACCGTTAGACTGACAGTAAAGAGACCTTTCCATCCATGTACGCCATTCTTAAAATCTGCACAAAAAAATTTTTCATCACTTTTTGACAAAACTTGCGATGCCGGCATCGTTAAAAACTTTAAAAATCAAAATGTCTTTGAAACCCTATATCTCCGCAACCAAGCCTCGTTGGTGGTTGCGGTTTTCACCGTTAGACTGAAAGTAAAGAGACCTTTCCATCCATGTACGCCATTTTTTAAATCTCCACAAAAAAATTTTCATCACTTTTTGCGATGCCGGCATCGTTAAAAACTTTAAAAATCAAAATGTCTTTGAAACCCTATATCTCCGCAACCAAGCCTCGTTGGTGGTTGCAGTTTTCACCATTAAACTGACAGTAAAGAGACCTTTCCATCCATGTACGCCATTTTTTAAATCTCCACAAAAAAATTTTTCATCACTTTTTGACAAAACTTGCGATGCCGGCATCGTTAAAAACTTTAAAAATCAAAATGTCTTTGAAACCCTATATCTCCGCAACCAAGCCTCGTTGGTGGTTGCGGTTTTCACCGTTAGACTGACAGTAAAGAGGCCTTTCCATTCATGTACGCCATTTTTTAAATCTCCACAAAAAAAATTTTCATCACTTTTTGCGATGCCGGCATCGTTAAAAACTTTAAAAATCAAAATGTCTTTGAAACCCTATATCTCCGCAACCAAGCCTCGTTGGTGGTTGCAGTTTTCACCATTAAACTGACAGTAAAGAGACCTTTCCATCCATGTACGCCATTTTTTAAATCTCCACAAAAAAATTTTTCATCACTTTTTGACAAAACTTGCGATGCCGGCATCGTTAAAAACTTTAAAAATCAAAATGTCTTTGAAACCCTATATCTCCGCAACCAAGCCTCGTTGGTGGTTGCAGTTTTCACCATTAAACTGACAGTAAAGAGACCTTTCCATCCATGTACGCCATTTTTTAAATCTCCACAAAAAAATTTTTCATCACTTTTTGACAAAACTTGCGATGCAAGTTTAAATTTAAAAATCAAAATGTCTTTGAAACCCTATATCTCCGCAACCAAGCCTCGTTGGTGGTTGCAGTTTTCACCATTAAACTGACAGTAAAGAGACCTTTCCATCCATGTACGCCATTTTTTAAATCTCCACAAAAAAATTTTTCATCACTTTTTGACAAAACTTGCGATGCCGGCATCGTTAAAAACTTTAAAAATCAAAATGTCTTTGAAACCCTATATCTCCGCAACCAAGCCTCGTTGGTGGTTGCAGTTTTCACCATTAAACTGACAGTAAAGAGACCTTTCCATCCATGTACGCCATTTTTTAAATCTCCACAAAAAAATTTTTCATCACTTTTTGACAAAACTTGCGATGCCGGCATCGTTAAAAACTTTAAAAATCAAAATGTCTTTGAAACCCTATATCTCCGCAACCAAGCCTCGTTGGTGGTTGCAGTTTTCACCATTAAACTGACAGTAAAGAGACCTTTCCATCCATGTACGCCATTTTTTAAATCTCCACAAAAAAAATTTTCATCACTTTTTGACAAAACTTGCGATGCCGGCATCGTTAAAAACTTTAAAAATCAAAATGTCTTTGAAACCCTATATCTCCGCAACCAAGCCTCGTTGGTGGTTGCGGTTTTCACCGTTAGACTGACAGTAAAGAGACCTTTCCATCCATGTACGCCATTTTTTAAATCTCAACAAAAAAAATTTCATCACTTTTTGCGATGCCGGCATCGTTAAAAACTTTAAAAATCAAAATGTCTTTGAAACCCTATATCTCCGCAACCAAGCCTCGTTGGTGGTTGCGGTTTTCACCGTTAGACTGACAGTAAAGAGACCTTTCCATCCATGTACGCCATTCTTAAAATCTGCACAAAAAAATTTTTCATCACTTTTTGACAAAACTTGCGATGCCGGCATCGTTAAAAACTTTAAAAATCAAAATGTCTTTGAAACCCTATATCTCCGCAACCAAGCCTCGTTGGTGGTTGCGGTTTTCACCGTTAGACTGAAAGTAAAGAGACCTTTCCATCCATGTACGCCATTTTTTAAATCTCCACAAAAAAATTTTCATCACTTTTTGCGATGCCGGCATCGTTAAAAACTTTAAAAATCAAAATGTCTTTGAAACCCTATATCTCCGCAACCAAGCCTCGTTGGTGGTTGCAGTTTTCACCATTAAACTGACAGTAAAGAGACCTTTCCATCCATGTACGCCATTTTTTAAATCTCCACAAAAAAATTTTTCATCACTTTTTGACAAAACTTGCGATGCCGGCATCGTTAAAAACTTTAAAAATCAAAATGTCTTTGAAACCCTATATCTCCGCAACCAAGCCTCGTTGGTGGTTGCGGTTTTCACCGTTAGACTGACAGTAAAGAGGCCTTTCCATTCATGTACGCCATTTTTTAAATCTCCACAAAAAAAATTTTCATCACTTTTTGCGATGCCGGCATCGTTAAAAACTTTAAAAATCAAAATGTCTTTGAAACCCTATATCTCCGCAACCAAGCCTCGTTGGTGGTTGCAGTTTTCACCATTAAACTGACAGTAAAGAGACCTTTCCATCCATGTACGCCATTTTTTAAATCTCCACAAAAAAATTTTTCATCACTTTTTGACAAAACTTGCGATGCCGGCATCGTTAAAAACTTTAAAAATCAAAATGTCTTTGAAACCCTATATCTCCGCAACCAAGCCTCGTTGGTGGTTGCAGTTTTCACCATTAAACTGACAGTAAAGAGACCTTTCCATCCATGTACGCCATTTTTTAAATCTCCACAAAAAAAATTTTCATCACTTTTTGACAAAACTTGGGATGCCGGCATCGTTAAAAACTTTAAAAATCAAAATGTCTTTGAAACCCTATATCTCCGCAACCAAGCCTCGTTGGTGGTTGCGGTTTTCACCGTTAGACTGACAGTAAAGAGACCTTTCCATTCATGTACGCCATTTTTTAAATCTCCACAAAAAAAATTTTCATCACTTTTTGACAAAACTTGCGATGCCGGCATCGTTAAAAACTTTAAAAATCAAAATGTCTTTGAAACCCTATATCTCCGCAACCAAGCCTCGTTGGTGGTTGCGGTTTTCACCGTTAGACTGACAGTAAAGAGACCTTTCCATTCATGTACGCCATTTTTTAAATCTCCACAAAAAAAATTTTCATCACTTTTTGCGATGCTGGCATCGTTAAAAACTTTAAAAATCAAAATGTCTTTGAAACCCTATATCTCCGCAACCAAGCCTCGTTGGTGGTTGCAGTTTTCACCATTAAACTGACAGTAAAGAGACCTTTCCATCCATGTACGCCATTTTTTAAATCTCCACAAAAAAAATTTTCATCACTTTTTGACAAAACTTGCGATGCCGGCATCGTTAAAAACTTTAAAAATCAAAATGTCTTTGAAACCCTATATCTCCGCAACCAAGCCTCGTTGGTGGTTGCGGTTTTCACCGTTAGACTGACAGTAAAGAGACCTTTCCATTCATGTACGCCATTTTTTAAATCTCCACAAAAAAATTTTTCATCACTTTTTGACAAAACTTGCGATGCCGGCATCGTTAAAAACTTTAAAAATCAAAATGTCTTTGAAACCCTATATCTCCGCAACCAAGCCTCGTTGGTGGTTGCAGTTTTCACCATTAAACTGACAGTAAAGAGACCTTTCCATCCATGTACGCCATTTTTTAAATCTCCACAAAAAAATTTTTCATCACTTTTTGACAAAACTTGCGATGCAAGTTTAAATTTAAAAATCAAAATGTCTTTGAAACCCTATATCTCCGCAACCAAGCCTCGTTGGTGGTTGCAGTTTTCACCATTAAACTGACAGTAAAGAGACCTTTCCATCCATGTACGCCATTTTTTAAATCTCCACAAAAAAATTTTTCATCACTTTTTGACAAAACTTGCGATGCCGGCATCGTTAAAAACTTTAAAAATCAAAATGTCTTTGAAACCCTATATCTCCGCAACCAAGCCTCGTTGGTGGTTGCAGTTTTCACCATTAAACTGACAGTAAAGAGACCTTTCCATCCATGTACGCCATTTTTTAAATCTCCACAAAAAAATTTTTCATCACTTTTTGACAAAACTTGCGATGCCGGCATCGTTAAAAACTTTAAAAATCAAAATGTCTTTGAAACCCTATATCTCCGCAACCAAGCCTCGTTGGTGGTTGCGGTTTTCACCGTTAGACTGACAGTAAAGAGACCTTTCCATCCATGTACGCCATTTTTTAAATCTCAACAAAAAAAATTTCATCACTTTTTGCGATGCCGGCATCGTTAAAAACTTTAAAAATCAAAATGTCTTTGAAACCCTATATCTCCGCAACCAAGCCTCGTTGGTGGTTGCGGTTTTCACCGTTAGACTGACAGTAAAGAGACCTTTCCATCCATGTACGCCATTTTTAAAATCTCCACAAAAAAATTTTTCATCACTTTTTGACAAAACTTGCGATGCCGGCATCGTTAAAAACTTTAAAAATCAAAATGTCTTTGAAACCCTATATCTCCGCAACCAAGCCTCGTTGGTGGTTGCGGTTTTCACCGTTAGACTGACAGTAAAGAGACCTTTCCATTCATGTACGCCATTTTTTAAATCTCCACAAAAAAAATTTTCATCACTTTTTGACAAAACTTGCGATGCCGGCATCGTTAAAAACTTTAAAAATCAAAATGTCTTTGAAACCCTATATCTCCGCAACCAAGCCTCGTTGGTGGTTGCGGTTTTCACCGTTAGACTGACAGTAAAGAGACCTTTCCATTCATGTACGCCATTTTTTAAACTCCACAAAAAAAATTTTCATCACTTTTTGCGATGCCGGCATCGTTAAAAACTTTAAAAATCAAAATGTCTTTGAAACCCTATATCTCCGCAACCAAGCCTCGTTGGTGGTTGCGGTTTTCACCGTTAGACTGACAGTAAAGAGACCTTTCCATTCATGTACGCCATTTTTTAAATCTCCACAAAAAAAATTTTCATCACTTTTTGACAAAACTTGCGATGCCGGCATCGTTAAAAACTTTAAAAATCAAAATGTCTTTGAAACCCTATATCTCCGCAACCAAGCCTCGTTGGTGGTTGCGGTTTTCACCGTTAGATTGACAGTAAAGAGACCTTTCCATTCATGTACGCCATTTTTTAAATCTCCACAAAAAAAATTTTCATCACTTTTTGCGATGCCGGCATCGTTAAAAACTTTAAAAATCAAAATGTCTTTGAAACCCTATATCTCCGCAACCAAGCCTCGTTGGTGGTTGCGGTTTTTACCGTTAAACTGACAGTAAAGAGACCTTTCCATCCATGTACGCCATTTTTTAAATCTCCACAAAAAAAATTTCATCACTTTTTGCGATGCCGGCATCGTTAAAAACTTTAAAAATCAAAATGTCTTTGAAACCCTATATCTCCGCAACCAAGCCTCGTTGGTGGTTGCGGTTTTCACCGTTAGACTGACAGTAAAGAGACCTTTCCATTCATGTACGCCATTTTTTAAATCTCCACAAAAAAAATTTTCATCACTTTTTGCGATGCCGGCATCGTTAAAAACTTTAAAAATCAAAATGTCTTTGAAACCCTATATCTCCGCAACCAAGCCTCGTTGGTGGTTGCAGTTTTCACCATTAAACTGACAGTAAAGAGACCTTTCCATCCATGTACGCCATTTTTTAAATCTCCACAAAAAAATTTTTCATCACTTTTTGACAAAACTTGCGATGCCGGCATCGTTAAAAACTTTAAAAATCAAAATGTCTTTGAAACCCTATATCTCCGCAACCAAGCCTCGTTGGTGGTTGCGGTTTTTACCGTTAAACTGACAGTAAAGAGACCTTTCCATCCATGTACGCCATTTTTTAAATCTCCACAAAAAATTTTCATCACTTTTTGCGATGCCATCGTTAAAAACTTTAAAAATCAAAATGTCTTTGAAACCCTATATCTCCGCAACCAAGCCTCGTTGGTGGTTGCAGTTTTCACCATTAAACTGACAGTAAAGAGACGTTTCCATCCATGTACGCCATTTTTTAAATCTCCACAAAAAAATTTTTCATCACTTTTTGACAAAACTTGCGATGCCGGCATCGTTAAAAACTTTAAAAATCAAAATGTCTTTGAAACCCTATATCTCCGCAACCAAGCCTCGTTGGTGGTTGCAGTTTTCACCATTAAACTGACAGTAAAGAGACCTTTCCATCCATGTACGCCATTTTTTAAATCTCCACAAAAAAATTTTTCATCACTTTTTGACAAAACTTGCGATGCCGGCATCGTTAAAAACTTTAAAAATCAAAATGTCTTTGAAACCCTATATCTCCGCAACCAAGCCTCGTTGGTGGTTGCGGTTTTCACCGTTAGACTGACAGTAAAGAGACCTTTCCATCCATGTACGCCATTTTTTAAATCTCCACAAAAAAAATTTTCATCACTTTTTGCGATGCCGGCATCGTTAAAAACTTTAAAAATCAAAATGTCTTTGAAACCCTATATCTCCGCAACCAAGCCTCGTTGGTGGTTGCGGTTTTCACCGTTAGACTGACAGTAAAGAGACCTTTCCATCCATGTACGCCATTTTTTAAATCTCCGCAAAAAAATTTTTCATCACTTTTTGACAAAACTTGCGATGCCGGCATCGTTAAAAACTTTAAAAATCAAAATGTCTTTGAAACCCTATATCTCCGCAACCAAGCCTCGTTGGTGGTTGCGGTTTTCACCGTTAGACTGACAGTAAAGAGACCTTTCCATCCATGTACGCCATTTTTTTAAATCTCCACAAAAAAAATTTTCATCAGTTTTTGCGATGCCGGCATCGTTAAAAACTTTAAAAATCAAAATGTCTTTGAAACCCTATATCTCCGCAACCAAGCCTCGTTGGTGGTTGCAGTTTTCACCATTAAACTGACAGTAAAGAGACCTTTCCATCCATGTACGCCATTTTTTAAATCTCCACAAAAAAAATTTAAATTTAATAACTTTAAAAATCAAAATGTCTTTGAAACCCTATATCTCCGCAACCAAGCCTCGTTGGTGGTTGCGGTTTTCACCGTTAGACTGACAGTAAAGAGACCTTTCCATTCATGTACGCCATTTTTTAAATCTCCACAAAAAAAATTTTCATCACTTTTTGCGATGCCGGCATCGTTAAAAACTTTAAAAATCAAAATGTCTTTGAAACCCTATATCTCCGCAACCAAGCCTCGTTGGTGGTTGCAGTTTTCACCATTAAACTGACAGTAAAGAGACCTTTCCATCCATGTACGCCATTTTTTAAATCTCCACAAAAAAATTTTTCATCACTTTTTGACAAAACTTGCGATGCCGGCATCGTTAAAAACTTTAAAAATCAAAATGTCTTTGAAACCCTATATCTCCGCAACCAAGCCTCGTTGGTGGTTGCGGTTTTTACCGTTAAACTGACAGTAAAGAGACCTTTCCATCCATGTACGCCATTTTTTAAATCTCCACAAAAAAATTTTCATCACTTTTTGCGATGCCATCGTTAAAAACTTTAAAAATCAAAATGTCTTTGAAACCCTATATCTCCGCAACCAAGCCTCGTTGGTGGTTGCAGTTTTCACCATTAAACTGACAGTAAAGAGACGTTTCCATCCATGTACGCCATTTTTTAAATCTCCACAAAAAAATTTTTCATCACTTTTTGACAAAACTTGCGATGCCGGCATCGTTAAAAACTTTAAAAATCAAAATGTCTTTGAAACCCTATATCTCCGCAACCAAGCCTCGTTGGTGGTTGCAGTTTTCACCATTAAACTGACAGTAAAGAGACCTTTCCATCCATGTACGCCATTTTTTAAATCTCCACAAAAAAATTTTTCATCACTTTTTGACAAAACTTGCGATGCCGGCATCGTTAAAAACTTTAAAAATCAAAATGTCTTTGAAACCCTATATCTCCGCAACCAAGCCTCGTTGGTGGTTGCAGTTTTCACCATTAAACTGACAGTAAAGAGACCTTTCCATCCATGTACGCCATTTTTTAAATCTCCACAAAAAAATTTTTCATCACTTTTTGACAAAACTTGCGATGCCGGCATCGTTAAAAACTTTAAAAATCAAAATGTCTTTGAAACCCTATATCTCCGCAACCAAGCCTCGTTGGTGGTTGCGGTTTTTACCATTAAACTGACAGTAAAGAGACCTTTCCATCCATGTACGCCATTTTTTAAATCTCCACAAAAAAATTTTCATCACTTTTTGCGATGCCGGCATCGTTAAAAACTTTAAAAATCAAAATGTCTTTGAAACCCTATATCTCCGCAACCAAGCCTCGTTGGTGGTTGCGGTTTTCACCGTTAGACTGACAGTAAAGAGACCTTTCCATTCATGTACGCCATTTTTTAAATCTCCACAAAAAAAATTTTCATCACTTTTTGCGATGCCATCGTTAAAAACTTTAAAAATCAAAATGTCTTTGAAACCCTATATCTCCGCAACCAAGCCTCGTTGGTGGTTGCAGTTTTCACCATTAAACTGACAGTAAAGAGACCTTTCCATCCATGTACGCCATTTTTTAAATCTCCACAAAAAAAATTTTCATCACTTTTTGACAAAACTTGCGATGCCGGCATCGTTAAAAACTTTAAAAATCAAAATGTCTTTGAAACCCTATATCTCCGCAACCAAGCCTCGTTGGTGGTTGCGGTTTTCACCGTTAGACTGACAGTAAAGAGACCTTTCCATTCATGTACGCCATTTTTTAAATCTCCACGAAAAAAATTTTCATCACTTTTTGACAAAACTTGCGATGCCGGCATCGTTAAAAACTTTAAAAATCAAAATGTCTTTGAAAACCTATATCTCCGCAACCAAGCCTCGTTGGTGGTTGCGGTTTTCACCGTTAGACTGACAGTAAAGAGACCTTTCCATTCATGTACGCCATTTTTTAAATCTCCACAAAAAAAATTTTCATCACTTTTTGCGATGCCGGCATCGTTAAAAACTTTAAAAATCAAAATGTCTTTGAAACCCTATATCTCCGCAACCAAGCCTCGTTGGTGGTTGCAGTTTTCACCATTAAACTGACAGTAAAGAGACCTTTCCATCCATGTACGCCATTTTTTAAATCTCCACAAAAAAAATTTTCATCACTTTTTGACAAAACTTGCGATGCCGGCATCGTTAAAAACTTTAAAAATCAAAATGTCTTTGAAACCCTATATCTCCGCAACCAAGCCTCGTTGGTGGTTGCGGTTTTCACCGTTAGACTGACAGTAAAGAGACCTTTCCATTCATGTACGCCATTTTTTAAATCTCCACGAAAAAAATTTTCATCACTTTTTGACAAAACTTGCGATGCCGGCATCGTTAAAAACTTTAAAAATCAAAATGTCTTTGAAAACCTATATCTCCGCAACCAAGCCTCGTTGGTGGTTGCGGTTTTCACCGTTAGACTGACAGTAAAGAGACCTTTCCATTCATGTACGCCATTTTTTAAATCTCCACAAAAAAAATTTTCATCACTTTTTGCGATGCCGGCATCGTTAAAAACTTTAAAAATCAAAATGTCTTTGAAACCCTATATCTCCGCAACCAAGCCTCGTTGGTGGTTGCGGTTTTCACCGTTAGACTGACAGTAAAGAGACCTTTCCATTCATGTACGCCATTTTTTAAATCTCCACAAAAAAAATTTTCATCACTTTTTGCGATGCCGGCATCGTTAAAAACTTTAAAAATCAAAATGTCTTTGAAACCCTATATCTCCGCAACCAAGCCTCGTTGGTGGTTGCAGTTTTCACCATTAAACTGACAGTAAAGAGACCTTTCCATCCATGTACGCCATTTTTTAAATCTCCACAAAAAAATTTTTCATCACTTTTTGACAAAACTTGCGATGCCGGCATCGTTAAAAACTTTAAAAATCAAAATTTCTTTGAAACCCTATATCTCCGCAACCAAGCCTCGTTGGTGGTTGCGGTTTTTACCGTTAAACTGACAGTAAAGAGACCTTTCCATCCATGTACGCCATTTTTTAAATCTCCACAAAAAAATTTTCATCACTTTTTGCGATGCCGGCATCGTTAAAAACTTTAAAAATCAAAATGTCTTTGAAACCCTATATCTCCGCAACCAAGCCTCGTTGGTGGTTGCAGTTTTCACCATTAAACTGACAGTAAAGAGACCTTTCCATCCATGTACGCCATTTTTTAAATCTCCACAAAAAAATTTTTCATCACTTTTTGACAAAACTTGCGATGCCGGCATCGTTAAAAACTTTAAAAATCAAAATGTCTTTGAAACCCTATATCTCCGCAACCAAGCCTCGTTGGTGGTTGCGGTTTTCACCGTTAGACTGACAGTAAAGAGACCTTTCCATCCATGTACGCCATTTTTTAAATCTTCACAAAAAAAAATTTCATCACTTTTTGCGATGCCGGCATCGTTAAAAACTTTAAAAATCAAAATGTCTTTGAAACCCTATATCTCCGCAACCAAGCCTCGTTGGTGGTTGCAGTTTTCACCATTAAACTGACAGTAAAGAGACCTTTCCATCCATGTACGCCATTTTTTAAATCTCCGCAAAAAAATTTTTCATCACTTTTTGACAAAACTTGCGATGCCGGCATCGTTAAAAACTTTAAAAATCAAAATGTCTTTGAAACCCTATATCTCCGCAACCAAGCCTCGTTGGTGGTTGCGGTTTTCACCGTTAGACTGACAGTAAAGAGACCTTTCCATCCATGTACGCCATTTTTAAAATCTCCACAAAAAAATTTTCATCACTTTCTGCGATGCCGGCATCGTTAAAAACTTTAAAAATCAAAATGTCTTTGAAACCCTATATCTCCGCAACCAAGCCTCGTTGGTGGTTGCGGTTTTCACCATTAAACTGACAGTAAAGAGACCTTTCCATCCATGTACGCCATTTTTTAAATCTCCACAAAAAAATTTTCATCACTTTTTGCGATGCCGGCATCGTTAAAAACTTTAAAAATCAAAATGTCTTTGAAACCCTATATCTCCGCAACCAAGCCTCGTTGGTGGTTGCGGTTTTCACCGTTAGACTGACAGTAAAGAGACCTTTCCATTCATGTACGCCATTTTTTAAATCTCCACAAAAAAATTTTCATCACTTTCTGCGATGCCGGCATCGTTAAAAACTTTAAAAATCAAAATGTCTTTGAAACCCTATATCTCCGCAACCAAGCCTCGTTGGTGGTTGCGGTTTTCACCGTTAGACTGACAGTAAAGAGACCTTTCCATCCATGTACGCCATTTTTAAAATCTCCACACAAAAATTTTCATCACTTTCTGCGATGCCGGCATCGTTAAAAACTTTAAAAATCAAAATGTCTTTGAAACCCTATATCTCCGCAACCAAGCCTCGTTGGTGGTTGCGGTTTTCACCGTTAGACTGACAGTAAAGAGACCTTTCCATACATGTACGCCATTTTTTAAATCTCCACAAAAAAATTTTCATCACTTTTTGCGATGCCGGCATCGTTAAAAACTTTAAAAATCAAAATGTCTTTGAAACCCTATATCAATCAAAATGTCTTTGAAACCCTATATCTCCGCAACCAAGCCTCGTTGGTGGTTGCGGTTTTCACCGTTAGACTGACAGTAAAGAGACCTTTCCATCCATGTACGCCATTTTTAAAATCTCCACACAAAAATTTTCATCACTTTCTGCGATGCCGGCATCGTTAAAAACTTTAAAAATCAAAATGTCTTTGAAACCCTATATCTCCGCAACCAAGCCTCGTTGGTGGTTGCGGTTTTCACCGTTAGACTGACAGTAAAGAGACCTTTCCATCCATGTACGCCATTTTTAAAATCTCCACAAAAAAATTTTCATCACTTTCTGCGATGCCGGCATCGTTAAAAACTTTAAAAATCAAAATGTCTTTGAAACCCTATATCTCCGCAACCAAGCCCCGTTGGTGGTTGCGGTTTTCACCGTTAGACTGACAGTAAAGAGACCTTTCCATCCATGTACGCCATTTTTTAAATCTCCACAAAAAAAATTTTCATCACTTTTTGACAAAACTTGCGATGCCGGCATCGTTAAAAACTTTAAAAATCAAAATGTCTTTGAAACCCTATATCTCCGCAACCAAGCCTCGTTGGTGGTTGCGGTTTTCACCGTTAGACTGACAGTAAAGAGACCTTTCCATCCATGTACGCCATTTTTTAAATCTCCACAAAAAAATTTTCATCACTTTTTGCGATGCCGGCATCGTTAAAAACTTTAAAAATCAAAATGTCTTTGAAACCCTATATCTCCGCAACCAAGCCTCGTTGGTGGTTGCGGTTTTCACCATTAAACTGACAGTAAAGAGACCTTTCCATCCATGTACGCCATTTTTTAAATCTCCACAAAAAAATTTTTCATCACTTTTTGACAAAACTTGCGATGCCGGCTTCGTTAAAAACTTTAAGAATCAAAATGTCTTTGAAACCCTATATATCTCCGCAACCAAGCCTCGTTGGTGGTTGCGGTTTTCACCGTTAGACTGACAGTAAAGAGACCTTTCCATACATGTACGCCATTTTTTAAATCTCCACAAAAAAATTTTCATCACTTTTTGCGATGCCGGCATCGTTAAAAACTTTAAAAATCAAAATGTCTTTGAAACCCTATATCAATCAAAATGTCTTTGAAACCCTATATCTCCGCAACCAAGCCTCGTTGGTGGTTGCGGTTTTCACCGTTAGACTGACAGTAAAGAGACCTTTCCATCCATGTACGCCATTTTTAAAATCTCCACAAAAAAATTTTCATCACTTTCTGCGATGCCGGCATCGTTAAAAACTTTAAAAATCAAAATGTCTTTGAAACCCTATATCTCCGCAACCAAGCCTCGTTGGTGGTTGCGGTTTTCACCGTTAGACTGACAGTAAAGAGACCTTTCCATCCATGTACGCCATTTTTTAAATCTCCACAAAAAAATTTTCATCACTTTTTGCGATGCCGTCATCGTTAAAAACTTTAAAAATCAAAATGTCTTTGAAACCCTATATCTCCGCAACGAAGCCTCGTTGGTGGTTGCGGTTTTCACCATTAAACTGACAGTAAAGAGACCTTTCCATCCATGTACGCCATTTTTTAAATCTCCACAAAAAAATTTTTCATCACTTTTTGACAAAACTTGCGATGCCGGCTTCGTTAAAAACTTTAAGAATCAAAATGTCTTTGAAACCCTATATATCTCCGCAACCAAGCCTCGTTGGTGGTTGCGGTTTTCACCGTTAGACTGACAGTAAAGAGACCTTTCAATCCATGTACGCCATTTTTAAATCTCCACAAAAATTTTTTTTATCACTTTTTGACAAAACTTGCGATGCCGGCATCGTTAAAAACTTTAAAAATCAAAATGTCTTTGAAACCCTATATCTCCGCAACCAAGCCTCGTTGGTGGTTGCGGTTTTCACCATTAAACTGACAGTAAAGAGACCTTTTCATCCATGTACGCCATTTTTTAAATCTCCAAAAAAAAAAATTTTCATCACTTTTTGCGATGCCGGCATCGTTAAAAACTTTAAAAATCAAAATGTCTTTGAAACCTTATATCTCCGCAACCAAGCCTCGTTGGTGGTTGCGGTTTTCACCGTTAGACTGACAGTAAAGAGACCTTTCCATCCATGTACGCCATTTTTAAAATCTCCACAAAAAAATTTTCATCACTTTCTGCGATGCCGGCATCGTTAAAAACTTTAAAAATCAAAATGTCTTTGAAACCCTATATCTCCGCAACCAAGCCTCGTTGGTGGTTGCGGTTTTCACCGTTAGACTGACAGTAAAGAGACCTTTCCATCCATGTACGCCATTTTTTAAATCTCCACAAAAAAATTTTCATCACTTTCTGCGATGCCGGCATCGTTAAAAACTTTAAAAATCAAAATGTCTTTGAAACCCTATATCTCCGCAACCAAGCCTCGTTGGTGGTTGCGGTTTTCACCAATAAATTGACAGTAAAGAGACCTTTTCATCCATGTACGCCATTTTTTAAATCTCCACAAAAAAATTTTCATCACTTTTTGCGATGCCGGCATCGTTAAAAACTTTAAAAATCAAAATGTCTTTGAAACCCTATATCTCCGCAACCAAGCCTCGTTGGTGGTTGCGGTTTTCACCGTTAGACTGACAGTAAAGAGACCTTTCCATCCATGTACGCCATTTTTAAAATCTCCACACAAAAATTTTCATCACTTTCTGCGATGCCGGCATCGTTAAAAACTTTAAAAAACAAAATGTCTTTGAAACCCTATATCTCCGCAACCAAGCCTCGTTGGTGGTTGCGGTTTTCACCGTTAGACTGACAGTAAAGAGACCTTTCCATCCATGTACGCCATTTTTAAAATCTCCACAAAAAAATTTTCATCACTTTTTGCGATGCCGGCATCGTTAAAAACTTTAAAAATCAAAATGTCTTTGAAACCCTATATCTCCGCAACCAAGCCTCGTTGGTGGTTGCGGTTTTCACCGTTAGACTGACAGAAAAGAGACCTTTCCATCCATGTACGCCATTTTTTAAATCTCCACAAAAAAATTTTCATCACTTTCTGCGATGCCGGCATCGTTAAAAACTTTAAAAATCAAAATGTCTTTGAAACCCTATATCTCCGCAACCAAGCCTCGTTGGTGGTTGCGGTTTTCACCGTTAGACTGACAGTAAAAAGACCTTTCCATCCATGTACGCCATTTTTTAAATCTCCACAAAAAAAATTTTCATCACTTTTTGACAAAACTTGCGATGCCGGCATCGTTAAAAACTTTAAAAATCAAAATGTCTTTGAAACCCTATATCTCCGCAACCAAGCCTCGTTGGTGGTTGCGGTTTTCACCATTAAACTGACAATAAAGAGACCTTTCCATCCATGTACGCCATTTTTAAATCTCCACAAAAATTTTTTTTATCACTTTTTGACAAAACTTGCGATGCCGGCATCGTTAAAAACTTTAAAAATTAAAATGTCTTTGAAACCCTATATCTCCGCAACCAAGCCTCGTTGGTGGTTGCGGTTTTCACCGTTAGACTGACAGTAAAGAGACCTTTCCATCCATGTACGCCATTTTTTAAATCTCCACAAAAAAATTTTCATCACTTTTTGCGATGCCGGCATCGTTAAAAACTTTAAAAATCAAAATGTCTTTGAAACCCTATATCTCCGCAACCAAGCCTCGTTGGTGGTTGCGGTTTTCACCAATAAATTGACAGTAAAGAGACCTTTTCATCCATGTACGCCATTTTTTAAATCTCCACAAAAAAATTTTCATCACTTTTTGCGATGCCGGCATCGTTAAAAACTTTAAAAATCAAAATGTCTTTGAAACCCTATATCTCCGCAACCAAGCCTCGTTGGTGGTTGCGGTTTTCACCGTTAGACTGACAGTAAAGAGACCTTTCCATCCATGTACGCCATTTTTAAAATCTCCACAAAAAATTTTCATCACTTTCTGCTATGCCGGCATCGTTAAAAACTTTAAAAATCAAAATGTCTTTGAAACCCTATATCTCCGCAACCAAGCCTCGTTGGTGGTTGCGGTTTTCACCGTTAGACTGACAGTAAAGAGACCTTTCAATCCATGTACGCCATTTTTAAATCTCCACAAAAATTTTTTTTATCACTTTTTGACAAAACTTGCGATGCCGGCATCGTTAAAAACTTTAAAAATCAAAATGTCTTTGAAACCCTATATCTCCGCAACCAAGCCTCGTTGGTGGTTGCGGTTTTCACCATTAAACTGACAGTAAAGAGACCTTTTCATCCATGTACGCCATTTTTTAAATCTCCACAAAAAAATTTTCATCACTTTCTGCGATGCCGGCATCGTTAAAAACTTTAAAAATTAAAATGTCTTTGAAACCCTATATCTCCGCAACCAAGCCTCGTTGGTGGTTGCGGTTTTCACCGTTAGACTGACAGTAAAAAGACCTTTTCATCCATTTACGCCATTTTTTAAATTTTCACAAAAAAAATTTTCATCACTTTTTGACAAAACTTGCGATGCCGGCATCGTTAAAAACTTTAAAAATCAAAATGTCTTTGAAACCCTATATCTCCGCAACCAAGCCTCGTTGGTGGTTGCGGTTTTCACCATTAAACTGACAGTAAAGAGACCTTTCCATCCATGTACGCCATTTTTTAAATCTCCACAAAAAAATTTTCATCACTTTTTGCGATGCCGGCATCGTTAAAAACTTTAAAAATCAAAATGTCTTTGAAACCCTATATCTCCGCAACCAAGCCTCGTTGGTGGTTGCGGTTTTCACCGTTAGACTGACAGTAAAGAGACCTTTCCATCCATGTACGCCATTACTTAAATCCCCACAAAAAAATTTTTCATCACTTTTTGACAAAACTTGCGATGCCGGCATCGTTAAAAACTTTAAAAATCAAAATGTCTTTGAAACCCTATATCTCCGCAACCAAGCCTCGTGGGTGGTTGCGGTTTCCACCATTAAACTGACAGTAAAGAGACCTTTCCATCCATGTACGCCATTTTTTAAATCTCCACAAAAAAATTTTCATCACTTTTTGCGATGCCGGCATCGTTAAAAACTTTAAAAATCAAAATGTCTTTGAAACCCTATATCTCCGCAACCAAGCCTCGTTGGTGGTTGCGGTTTTCACCGTTAGACTGACAGTAAAGAGACCTTTCCATCCATGTACGCCATTTTTTAAATCCCCACAAAAAAATTTTTCATCACTTTTTGACAAAACTTGCGATGCCGGCATCGTTAAAAACTTTAAAAATCAAAATGTCTTTGAAACCCTATATCTCCGCAACCAAGCCTCGTGGGTGGTTGCGGTTTCCACCATTAAACTGACAGTAAAGAGACCTTTCCATCCATGTACGCCATTTTTTAAATCTCCACAAAAAAATTTTCATCACTTTTTGCGATGCCGGCATCGTTAAAAACTTTAAAAATCAAAATGTCTTTGAAACCCTATATCTCCGCAACCAAGCCTCGTTGGTGGTTGCGGTTTTCACCGTTAGACTGACAGTAAAGAGACCTTTCCATGCATGTACGCCATTTTTAAAATCTCCACAAAAAAATTTTCATCACTTTTTGCGATGCCGGCATCGTTAAAAACTTTAAAAATCAAAATGTCTTTGAAACCCTATATCTCCGCAACCAAGCCTCGTTGGTGGTTGCGGTTTTCACCGTTAGACTGACAGAAAAGAGACCTTTCCATCCATGTACGCCATTTTAAAAATCTCCACAAAAAAATTTTCATCACTTTCTGCGATGCCGGCATCGTTAAAAACTTTAAAAATCAAAATGTCTTTGAAACCCTATATCTCCGCAACCAAGCCTCGTTGGTGGTTGCGGTTTTCACCGTTAGACTGACAGTAAAAAGACCTTTCCATCCATGTACGCCATTTTTTAAATCTCCACAAAAAAATTTTCATCACTTTTTGACAAAACTTGCGATGCCGGCATCGTTAAAAACTTTAAAAATCAAAATGTCTTTGAAACCCTATATCTCCGCAACCAAGCCTCGTTGGTGGTTGCGGTTTTCACCATTAAACTGACAGTAAAGAGACCTTTCCATCCATGTACGCCATTTTTTAAATCTCCACAAAAAAATTTTTCATCACTTTTTGACAAAACTTGCGATGCCGGCTTCGTTAAAAACTTTAAGAATCAAAATGTCTTTGAAACCCTATATCTCCGCAACCAAGCCTCGTTGGTGGTTGCGGTTTTCACCGTTAGACTGACAGTAAAGAGAACTTTCCACATATGTACGCCATTTTTTAAATCCCCACAAAAAAATTTTTCATCACTTTTTGACAAAACTTGCGATGCCGGCTTCGTTAAAAACTTTAAGAATCAAAATGTCTTTGAAACCCTATATATTTCCGCAACCAAGCCTCGTTGGTGGTTGCGGTTTTCACCGTTAGACTGACAGTAAAGAGACCTTTCCATCCATGTACGCCATTTTTAAAATCTCCACAAAAAAATTTTCATCACTTTCTGCGATGCCGGCATCGTTAAAAACTTTAAAAATCAAAATGTCTTTGAAACCCTATATCTCCGCAACCAAGCCTCGTTGGTGGTTGCGGTTTTCACCGTTAGACTGACAGTAAAGAGAACTTTCCATCCATGTACGCCATTTTTTAAATCCCCACAAAAAAATTTTTCATCACTTTTTGACAAAACTTGCGATGCCGGCTTCGTTAAAAACTTTAAGAATCAAAATGTCTTTGAAACCCTATATATTTCCGCAACCAAGCCTCGTTGGTGGTTGCGGTTTTCACCGTTAGACTGACAGTAAAGAGACCTTTCCATCCATGTACGCCATTTTTAAAATCTCCACACAAAAATTTTCATCACTTTCCGCGATGCCGGCATCGTTAAAAACTTTAAAAATCAAAATGTCTTTGAAACCCTATATCTCCGCAACCAAGCCTCGTTGGTGGTTGCGGTTTTCACCAATAAATTGACAGTAAAGAGACCTTTTCATCCATGTACGCCATTTTTTAAATCTCCACAAAAAAATTTTCATCACTTTTTGCGATGCCGGCATCGTTAAAAACTTTAAAAATCAAAATGTCTTTGAAACCCTATATCTCCGCAACCAAGCCTCGTTGGTGGTTGCGGTTTTCACCGTTAGACTAACAGTAAAAAGACCTTTCCATCCATGTACGCCATTTTTTAAATCTCCACAAAAAAAATTTTCATCACTTTTTGACAAAACTTGCGATGCCGGCATCGTTAAAAACTTTAAAAATCAAAATGTCTTTGAAACCCTATATCTCCGCAACCAAGCCTCGTTGGTGGTTGCGGTTTTCACAGTTAGACTGACAGTAAAGAGACCTTTCCATCCATGTACGCCATTTTTAAAATCTCCACACAAAAATTTTCATCACTTTCTGCGATGCCGGCATCGTTAAAAACTTTAAAAAACAAAATGTCTTTGAAACCCTATATCTCCGCAACCAAGCCTCGTTGGTGGTTGCGGTTTTCACCGTTAGACTGACAGTAAAGAGACCTTTCCATCCATGTACGCCATTTTTTAAATCTCCACAAAAAAATTTTTCATCACTTTCTGCGATGCCGGCATCGTTAAAAACTTTAAAAATCAAAATGTCTTTGAAACCCTATATCTCCGCAACCAAGCCTCGTTGGTGGTTGCGGTTTTCACCGTTAGACTGACAGTAAAGAGAACTTTCCATCCATGTACGCCATTTTTTAAATCTCCACAAAAAAATTTTCATCACTTTTTGCGATGCCGGCATCGTTAAAA
Organism: Epistrophe eligans; assembly: GCA_951394125.1. Lineage (NCBI taxonomy): Eukaryota > Metazoa > Arthropoda > Insecta > Diptera > Syrphidae > Epistrophe > Epistrophe eligans. Next base: position 73,597,877 of record OX596029.1, on the reverse strand, counting down.
ACTTTAAAAATCAAAATGTCTTTGAAACCCTATATCTCCGCAACCAAGCCTCGTTGGTGGTTGCGGTTTTCACCGTTAGACTGACAGAAAAGAGACCTTTCCATCCATGTACGCCATTTTAAAAATCTCCACAAAAAAATTTTCATCACTTTCTGCGATGCCGGCATCGTTAAAAACTTTAAAAATCAAAATGTCTTTGAAACCCTATATCTCCGCAACCAAGCCTCGTTGGTGGTTGCGGTTTTCACCGTTAGACTGACAGTAAAAAGACCTTTCCATCCATGTACGCCATTTTTTAAATCTCCACAAAAAAAATTTTCATCACTTTTTGACAAAACTTGCGATGCCGGCATCGTTAAAAACTTTAAAAATCAAAATGTCTTTGAAACCCTATATCTCCGCAACCAAGCCTCGTTGGTGGTTGCGGTTTTCACCATTAAACTGACAGTAAAGAGACCTTTCCATCCATGTACGCCATTTTTTAAATCTCCACAAAAAAATTTTTCATCACTTTTTAACAAAACTTGCGATGCCGGCATCGTTAAAAACTTTAAAAATCAAAATGTCTTTGAAACCCTATATCTCCGCAACCAAGCCTCGTTGGTGGTTGCGGTTTTCACCGTTAGACTGACAGTAAAAAGACCTTTCCATCCATGTACGCCATTTTTTAAATCTCCACAAAAAAATTTTCATCACTTTTTGACAAAACTTGCGATGCCGGCATCGTTAAAAACTTTAAAAATCAAAATGTCTTTGAAACCCTATATCTCCGCAACCAAGCCTCGTTGGTGGTTGCGGTTTTCACCGTTAGACTGACAGTAAAAAGACCTTTCCATCCATGTACGCCATTTTTTAAATCTCCACAAAAAAATTTTCATCACTTTTTGCGATGCCGGCATCGTTAAAAACTTTAAAAATCAAAATGTCTTTGAAACCCTATATCTCCGCAACCAAGCCTCGTTGGTGGTTGCGGTTTTCACCAATAAATTGACAGTAAAGAGACCTTTTCATCCATGTACGCCATTTTTTAAATCTCCACAAAAAAATTTTCATCACTTTTTGCGATGCCGGCATCGTTAAAAACTTTAAAAATCAAAATGTCTTTGAAACCCTATATCTCCGCAACCAAGCCTCGTTGGTGGTTGCGGTTTTCACCATTAAACTGACAGTAAAGAGACCTTTCCATCCATCTACGCCATTTTTTAAATCTCCACAAAAAAATTTTTCATCACTTTTTGACAAAACTTGCGATGCCGGCTTCGTTAAAAACTTTAAGAATCAAAATGTCTTTGAAACCCTATATCTCCGCAACCAAGCCTCGTGGGTGGTTGCGGTTTCCTTCATTAAACTGACAGTAAAGAGACCTTTCCATCCATGTACGCCATTTTTTAAATCTCCACAAAAAAATTTTCATCACTTTCTGCGATGCCGGCATCGTTAAAAACTTTAAAAATCAAAATGTCTTTGAAACCCTATATCTCCGCAACCAAGCCTCGTTGGTGGTTGCGGTTTTCACAGTTAGACTGACAGTAAAGAGACCTTTCCATCCATGTACGCCATTTTTAAAATCTCCACACAAAAATTTTCATCACTTTCTGCGATGCCGGCATCGTTAAAAACTTTAAAAAACAAAATGTCTTTGAAACCCTATATCTCCGCAACCAAGCCTCGTTGGTGGTTGCGGTTTTCACCGTTAGACTGACAGTAAAGAGACCTTTCCATCCATGTACGCCATTTTTAAAATCTCCACAAAAAAATTTTCATCACTTTCTGCGATGCCGGCATCGTTAAAAACTTTAAAAATCAAAATGTCTTTGAAACCCTATATCTCCGCAACCAAGCCTCGTTGGTGGTTGCGGTTTTCACCGTTAGACTGACAGTAAAGAGAACTTTCCATCCATGTACGCCATTTTTTAAATCTCCACAAAAAAATTTTCATCACTTTTTGCGATGCCGGCATCGTTAAAAACTTTAAAAATCAAAATGTCTTTGAAACCCTATATCTCCGCAACCAAGCCTCGTTGGTGGTTGCGGTTTTCACCGTTAGACTGACAGAAAAGAGACCTTTCCATCCATGTACGCCATTTTAAAAATCTCCACAAAAAAATTTTCATCACTTTCTGCGATGCCGGCATCGTTAAAAACTTTAAAAATCAAAATGTCTTTGAAACCCTATATCTCCGCAACCAAGCCTCGTTGGTGGTTGCGGTTTTCACCGTTAGACTGACAGTAAAAAGACCTTTCCATCCATGTACGCCATTTTTTAAATCTCCACAAAAAAAATTTTCATCACTTTTTGACAAAACTTGCGATGCCGGCATCGTTAAAAACTTTAAAAATCAAAATGTCTTTGAAACCCTATATCTCCGCAACCAAGCCTCGTTGGTGGTTGCGGTTTTCACCATTAAACTGACAGTAAAGAGACCTTTCCATCCATGTACGCCATTTTTTAAATCTCCACAAAAAAATTTTTCATCACTTTTTAACAAAACTTGCGATGCCGGCATCGTTAAAAACTTTAAAAATCAAAATGTCTTTGAAACCCTATATCTCCGCAACCAAGCCTCGTTGGTGGTTGCGGTTTTCACCGTTAGACTGACAGTAAAAAGACCTTTCCATCCATGTACGCCATTTTTTAAATCTCCACAAAAAAAATTTTCATCACTTTTTGACAAAACTTGCGATGCCGGCATCGTTAAAAACTTTAAAAATCAAAATGTCTTTGAAACCCTATATCTCCGCAACCAAGCCTCGTTGGTGGTTGCGGTTTTCACCAATAAATTGACAGTAAAGAGACCTTTTCATCCATGTACGCCATTTTTTAAATCTCCACAAAAAAATTTTCATCACTTTTTGCGATGCCGGCATCGTTAAAAACTTTAAAAATCAAAATGTCTTTGAAACCCTATATCTCCGCAACCAAGCCTCGTTGGTGGTTGCGGTTTTCACCGTTAGACTGACAGTAAAAAGACCTTTCCATCCATGTACGCCATTTTTTAAATCTCCACAAAAAAAATTTTCATCACTTTTTGACAAAACTTGCGATGCCGGCATCGTTAAAAACTTTAAAAATCAAAATGTCTTTGAAACCCTATATCTCCGCAACCAAGCCTCGTTGGTGGTTGCGGTTTTCACCGTTAGACTGACAGTAAAGAGACCTTTCCATCCATGTACGCCATTTTTTAAATCTCCACAAAAAAATTTTCATCACTTTTTGCGATGCCGGCATCGTTAAAAACTTTAAAAATCAAAATGTCTTTGAAACCCTATATCTCCGCAACCAAGCCTCGTTGGTGGTTGCGGTTTTCACCGTTAGACTGACAGTAAAGAGACCTTTCCATCCATGTACGCCATTTTTTAAATCTTCACAAAAAAATTTTCATCACTTTTTGCGATGCCGGCATCGTTAAAAACTTTAAAAATCAAAATGTCTTTGAAACCCTATATCTCCGCAACCAAGCCTCGTTGGTGGTTGCGGTTTTCACCGTTAGACTGACAGTAAAGAGACCTTTCCATCCATGTACGCCATTTTTAAAATCTCCACAAAAAAATTTTCATCACTTTCTGCGATGCCGGCATCGTTAAAAACTTTAAAAATCAAAATGTCTTTGAAACCCTATATCTCCGCAACCAAGCCTCGTTGGTGGTTGCGGTTTTCACCGTTAGACTGACAGTAAAGAGACCTTTCCATCCATGTACGCCATTTTTTAAATCTCCACCAAAAAATTTTCATCACTTTTTGCGATGCCGGCATCGTTAAAAACTTTAAAAATCAAAATGTCTTTGAAACCCTATATCTCCGCAACCAAGCCTCGTTGGTGGTTGCGGTTTTCACCGTTAGACTGACAGTAAAGAGACCTTTCCATCCATGTACGCCATTTTTAAAATCTCCACAAAAAAATTTTCATCACTTTCTGCGATGCCGGCATCGTTAAAAACTTTAAAAATCAAAATGTCTTTGAAACCCTATATCTCCGCAACCAAGCCTCGTTGGTGGTTGCGGTTTTCACCGTTAGACTGACAGTAAAGAGACCTTTCCATCCATGTACGCCATTTTTTAAATCTCCACAAAATAATTTTTCATCACTTTTTGACAAAACTTGCGATGCCGGCATCGTTAAAAAGTTTAAAAATCAAAATGTCTTTGAAACCCTATATCTCCGCAACCAAGCCTCGTTGGTGGTTGCGGTTTTCACCGTTAGACTGACAGTAAAGAGACCTTTCCATCCATGTACGCCATTTTTAAAATCTCCACAAAAAAAATTTCATCACTTTCTGCTATGCCGGCATCGTTAAAAACTTTAAAAATCAAAATGTCTTTGAAACCCTATATCTCCGCAACCAAGCCTCGTTGGTGGTTGCGGTTTTCACCGTTAGACTGACAGTAAAGAGACCTTTCCATCCATGTACGCCATTTTTTAAATCTGCACAAAAATTTTTTTTATCACTTTTTGACAAAACTTGCGATGCCGGATCGTTAAAAACTTTAAAAATCAAAATGTCTTTGAAACCCTATATCTCCGCAACCAAGCCTCGTTGGTGGTTGCGGTTTTCACCGTTAGACTGACAGTAAAGAGACCTTTCCATCCATGTACGCCATTTTTTAAATCTGCACAAAAATTTTTTTTATCACTTTTTGACAAAACTTGCGATGCCGGCATCGTTAAAAACTTTAAAAATCAAAATGTCTTTGAAACCCTATATCTCCGCAACCAAGCCTCGTTGGTGGTTGCGGTTTTCACCATTAAACTGACAGTAAAGAGACCTTTTCATCCATGTACGCCATTTTTTAAATCTCCACAAAAAAATTTTCATCACTTTCTGCGATGCCGGCATCGTTAAAAACTTTAAAAATTAAAATGTCTTTGAAACCCTATATCTCCGCAACCAAGCCTCGTTGGTGGTTGCGGTTTTCACCGTTAGACTGACAGTAAAGAGACCTTTCCATCCATGTACGCCATTTTTTAAATCTCCACAAAAAAATTTTCATCACTTTTTGCGATGCCGGCATCGTTAAAAACTTTAAAAATCAAAATGTCTTTGAAACCCTATATCTCCGCAACCAAGCCTCGTTGGTGGTTGCGGTTTTCACCGTTAGACTGACAGTAAAGAGACCTTTCCATCCCGTACGCCATTTTTAAAATCTCCAAAAAAAAATTTTTCATCACTTTTTGACAAAACTTCCGATGCCGGCATCGTTAAAAACTTTAAAAATCAAAATGTATTTGAAACCCTATATCTCCGCAACCAAGCCTCGTGGGTGGTTGCGGTTTTCACCATTAAACTGACAGTAAAGAGACCTTTCCATCCATGTACGCCATTTTTTAAATCTCCACAAAAAAATTTTCATCACTTTTTGCGATGCCGGCATCGTTAAAAACTTTAAAAATCAAAATGTCTTTGAAACCCTATATCTCCGCAACCAAGCCTCGTTGGTGGTTGCGGTTTTCACCGTTAGACTGACAGTAAAGAGACCTTTCCATCCATGTACGCCATTTTTTAAATCTCCACAAAAAAATTTTCATCACTTTTTGCGATGCCGGCATCGTTAAAAACTTTAAAAATCAAAATGTCTTTGAAACCCTATATCTCCGCAACCAAGCCTCGTTGGTGGTTGCGGTTTTCACCGTTAGACTGACAGTAAAGAGACCTTTCCATCCATGTACGCCATTTTTTAAATCTCCACAAAAAAATTTTCATCACTTTTTGCGATGCCGGCATCGTTAAAAACTTTAAAAATCAAAATGTCTTTGAAACCCTATATCTCCGCAACCAAGCCTCGTTGGTGGTTGCGGTTTTCACCGTTAGACTGACAGTAAAGAGACCTTTCCATCCCGTACGCCATTTTTAAAATCTCCACAAAAAAATTTTTCATCACTTTTTGACAAAACTTCCGATGCCCATCGTTAAAAACTTTAAAAATCAAAATGTCTTTGAAACCCTATATCTCCGCAACCAAGCCTCGTTGGTGGTTGCGGTTTTCACCGTTAGACTGACAGTAAAGAGACCTTTCCATCCATGTACGCCATTTTTTTAATCTCCACAGAAAAATTTTCATCACTTTTTGCGATGCCGGCATCGTTAAAAACTTTAAAAATCAAAATGTCTTTGAAACCCTATATCTCCGCAACCAAGCCTCGTTGGTGGTTGCGGTTTTCACCGTTAGACTGACAGTAAAGAGACCTTTCCATCCATGTACGCCATTTTTTAAATCTCCACAAAAAAATTTTTCATCACTTTTTGACAAAACTTGCGATGCCGGCATCGTTAAAAACTTTAAAAATCAAAATGTCTTTGAAACCCTATATCTCCGCAACCAAGCCTCGTTGGTAGTTGCGGTTTTCACCATTAAACTGACAGTAAAGAGACATTTCCATCCATGTACGCCATTTTTTAAATCTCCACAAAAAAATTTTTCATCACTTTTTGACAAAACTTGCGATGCCGGCATCGTTAAAAACTTTAAAAATCAAAACTTCTTTGAAACCCTATATCTCCGCAACCAAGCCTCGTTGGTGGTTGCAGTTTTCACCGTTAGACTGACAGTAAAGAGACCTTTCCATCCATGTACGCCATTTTTTAAATCTCCACAAAAAAATTTTCATCACTTTTTGCGATGCCGGCATCGTTAAAAACTTTAAAAATCAAAATGTCTTTGAAACCCTATATCTCCGCAACCAAGCCTCGTTGGTGGTTGCGGTTTTCACCGTTAGACTGACAGTAAAGAGACCTTTCCATCCATGTACGCCATTTTTAAAATCTCCACAAAAAAATTTTCATCACTTTTTGCGATGCCGGCATCGTTAAAAACTTTAAAAATCAAAATGTCTTTGAAACCCTATATCTCCGCAACCAAGCCTCGTTGGTGGTTGCGGTTTTCACCGTTAGACTGACAGTAAAGAGACATTTCCATCCATGTACGCCATTTTTTAAATCTCCACAAAAAAATTTTTCATCACTTTTTGACAAAACTTGCGATGCCGGCATCGTTAAAAACTTTAAAAATCAAAACTTCTTTGAAACCCTATATCTCCGCAACCAAGCCTCGTTGGTGGTTGCAGTTTTCACCGTTAGACTGACAGTAAAGAGACCTTTCCATCCATGTACGCCATTTTTAAAATCTCCACAAAAAAATTTTCATCACTTTTTGACAAAACTTGCGATGCCGGCATCGTTAAAAACTTTAAAAATCAAAATGTCTTTGAAACCCTATATCTCCGCAACCAAGCCTCGTTGGTGGTTGCGGTTTTCACCATTAAACTGACAGTGAAGAGACCTTTCCATCCATGTACGCCATTTTTTAAATCTCCACAAAAAAATTTTTCATCACTTTTTGACAAAACTTGCGATGCCGGCATCGTTAAAAACTTTAAAAATCAAAACTTCTTTGAAACCCTATATCTCCGCAACCAAGCCTCGTTGGTGGTTGCAGTTTTCACCGTTAGACTGACAGTAAAGAGACCTTTCCATCCATGTACGCCATTTTTTAAATCTCCACAAAAAAATTTTCATCACTTTTTGCGATGCCGGCATCGTTAAAAACTTTAAAAATCAAAATGTCTTTGAAACCCTATATCTCCGCAACCAAGCCTCGTTGGTGGTTGCGGTTTTCACCGTTAGACTGACAGTAAAGAGACCTTTCCATCCATGTACGCCATTTTTAAAATCTCCACAAAAAAATTTTCATCACTTTTTGCGATGCCGGCATCGTTAAAAACTTTAAAAATCAAAATGTCTTTGAAACCCTATATCTCCGCAACCAAGCCTCGTTGGTGGTTGCGGTTTTCACCGTTAGACTGACAGTAAAGAGACCTTTCTATCCATGTACGCCATTTTTAAAATTTCGACAAAAAAAATTTCATCACTTTTTGACAAAACTTGCGATGCCGGCATCGTTAAAAACTTTAAAAATCAAAATGTCTTTGAAACCCTATATCTCCGCAACCAAGCCTCGTTGGTGGTTGCGGTTTTCACCGTTAGACTGACAGTAAAGAGACATTTCCATCCATGTACGCTTTTTTTTAAATCTCCACAAAAAAATTTTTCATCACTTTTTGACAAAACTTGCGATGCCGGCATCGTTAAAAACTTTAAAAATCAAAATGTCTTTGAAACCCTATATCTCCGCAACCAAGCCTCGTTGGTGGTTGCGGTTTTCACCGTTAGACTGACAGTAAAGAGACATTTCCATCCATGTACGCCATTTTTTAAATCTCCACAAAAAAATTTTTCATCACTTTTTGACAAAACTTGCGATGCCGGCATCGTTAAAAACTTTAAAAATCAAAATGTCTTTGAAACCCTATATCTCCGCAACCAAGCCTCGTTGGTGGTTGCGGTTTTCACCGTTAGACTGACAGTAAAGAGACCTTTCCATCTCCACAAAAAATTTTTCATCACTTTCTGCGATGCCGGCATCGTTAAAAACTTTAAAAATCAAAATGTCTTTGAAACCCTATATCTCCGCAACCAAGCCTCGTTGGTGGTTGCGGTTTTCACCGTTAGACTGACAGTAAAGAGACCTTTCCATCCATGTACGCCATTTTTAAAATCTCCACAAAAAAATTTTCATCACTTTTTGACAAAACTTGCGATGCCGGCATCGTTAAAAACTTTAAAAATCAAAATGTCTTTGAAACCCTATATCTCCGCAACCAAGCCTCGTTGGTGGTTGCGGTTTTCACCATTAAACTGACAGTGAAGAGACCTTTCCATCCATGTACGCCATTTTTTAAATCTCCACAAAAAAATTTTTCATCACTTTTTGACAAAACTTGCGATGCCGGCATCGTTAAAAACTTTAAAAATCAAAACTTCTTTGAAACCCTATATCTCCGCAACCAAGCCTCGTTGGTGGTTGCAGTTTTCACCGTTAGACTGACAGTAAAGAGACCTTTCCATCCATGTACGCCATTTTTAAAATCTCCACAAAAAAATTTTCATCACTTTTTGACAAAACTTGCGATGCCGGCATCGTTAAAAACTTTAAAAATCAAAATGTCTTTGAAACCCTATATCTCCGCAACCAAGCCTCGTTGGTGGTTGCGGTTTTCACCATTAAACTGACAGTGAAGAGACCTTTCCATCCATGTACGCCATTTTTTAAATCTCCACAAAAAAATTTTCATCACTTTTTGACAAAACTTGCGATGCCGGCATCGTTAAAAACTTTAAAAATCAAAACTTCTTTGAAACCCTATATCTCCGCAACCAAGCCTCGTTGGTGGTTGCAGTTTTCACCGTTAGACTGACAGTAAAGAGACCTTTCCATCCATGTACACCATTTTTTAAATCTCCACAAAAAAATTTTCATCACTTTTTGCGATGCCGGCATCGTTAAAAACTTTAAAAATCAAAATGTCTTTGAAACCCTATATCTCCGCAACCAAGCCTCGTTGGTGGTTGCGGTTTTCACCGTTAGACTGACAGTAAAGAGACCTTTTCATCCATGTAGTCCATTTTTAAAATCTCCACAAAAAATTTTTCATCACTTTCTGCGATGCCGGCATCGTTAAAAACTTTAAAAATCAAAATGTCTTTGAAACCCTATATCTCCGCAACCAAGCCTCGTTGGTGGTTGCGGTTTTCACCGTTAGACTGACAGTAAAGAGACCTTTCCATCCATGTAGTCCATTTTTAAAATCTCCACAAAAAATTTTTCATCACTTTCTGCGATGCCGGCATCGTTAAAAACTTTAAAAATCAAAATGTCTTTGAAACCCTATATCTCCGCAACCAAGCCTCGTTGGTGGTTGCGGTTTTCACCGTTAGACTGACAGTAAAGAGACCTTTCCATCCATGTACGCCATTTTTTAAATCTCCACAAAAAAATTTTCATCACTTTTTGCGATGCCGGCATCGTTAAAAACTTTAAAAATCAAAATGTCTTTGAAACTCTATATCTCCGCAACCAAGCCTCGTGGGTGGTTGCGGTTTTCACCATTAAACTGACAGTAAAGAGACCTTTCCATCCATGTACGCCATTTTTTAAATCTCCACAAAAAAATTTTCATCACTTTTTGCGATGCCGGCATCGTTAAAAACTTTAAAAATCAAAATGTCTTTGAAACCCTATATCTCCGCAACCAAGCCTCGTTGGTGGTTGCGGTTTTCACCGTTTGACTGACAGTAAAGAGACCTTTCCATCCATGTACGCCATTTTTTAAATCTCCACAAAAAAATTTTTCATCACTTTTTGACAAAACTTGCGAAGCCGGCATCGTTAAAAACTTTAAAAATCAAAATGTCTTTGAAACCCTATATCTCCGCAACCAAGCCTCGTGGGTGGTTGCGGTTTTCACCATTAAACTGACAGTAAAGAGACCTTTCCATCCATTTACGCCATTTTTTAAATCTCCACAAAAAAATTTTCATCACTTTTTGCGATGCCGGCATCGTTAAAAACTTTAAAAATCAAAATGTCTTTGAAACCCTATATCTCCGCAACCAAGCCTCGTTGGTGGTTGCGGTTTTCACCGTTAGACTGACAGTAAAGAGACCTTTCCATCCATGTACGCCATTTTTAAAATCTCCACAAAAAAATTTTTCATCACTTTTTGACAAAACTTGCGATGCCGGCATCGTTAAAAACTTTAAAAATCAAAATGTCTTTGAAACCCTATATCTCCGCAACCAAGCCTCGTTGGTGGTTGCGGTTTTCACCGTTAGACTGACAGTAAAGGGACATTTCCATCCATGTACGCCATTTTTTAAATCTCCACAAAAAAATTTTTCATCACTTTTTGACAAAACTTGCGATGCCGGCATCGTTAAAAACTTTAAAAATCAAAATGTCTTTGAAAGCCTATATCTCCGCAACCAAGCCTCGTTGGTGGTTGCGGTTTTCACCATTAGACTGACAGTAAAGAGACCTTTCCATCCATGTACGCCATTTTTTAACTCTCCACAAAAAAATTTTTCATCACTTTTTGACAAAACTTGCGATGCCGGCATCGTTAAAAACTTTAAAAATCAAAATGTCTTTGAAACCCTATATCTCCGCAACCAAGCCTCGTTGGTGGTTGCGGTTTTCACCGTTAGACTGACAGTAAAGGGACATTTCCATCCATGTACGCCATTTTTTAAATCTCCACAAAAAAATTTTTCATCACTTTTTGACAAAACTTGCGATGCCGGCATCGTTAAAAACTTTAAAAATCAAAATGTCTTTGAAACCCTATATCTCCGCAACCAAGCCTCGTTGGTGGTTGCGGTTTTCACCGTTAGACTGACAGTAAAGAGACCTTTCCATCCATGTACGCCATTTTTTAAATGTACACAAAAAAATTTTCATCACTTTTTGCGATGCCGGCATCGTTAAAAACTTTAAAAATCAAAATGTCTTTGAAACCCTATATCTCCGCAACCAAGCCTCGTTGGTGGTTGCGGTTTTCACCGTTAGACTGACAGTAAAGAGACCTTTCCATCCATGTAGTCCATTTTTAAAATCTCCACAAAAAAATTTTCATCACTTTCTGCTTTCTGCATCGTTAAAAACTTTAAAAATCAAAATGTCTTTGAAACCCTATATCTCCGCAACCAAGCCTCGTTGGTGGTTGCGGTTTTCACCGTTAGACTGACAGTAAAGAGATATTTCCATCCATGTACGCCATTTTTTAAATCTCCACAAAAAAATTTTTCATCACTTTTTGACAAAACTTGCGATGCCGGCATCGTTAAAAACTTTAAAAATCAAAATGTCTTTGAAACCCTATATCTCCGCAACCAAGCCTCGTTGGTGGTTGCGGTTTTCACCGTTAGACTGACAGTAAAGAAACCTTTCCATCCATGTACGCCATTTTTTAAATCTCCACAAAAAAATTTTCATCACTTTTTGCGATGCCGGCATCGTTAAAAACTTTAAAAATCAAAATGTCTTTGAAACCCTATATCTCCGCAACCAAGCCTCGTTGGTGGTTGCGGTTTTCACCATTAAACTGACAGTAAAGAGACCTTTCCATCCATGTACGCCATTTTTTAAATCTCCACAAAAAAATTTTTCATCACTTTTTGACAAAACTTGCGATGCCGGCATCGTTAAAAACTTTAAAAATCAAAATGTTTTTGAAACCCTATATCTCCGCAACCAAGCCTCGTGGGTGGTTGCGGTTTTCACCATTAAACTGACAGTAAAGAGACCTTTCCATCCATGTACGCCATTTTTTAAATCTCCACAAAAAAATTTTCATCACTTTTTGGGATGCCGGCATCGTTAAAAACTTTAAAAATCAAAATGTCTTTGAAACCCTATATCTCCGCAACCAAGCCTCGTTGGTGGTTGCGGTTTTCACCGTTAGACTGACAGTAAAGAGACCTTTCCATCCATGTACGCCATTTTTTAAATCTCCACAAAAAAATTTTTCATCACTTTTTGACAAAACTTGCTATGCCGGGCATCGTTAAAAACTTTAAAAATCAAAATGTCTTTGAAACCCTATATCTCCGCAACCAAGCCTCGTTGGTGGTTGCGGTTTTCACCGTTAGACTGACAGTAAAGAGACCTTTCCATCCATGTACGCCATTTTTTAAATCTCCACAAAAAAATTTTCATCACTTTTTGCGATGCCGGCATCGTTAAAAACTTTAAAAATCAAAATGTCTTTGAAACCCTATATCTCCGCAACCAAGCCTCGTGGGTGGTTGCGGTTTTCACCATTAAACTGACAGTAAAGAGACCTTTCCATCCATGTACGCCATTTTTTAAATCTCCACAAAAAAATTTTCATCACTTTTTGCGATGCCGGCATCGTTAAAAACTTTAAAAATCAAAATGTCTTTGAAACCCTATATCTCCGCAACCAAGCCTCGTTGGTGGTTGCGGTTTTCACCGTTAAACTGACAGTAAAGAGACCTTTCCATCCATGTACGCCATTTTTTAAATCTCCACAAAAAAATTTTCATCACTTTTTGGGATGCCGGCATCGTTAAAAACTTTAAAAATCAAAATGTCTTTGAAACCCTATATCTCCGCAACCAAGCCTCGTGGGTGGTTGCGGTTTTCACCATTAAACTGACAGTAAAGAGACCTTTCCATCCATGTACGCCATTTTTTAAATCTCCACAAAAAAATTTTCATCACTTTTTGCGATGCCGGCATCGTTAAAAACTTTAAAAATCAAAATGTCTTTGAAACCCTATATCTCCGCAACCAAGCCTCGTGGGTGGTTGCGGTTTTCACCATTAAACTGACAGTAAAGAGACCTTTCCATCCATGTACGCCATTTTTTAAATCTCCACAAAAAAATTTTCATCACTTTTTGCGATGCCGGCATCGTTAAAAACTTTAAAAATCAAAATGTCTTTGAAACCCTATATCTCCGCAACCAAGCCTCGTGGGTGGTTGCGGTTTTCACCATTAAACTGACAGTAAAGAGACCTTTCCATCCATGTACGCCATTTTTTAAATCTCCACAAAAAAATTTTCATCACTTTTTGCGATGCCGGATCGTTAAAAACTTTAAAAATCAAAATGTCTTTGAAACCCTATATCTCCGCAACCAAGCCTCGTTGGTGGTTGCGGTTTTCACCGTTAGACTGACAGTAAAGAGACCTTTCCATCCATGTACGCCATTTTTTAAATCTCCACAAAAAAATTTTTCATCACTTTTTGACAAAACTTGCGATGCCGGCATCGTTAAAAACTTTAAAAATCAAAATGTCTTTGAAACCCTATATCTTCGCAACCAAGCCTCGTGGGTGGTTGCGGTTTTCACCATTAAACTGACAGTAAAGAGACCTTTCCATCCATGTACGCCATTTTTTAAATCTCCACAAAAAAATTTTCATCACTTTTTGCGATGCCGGCATCGTTAAAAACTTTAAAAATCAAAATGTCTTTGAAACCCTATATCTCCGCAACCAAGCCTCGTTGGTGGTTGCGGTTTTCACCATTAAACTGACAGTAAAGAGACCTTTCCATCCATGTACGCCATTTTTTAAATCTCCACAAAAAAATTTTCATCACTTTTTGCGATGCCGGCATCGTTAAAAACTTTAAAAATCAAAATGTCTTTGAAACCCTATATCTCCGCAACCAAGCCTCGTTGGTGGTTGCGGTTTTCACCGTTAAACTGACAGTAAAGAGACCTTTCCATCCATGTACGCCATTTTTTAAATCTCCACAAAAAAATTTTCATCACTTTTTGGGATGCCGGCATCGTTAAAAACTTTAAAAATCAAAATGTCTTTGAAACCCTATATCTCCGCAACCAAGCCTCGTTGGTGGTTGCGGTTTTCACCGTTAGACTGACAGTAAAGAGACCTTTCCATCCATCTACGCCATTTTTTAAATCTCCACAAAAAAATTTTCATCACTTTTTGCGATGCCGGCATCGTTAAAAACTTTAAAAATCAAAATGTCTTTGAAACCCTATATCTCCGCAACCAAGCCTCGTTGGTGGTTGCGGTTTTCACCGTTAGACTGACAGTAAAGAGACCTTTCCATCCATGTATGCCATTTTTTAAATCTCCACAAAAAAATTTTCATCACTTTTTGGGATGCCGGCATCGTTAAAAACTTTAAAAATCAAAATGTCTTTGAAACCCTATATCTCCGCAACCAAGCCTCGTTGGTGGTTGCGGTTTTCACCATTAGACTGACAGTAAAGAGACCTTTCCATCCATGTACGCCATTTTTTAAATCTCCACAAAAAAATTTTCATCACTTTTTGCGATGCCGGCATCGTTAAAAACTTTAAAAATCAAAATGTCTTTGAAACCCTATATCTCCGCAACCAAGCCTCGTTGGTGGTTGCGGTTTTCACCGTTAGACTGACAGTAAAGAGACCTTTCCATCCATGTACGCCATTTTTTAAATCTCCACAAAAAAATTTTCATCACTTTTTGCGATGCCGGCATCGTTAAAAACTTTAAAAATCAAAATGTCTTTGAAACCCTATATCTCCGCAACCAAGCCTCGTTGGTGGTTGCGGTTTTCACCGTTAGACTGACAGTAAAGAGACCTTTCCATCCATGTACGCCATTTTTTAAATCTCCACAAAAAAATTTTCATCACTTTTTGCGATGCCGGCATCGTTAAAAACTTTAAAAATCAAAATGTCTTTGAAACCCTATATCTCCGCAACCAAGCCTCGTTGGTGGTTGCGGTTTTCACTGTTAGACTGACAGTAAAGAGACCTTTCCATCCATGTACGCCATTTTTTAAATCTCCACAAAAAAATTTTCATCACTTTTTGGGATGCCGGGCATCGTTAAAAACTTTAAAAATCAAAATGTCTTTGAAACCCTATATCTCCGCAACCAAGCCTCGTTGGTGGTTGCGGTTTTCACCGTTAGACTGACAGTAAAGAGACCTTTCCATCCATGTACGCCATTTTTTAAATCTCCACCAAAAAATTTTTCATTACTTTTTGTCAAAACTTGCGATGCCGGCATCGTTAAAAACTTTAAAAATCAAAATGTCTTTGAAACACTATATCTCCGCAACCAAGCCTCGTGGGTGGTTGCGGTTTTCACCATTAAACTGACAGTAAAGAGACCTTTCCATCCATGTACGCCATTTTTTAAATCTCCACAAAAAAATTTTCATCACTTTTTGCGATTCCGGCATCGTTAAAAACTTTAAAAATCAAAATGTCTTTGAAACCCTATATCTCCGCAACCAAGCCTCGTTGGTGGTTGCGGTTTTCACCATTAAACTGACAGTAAAGAGACCTTTCCATCCATGTACGCCATTTTTTAAATCTCCACAAAAAAATTTTTCATCACTTTTTGACAAAACTTGCGATGCCGGCATCGTTAAAAACTTTAAAAATCAAAATGTCTTTGAAACCCTATATCTCCGCAACCAAGCCTCGTTGGTGGTTGCGGTTTTCACCATTAGACTGACAGTAAAGAGACCTTTCCATCCATCTACGCCATTTTTTAAATCTCCACAAAAAAATTTTCATCACTTTTTGCGATGCCGGCATCGTTAAAAACTTTAAAAATCAAAATGTCTTTGAAACCCTATATCTCCGCAACCAAGCCTCGTTGGTGGTTGCGGTTTTCACCGTTAGACTGACAGTAAAGAGACCTTTCCATCCATGTACGCCATTTTTCAAATCTCCACAAAAAAATTTTCATCACTTTTTGGGATGCCGGCATCGTTAAAAACTTTAAAAATCAAAATGTCTTTGAAACCCTATATCTCCGCAACCAAGCCTCGTTGGTGGTTGCGGTTTTCACCATTAGACTGACAGTAAAGAGACCTTTCCATCCATGTACGCCATTTTTTAAATCTCCACAAAAAAATTTTCATCACTTTTTGCGATGCCGGCATCGTTAAAAACTTTAAAAATCAAAATGTCTTTGAAACCCTATATCTCCGCAACCAAGCCTCGTTGGTGGTTGCGGTTTTCACCGTTAGACTGACAGTAAAGAGACCTTTCCATCCATGTACGCCATTTTTTAAATCTCCACAAAAAAAATTTTCATCACTTTTTGACAAAACTTGCGATGCCGGCATCGTTAAAAACTTTAAAAATCAAAATGTCTTTGAAACCCTATATCTCCGCAACCAAGCCTCGTTGGTGGTTGCGGTTTTCACTGTTAGACTGACAGTAAAGAGACCTTTCCATCCATGTACGCCATTTTTTAAATCTCCACAAAAAAATTTTCATCACTTTTTGGGATGCCGGCATCGTTAAAAACTTTAAAAATCAAAATGTCTTTGAAACCCTATATCTCCGCAACCAAGCCTCGTTGGTGGTTGCGGTTTTCACCGTTAAACTGACAGTAAAGAGACCTTTCCATCCATGTACGCCATTTTTTAAATCTCCACAAAAAAAATTTCATCACTTTTTGCATAGCCGGCATCGTTAAAAACTTTAAAAATCAAAATGTCTTTGAAACCCTATATCTCCGCAACCAAGCCTCGTTGGTGGTTGCGGTTTTCACCGTTAGACTGACAGTAAAGAGACCTTTCCATCCATGTACGCCATTTTTTAAATCTCCACAAAAAAAATTTCATCACTTTTTGCATAGCCGGCATCGTTAAAAACTTTAAAAATCAAAATGTCTTTGAAACCCTATATCTCCGCAACCAAGCCTCGTTGGTGGTTGCGGTTTTCACCGTTAGACTGACAGTTAAGAGACCTTTCCATCCATATACGCCATTTTTTAAATCTCCACAAAAAAATTTTCATTACTTTTTGCGATGCATCGTTGCATCGTTAAAAACTTTAAAAATCAAAATGTCTTTGAAACCCTATATCTCCGCAACCAAGCCTCGTTGGTGGTTGCGGTTTTCACCGTTAAACTGACAGTAAAGAGACCTTTCCATCCATGTACGCCATTTTTTAAATCTCCACAAAAAAATTTTCATCACTTTTTGGGATGCCGGCATCGTTAAAAACTTTAAAAATCAAAATGTCTTTGAAACCCTATATCTCCGCAACCAAGCCTCGTTGGTGGTTGCGGTTTTCACCGTTAGACTGACAGTTAAGAGACCTTTCCATCCATATACGCCATTTTTTAAATCTCCACAAAAAAATTTTCATTACTTTTTGCGATGCATCGTTGCATCGTTAAAAACTTTAAAAATCAAAATGTCTTTGAAACCCTATATCTCCGCAACCAAGCCTCGTTGGTGGTTGCGGTTTTCACCGTTAAACTGACAGTAAAGAGACCTTTCCATCCATGTACGCCATTTTTTAAATCTCCACAAAAAAAATTTCATCACTTTTTGCATAGCCGGCATCGTTAAAAACTTTAAAAATCAAAATGTCTTTGAAACCCTATATCTCCGCAACCAAGCCTCGTTGGTGGTTGCGGTTTTCACCGTTAGACTGACAGTAAAGAGACCTTTCCATCCATGTACGCCATTTTTTAAATCTCCACAAAAAAAATTTCATCACTTTTTGCATAGCCGGCATCGTTAAAAACTTTAAAAATCAAAATGTCTTTGAAACCCTATATCTCCGCAACCAAGCCTCGTTGGTGGTTGCGGTTTTCACCATTAAACTGACAGTAAAGAGACCTTTCCATCCATGTACGCCATTTTTTAAATCTCCACAAAAAAATTTTCATCACTTTTTGCGATGCCGGCATCGTTAAAAACTTTAAAAATCAAAATGTCTTTGAAACCCTATATCTCCGCAACCAAGCCTCGTTGGTGGTTGCGGTTTTCACCGTTAGACTGACAGTAAAGAGACCTTTCCATCCATGTACGCCATTTTTTAAATCTCCACAAAAAAATTTTCATCACTTTTTGCGATGCCGGCATCGTTAAAAACTTTAAAAATCAAAATGTCTTTGAAACCCTATATCTCCGCAACCAAGCCTCGTTGGTGGTTGCGGTTTTCACCGTTAGACTGACAGTAAAGAGACCTTTCCATCCATGTACGCCATTTTTTAAATCTCCACAAAAAAATTTTCATCACTTTTTGCGATGCCGGCATCGTTAAAAACTTTAAAAATCAAAATGTCTTTGAAACCCTATATCTCCGCAACCAAGCCTCGTTGGTGGTTGCGGTTTTCACTGTTAGACTGACAGTAAAGAGACCTTTCCATCCATGTACGCCATTTTTTAAATCTCCACAAAAAAATTTTCATCACTTTTTGGGATGCCGGGCATCGTTAAAAACTTTAAAAATCAAAATGTCTTTGAAACCCTATATCTCCGCAACCAAGCCTCGTTGGTGGTTGCGGTTTTCACCGTTAGACTGACAGTAAAGAGACCTTTCCATCCATGTACGCCATTTTTTAAATCTACACAAAAAAATTTTCATCACTTTTTGCGATGCCGGCATCGTTAAAAACTTTAAAAATCAAAATGTCTTTGAAACCCTATATCTCCGCAACCAAGCCTCGTTGGTGGTTGCGGTTTTCACCGTTAGACTGACAGTAAAGAGACCTTTCCATCCATGTACGCCATTTTTTAAATCTCCACCAAAAAATTTTTCATCACTTTTTGACAAAACTTGCGATGCCGGCATCGTTAAAAACTTTAAAAATCAAAATGTCTTTGAAACCCTATATCTCCGCAACCAAGCCTCGTGGGTGGTTGCGGTTTTCACCATTAAACTGACAGTAAAGAGACCTTTCCATCCATCTACGCCATTTTTTAAATCTCCACAAAAAAATTTTCATCACTTTTTGCGATGCCGGCATCGTTAAAAACTTTAAAAATCAAAATGTCTTTGAAACCCTATATCTCCGCAACCAAGCCTCGTTGGTGGTTGCGGTTTTCACCGTTAGACTGACAGTAAAGAGACCTTTCCATCCATGTACGCCATTTTTCAAATCTCCACAAAAAAATTTTCATCACTTTTTGGGATGCCGGCATCGTTAAAAACTTTAAAAATCAAAATGTCTTTGAAACCCTATATCTCCGCAACCAAGCCTCGTTGGTGGTTGCGGTTTTCACCATTAGACTGACAGTAAAGAGACCTTTCCATCCATGTACGCCATTTTTTAAATCTCCACAAAAAAATTTTCATCACTTTTTGCGATGCCGGCATCGTTAAAAACTTTAAAAATCAAAATGTCTTTGAAACCCTATATCTCCGCAACCAAGCCTCGTTGGTGGTTGCGGTTTTCACCATTAGACTGACAGTAAAGAGACCTTTCCATCCATCTACGCCATTTTTTAAATCTCCACAAAAAAATTTTCATCACTTTTTGCGATGCCGGCATCGTTAAAAACTTTAAAAATCAAAATGTCTTTGAAACCCTATATCTCCGCAACCAAGCCTCGTTGGTGGTTGCGGTTTTCACCATTAAACTGACAGTAAAGAGACCTTTCCATCCATGTACGCCATTTTTTAAATCTCCACAAAAAAATTTTCATCACTTTTTGCGATGCCGGCATCGTTAAAAACTTTAAAAATCAAAATGTCTTTGAAACCCTATATCTCCGCAACCAAGCCTCGTTGGTGGTTGCGGTTTTCACCGTTAGACTGACAGTAAAGAGACCTTTCCATCCATGTACGCCATTTTTCAAATCTCCACAAAAAAATTTTCATCACTTTTTGGGATGCCGGCATCGTTAAAAACTTTAAAAATCAAAATGTCTTTGAAACCCTATATCTCCGCAACCAAGCCTCGTTGGTGGTTGCGGTTTTCACCATTAGACTGACAGTAAAGAGACCTTTCCATCCATGTACGCCATTTTTTAAATCTCCACAAAAAAATTTTCATCACTTTTTGCGATGCCGGCATCGTTAAAAACTTTAAAAATCAAAATGTCTTTGAAACCCTATATCTCCGCAACCAAGCCTCGTTGGTGGTTGCGGTTTTCACCGTTAGACTGACAGTAAAGAGACCTTTCCATCCATGTACGCCATTTTTTAAATCTCCACAAAAAAATTTTCATCACTTTTTGCGATGCCGGCATCGTTAAAAACTTTAAAAATCAAAATGTCTTTGAAACCCTATATCTCCGCAACCAAGCCTCGTTGGTGGTTGCGGTTTTCACCGTTAGACTGACAGTAAAGAGACCTTTCCATCCATGTACGCCATTTTTTAAATCTCCACAAAAAAATTTTCATCACTTTTTGCGATGCCGGATCGTTAAAAACTTTAAAAATCAAAATGTCTTTGAAACCCTATATCTCCGCAACCAAGCCTCGTTGGTGGTTGCGGTTTTCACCGTTAGACTGACAGTAAAGAGACCTTTCCATCCATGTACGCCATTTTTTAAATCTCCACAAAAAAATTTTTCATCACTTTTTGACAAAACTTGCGATGCCGGCATCGTTAAAAACTTTAAAAATCAAAATGTCTTTGAAACCCTATATCTCCGCAACCAAGACTCGTTGGTGGTTGCGGTTTTCACTGTTAGACTGACAGTAAAGAGACCTTTCCATCCATGTACGCCATTTTTTAAATCTCCACAAAAAAATTTTCATCACTTTTTGGGATGCCGGCATCGTTAAAAACTTTAAAAATCAAAATGTCTTTGAAACCCTATATCTCCGCAACCAAGCCTCGTTGGTGGTTGCGGTTTTCACCGTTAAACTGACAGTAAAGAGACCTTTCCATCCATGTACGCCATTTTTTAAATCTCCACAAAAAAAATTTCATCACTTTTTGCATAGCCGGCATCGTTAAAAACTTTAAAAATCAAAATGTCTTTGAAACCCTATATCTCCGCAACCAAGCCTCGTTGGTGGTTGCGGTTTTCACCGTTAGACTGACAGTAAAGAGACCTTTCCATCCATGTACGCTATTTTTTAAATCTCCACAAAAAAAATTTCATCACTTTTTGCATAGCCGGCATCGTTAAAAACTTTAAAAATCAAAATGTCTTTGAAACCCTATATCTCCGCAACCAAGCCTCGTTGGTGGTTGCGGTTTTCACCGTTAGACTGACAGTTAAGAGACCTTTCCATCCATATACGCCATTTTTTAAATCTCCACAAAAAAATTTTCATTACTTTTTGCGATGCATCGTTGCATCGTTAAAAACTTTAAAAATCAAAATGTCTTTGAAACCCTATATCTCCGCAACCAAGCCTCGTTGGTGGTTGCGGTTTTCACCGTTAAACTGACAGTAAAGAGACCTTTCCATCCATGTACGCCATTTTTTAAATCTCCACAAAAAAAATTTCATCACTTTTTGCATAGCCGGCATCGTTAAAAACTTTAAAAATCAAAATGTCTTTGAAACCCTATATCTCCGCAACCAAGCCTCGTTGGTGGTTGCGGTTTTCACCGTTAGACTGACAGTAAAGAGACCTTTCCATCCATGTACGCCATTTTTTAAATCTCCACAAAAAAATTTTTCATCACTTTTTGACAAAACTAGCGATGCCGGCATCGTTAAAAACTTTAAAAATCAAAATGTTTTTGAAACCCTATATCTCCGCAACCAAGCCTCGTTGGTGGTTGCGGTTTTCACCGTTAGACTGACAGTAAAGAGACCTTTCCATCCATCTACGCCATTTTTTAAATC
Source organism: Epistrophe eligans (assembly GCA_951394125.1). Classification (NCBI taxonomy): domain Eukaryota; kingdom Metazoa; phylum Arthropoda; class Insecta; order Diptera; family Syrphidae; genus Epistrophe; species Epistrophe eligans. The sequence continues at coordinate 73,575,982 of OX596029.1, read as the reverse complement.
TCCACAAAAAAATTTTCATCACTTTTTGCGATGCCGGCATCGTTAAAAACTTTAAAAATCAAAATGTCTTTGAAACCCTATATCTCCGCAACCAAGCCTCGTTGGTGGTTGCGGTTTTCACCATTAAACTGACAGTAAAGAGACCTTTCCATCCATGTACGCCATTTTTTAAATCTCCACAAAAAAATTTTCATCACTTTTTGGGATGCCGGCATCGTTAAAAACTTTAAAAATCAAAATGTCTTTGAAACCCTATATCTCCGCAACCAAGCCTCGTTGGTGGTTGCGGTTTTCACCATTAGACTGACAGTAAAGAGACCTTTCCATCCATGTACGCCATTTTTTAAATCTCCACAAAAAAATTTTCATCACTTTTTGGGATGCCGGCATCGTTAAAAACTTTAAAAATCAAAATGTCTTTGAAACCCTATATCTCCGCAACCAAGCCTCGTTGGTGGTTGCGGTTTTCACTGTTAGACTGACAGTAAAGAGACCTTTCCATCCATGTACGCCATTTTTTAAATCTCCACAAAAAAATTTTCATCACTTTTTGGGATGCCGGGCATCGTTAAAAACTTTAAAAATCAAAATGTCTTTGAAACCCTATATCTCCGCAACCAAGCCTCGTTGGTGGTTGCGGTTTTCACCGTTAAACTGACAGTAAAGAGACCTTTCCATCCATGTACGCCATTTTTTAAATCTCCACAAAAAAATTTTCATCACTTTTTGACAAAACTAGCGATGCCGGCATCGTTAAAAACTTTAAAAATCAAAATGTCTTTGAAACCCTATATCTCCGCAACCAAGCCTCGTTGGTGGTTGCGGTTTTCACCGTTAAACTGACAGTAAAGAGACCTTTCCATCCATGTACGCCATTTTTTAAATCTCCACAAAAAAATTTTCATCACTTTTTGGGATGCCGGCATCGTTAAAAACTTTAAAAATCAAAATGTCTTTGAAACCCTATATCTCCGCAACCAAGCCTCGTTGGTGGTTGCGGTTTTCACCGTTAAACTGACAGTAAAGAGACCTTTCCATCCATGTACGCCATTTTTTAAATCTCCACAAAAAAATTTTTCATCACTTTTTGACAAAACTAGCGATGCCGGCATCGTTAAAAACTTTAAAAATCAAAATGTCTTTGAAACCCTATATCTCCGCAACCAAGCCTCGTTGGTGGTTGCGGTTTTCACCGTTAAACTGACAGTAAAGAGACCTTTCCATCCATGTACGCCATTTTTTAAATCTCCACAAAAAAATTTTCATCACTTTTTGGGATGCCGGCATCGTTAAAAACTTTAAAAATCAAAATGTCTTTGAAACCCTATATCTCCGCAACCAAGCCTCGTTGGTGGTTGCGGTTAAAAACTTTAAAAATCAAAATGTCTTTGAAACCCTATATCTCCGCAACCAAGCCTCGTTGGTGGTTGCGGTTTTCACCAATAAATTGACAGTAAAGAGACCTTTTCATCCATGTACGCCATTTTTTAAATCTCCACAAAAAAATTTTCATCACTTTTTGCGATGCCGGCATCGTTAAAAGCTTTAAAAATCAAAATGTCTTTGAAACCCTATATCTCCGCAACCAAGCCTCGTTGGTGGTTGCGGTTTTCACCATTAAACTGACAGTAAAGAGACCTTTCCATCCATGTACGCCATTTTTTAAATCTCCACAAAAAAATTTTTCATCACTTTTTGACAAAACTAGCGATGCCGGCATCGTTAAAAACTTTAAAAATCAAAATGTCTTTGAAACCCTATATCTCCGCAACCAAGCCTCGTTGGTGGTTGCGGTTTTCACCGTTAGACTGACAGTAAAGAGACCTTTCCATCCATCTACGCCATTTTTTAAATCTCCACAAAAAAATTTTCATCACTTTTTGCGATGCCGGCATCGTTAAAAACTTTAAAAATCAAAATGTCTTTGAAACCCTATATCTCCGCAACCAAGCCTCGTTGGTGGTTGCGGTTTTCACCGTTAAACTGACAGTAAAGAGACCTTTCCATCCATGTACGCCATTTTTTAAATCTCCACAAAAAAATTTTTCATCACTTTTTGACAAAACTAGCGATGCCGGCATCGTTAAAAACTTTAAAAATCAAAATGTCTTTGAAACCCTATATCTCCGCAACCAAGCCTCGTTGGTGGTTGCGGTTTTCACCGTTAGACTGACAGTAAAGAGACCTTCCCATCCATCTACGCCATTTTTTAAATCTCCACAAAAAAATTTTCATCACTTTTTGCGATGCCGGCATCGTTAAAAACTTTAAAAATCAAAATGTCTTTGAAACCCTATATCTCCGCAACCAAGCCTCGTTGGTGGTTGCGGTTTTCACCGTTAAACTGACAGTAAAGAGACCTTTCCATCCATGTACGCCATTTTTTAAATCTCCACAAAAAAATTTTCATCACTTTTTGGGATGCCGGCATCGTTAAAAACTTTAAAAATCAAAATGTCTTTGAAACCCTATATCTCCGCAACCAAGCCTCGTTGGTGGTTGCGGTTTTCACTGTTAGACTGACAGTAAAGAGACCTTTCCATCCATGTACGCCATTTTTTAAATCTCCACAAAAAAATTTTCATCACTTTTTGGGATGCCGGCATCGTTAAAAACTTTAAAAATCAAAATGTCTTTGAAACCCTATATCTCCGCAACCAAGCCTCGTTGGTGGTTGCGGTTTTCACCGTTAGACTGACAGTAAAGGGACATTTCCATCCATGTACGCCATTTTTTAAATCTCCACAAAAAAATTTTTCATCACTTTTTGACAAAACTAGCGATGCCGGCATCGTTAAAAACTTTAAAAATCAAAATGTCTTTGAAACCCTATATCTCCGCAACCAAGCCTCGTTGGTGGTTGCGGTTTTCACTGTTAGACTGACAGTAAAGAGACCTTTCCATCCATGTACGCCATTTTTTAAATCTCCACAAAAAAATTTTCATCACTTTTTGGGATGCCGGCATCGTTAAAAACTTTAAAAATCAAAATGTCTTTGAAACCCTATATTTCCGCAACCAAGCCTCGTTGGTGGTTGCGGTTTTCACCGTTAGACTGACAGTAAAGAGACCTTTCCATCCATGTACGCCATTTTTGAAATCTCCACAAAAAAATTTTCATCACTTTTTGCGATGCCGGCATCGTTAAAAACTTTAAAAATCAAAATGTCTTTGAAACCCTATATCTCCGCAACCAAGCCTCGTTGGTGGTTGCGGTTTTCACCGTTAAACTGACAGTAAAGAGACCTTTCCATCCATGTACGCCATTTTTGAAATCTCCACAAAAAAATGTTCATCACTTTTTGCGATGCCGGCATCGTTAAAAACTTTAAAAATCAAAATGTCTTTGAAACCCTATATCTCCGCAACCAAGCCTCGTTGGTGGTTGCGGTTTTCACCGTTAAACTGACAGTAAAGAGACCTTTCCATCCATGTACGCCATTTTTTAAATCTCCACAAAAAAATTTTCATCACTTTTTGGGATGCCGGCATCGTTAAAAACTTTAAAAATCAAAATGTCTTTGAAACCCTATATCTCCGCAACCAAGCCTCGTTGGTGGTTGCGGTTTTCACCATTAGACTGACAGTAAAGAGACCTTTCCATCCATGTACGCCATTTTTTAAATCTCCACAAAAAAATTTTCATCACTTTTTGCGATGCCGGCATCGTTAAAAACTTTAAAAATCAAAATGTCTTTGAAACCCTATATCTCCGCAACCAAGCCTCGTTGGTGGTTGCGGTTTTCACCGTTAGACTGACAGTAAAGAGACCTTTCCATCCATGTACGCCATTTTTTAAATCTCCACAAAAAAATTTTCATCACTTTTTGCGATGCCGGCATCGTTAAAAACTTTAAAAATCAAAATGTCTTTGAAACCCTATATCTCCGCAACCAAGCCTCGTTGGTGGTTGCGGTTTTCACCGTTAGACTGACAGTAAAGAGACCTTTCCATCCATGTACGCCATTTTTTAAATCTCCACAAAAAAATTTTCATCACTTTTTGACAAAACTTGCGATGCCGGCATCGTTAAAAACTTTAAAAATCAAAATGTCTTTGAAACCCTATATCTCCGCAACCAAGCCTCGTTGGTGGTTGCGGTTTTCACTGTTAGACTGACAGTAAAGAGACCTTTCCATCCATGTACGCCATTTTTGAAATCTCCACAAAAAAATGTTCATCACTTTTTGCGATGCCGGCATCGTTAAAAACTTTAAAAATCAAAATGTCTTTGAAACCCTATATCTCCGCAACCAAGCCTCTGTGGTGGTTGCGGTTTTCACCATTAAACTGATAGTAAAGAGACCTTTCCATCCATGTACGCCATTTTTTAAATCTCCACAAAAAAATTTTTCATCACTTTTTGACAAAACTTGCGATGCCGGCATCGTTAAAAACTTTAAAAATCAAAATGTCTTTGAAACCCTATATCTCCGCAACCAAGCCTCTGTGGTGGTTGCGGTTTTCACCATTAAACTGATAGTAAAGAGACCTTTCCATCCATGTACGCCATTTTTTAAATCTCCACAAAAAATTTTCATGACTTTTTGCGATGCCGGCATCGTTAAAAACTTTAAAAATCAAAATGTCTTTGAAACCCTATATCTCCGCAACCAAGCCTCGTTGCTGGTTGCGGTTTTCACCGTTAGACTGACAGTAAAGAGACCTTTCCATCCATGTACGCCATTTTTTAAATCTCCACAAAAAAATTTTCATCACTTTTTGCTATGCCGGCATCGTTAAAAACTTTAAAAATCAAAATGTCTTTGAAACCCTATATCTCCGCAACCAAGCCTCGTTGGTGGTTGCGGTTTTCACCGTTAGACTGACAGTAAAGAGACCTTTCCATCCATGTACGCCATTTTTTAAATCTCCACAAAAAAATTTTTCATCACTTTTTGGCAAAACTTGCGATGCCGGCATCGTTAAAAACTTTAAAAATCAAAATGTCTTTGAAACCCTATATCTCCGCAACCAAGCCTCGTTGCTGGTTGCGGTTTTCACCGTTAGACTGACAGTAAAGAGACCTTTCCATCCATGTACGCCATTTTTTAAATCTCCACAAAAAAATTTTCATCACTTTTTGCGATGCCGGCATCGTGGCATCGTTAAAAACTTTAAAAATCAAAATGTCTTTGAAACCCTATATCTCCGCAACCAAGCCTCGTTGGTGGTTGCGGTTTGCACCGTTAAACTGACAGTAAAAAGACCTTTCCATCCATGTACGCCATTTTTTAAATCTCCACAAAAAAATTTTTCATCACTTTTTGGCAAAACTTGCGATGCCGGCATCGTTAAAAACTTTAAAAATCAAAATGTCTTTGAAACCCTATATCTCCGCAACCAAGCCTCGTTGCTGGTTGCGGTTTTCACCGTTAGACTGACAGTAAAGAGACCTTTCCATCCATGTACGCCATTTTTTAAATCTCCACAAAAAAATTTTCATCACTTTTTGCGATGCCGGCATCGTGGCATCGTTAAAAACTTTAAAAATCAAAATGTCTTTGAAACCCTATATCTCCGCAACCAAGCCTCGTTGGTGGTTGCGGTTTGCACCGTTAAACTGACAGTAAAAAGACCTTTCCATCCATGTACGCCATTTTTTAAATCTCCACAAACAAATTTTTCATCACTTTTTGGCAAAACTTGCGATGCCGGCATCGTTAAAAACTTTAAAAATCAAAATGTCTTTGAAACCCTATATCTCCGCAACCAAGCCTCGTTGCTGGTTGCGGTTTTCACCGTTAGACTGACAGTAAAGAGACCTTTCCATCCATGTACGCCATTTTTTAAATCTCCACAAAAAAATTTTCATCACTTTTTGCGATGCCGGCATCGTTAAAAACTTTAAAAATCAAAATGTCTTTGAAACCCTATATCTCCGCAACCAAGCCTCGTTGGTGGTTGCGGTTTTCACCATTAAACTGATAGTAAAGAGACCTTTCCATCCATGTACGCCATTTTTTAAATCTCCACAAAAAAATTTTTCATCACTTTTGGGCAAAACTTGCGATGCCGGCATCGTTAAAAACTTTAAAAATCAAAATGTCTTTGAAACCCTATATCTCCGCAACCAAGCCTCGTTGGTGGTTGCGGTTTTCACCGTTAGACTGACAGTAAAGAGACCTTTCCATCCATGTACGCCATTTTTTAAATCTCCACAAAAAAATTTTTCATCACTTTTTGGCAAAACTTGCGATGCCGGCATCGTTAAAACTTTAAAAATCAAAATGTCTTTGAAACCTTATATCTCCGCAACCAAGCCTCGTTGGTGGTTGCGGTTTTCACCGTTAAACTGACAGTAAAGAGTCCTTTCCATCCATGTACGCCATTTTTTAAATCTCCACAAAAAAAATTTTCATCACTTTTTGACAAAACTTGCGATGCCGGCATCGTTAAAAACTTTAAAAATCAAAATGTCTTTGAAACCCTATATCTCCGCAACCAAGCCTCGTTGGTGGTTGCGGTTTTCACCATTAAACTGACAGTAAAGAGACCTTTCCATCCATGTACGCCATTTTTTAAATCTCCACAAAAAAAATTTTCATCACTTTTTGACAAAACTTGCGATGCCGGCATCGTTAAAAACTTTAAAAATCAAAATGTCTTTGAAACCCTATATCTCCGCAACCAAGCCTCTGTGGTGGTTGCGGTTTTCACCATTAAACTGATAGTAAAGAGACCTTTCCATCCATGTACGCCATTTTTTAAATCTCCACAAAAAAATTTTTCATCACTTTTTGACAAAACTTGCGATGCCGGCATCGTTAAAAACTTTAAAAATCAAAATGTCTTTGAAACCCTATATCTCCGCAACCAAGCCTCTGTGGTGGTTGCGGTTTTCACCATTAAACTGATAGTAAAGAGACCTTTCCATCCATGTACGCCATTTTTTAAATCTCCACAAAAAATTTTCATGACTTTTTGCGATGCCGGCATCGTTAAAAACTTTAAAAATCAAAATGTCTTTGAAACCCTATATCTCCGCAACCAAGCCTCGTTGCTGGTTGCGGTTTTCACCGTTAGACTGACAGTAAAGAGACCTTTCCATCCATGTACGCCATTTTTTAAATCTCCACAAAAAAATTTTCATCACTTTTTGCGATGCCGGCATCGTTAAAAACTTTAAAAATCAAAATGTCTTTGAAACCCTATATCTCCGCAACCAAGCCTCGTTGGTGGTTGCGGTTTTCACCGTTAGACTGACAGTAAAGAGACCTTTCCATCCATGTACACCATTTTTTAAATCTCCACAAAAAAATTTTTCATCACTTTTTGACAAAACTTGCGATGCGGCATCGTTAAAAACTTTAAAAATCAAAATGTCTTTGAAACCCTATATCTCCGCAACCAAACCTCGTTGGTGGTTGCGGTTTTCACCATTAAACTGACAGTAAAGAGACCTTTCTATCCATGTACGCCATTTTTTAAATCTCCACAAAATAATTTTTCATCACTTTTTGACAAAACTTGCGATGCCGGCATCGTTAAAAACTTTAAAAATCAAAATGTCTTTGAAACCCTATATCTCCGCAACCAAGCCTCGTTGGTGGTTGCGGTTTTCACCATTAAACTGACAGTAAAAAGACCTTTCCATCCATGTACGCCATTTTTTAAATCTCCACAAAAAAATTTTCATCACTTTTTGCGATGCCGGCATCGTGGCATCGTTAAAAACTTTAAAAATCAAAATGTCTTTGAAACCCTATATCTCCGCAACCAAGCCTCGTTGGTGGTTGCGGTTTTCACCGTTAGACTGACAGTAAAGAGACCTTTCCATCCATGTACGCCATTTTTTAAATCTCCACAAAAAAATTTTCATCACTTTTTGCGATGCCGGCATCGTGGCATCGTTAAAAACTTTAAAAATCAAAATGTCTTTGAAACCCTATATCTCCGCAACCAAGCCTCGTTGGTGGTTGCGGTTTGCACCGTTAAACTGACAGTAAAAAGACCTTTCCATCCATGTACGCCATTTTTTAAATCTCCACAAAAAAATTTTTCATCACTTTTTGGCAAAACTTGCGATGCCGGCATCGTTAAAAACTTTAAAAATCAAAATGTCTTTGAAACCCTATATCTCCGCAACCAAGCCTCGTTGCTGGTTGCGGTTTTCACCGTTAGACTGACAGTAAAGAGACCTTTCCATCCATGTACGCCATTTTTTAAATCTCCACAAAAAAATTTTCATCACTTTTTGCGATGCCGGCATCGTTAAAAACTTTAAAAATCAAAATGTCTTTGAAACCCTATATCTCCGCAACCAAGCCTCGTTGGTGGTTGCGGTTTTCACCATTAAACTGATAGTAAAGAGACCTTTCCATCCATGTACGCCATTTTTTAAATCTCCACAAAAAAATTTTTCATCACTTTTGGGCAAAACTTGCGATGCCGGCATCGTTAAAAACTTTAAAAATCAAAATGTCTTTGAAACCCTATATCTCCGCAACCAAGCCTCGTTGGTGGTTGCGGTTTTCACCGTTAAACTGACAGTAAAGAGACCTTTCCATCCATGTACGCCATTTTTTAAATCTCCACAAAAAAATTTTTCATCACTTTTTGGCAAAACTTGCGATGCCGGCATCGTTAAAACTTTAAAAATCAAAATGTCTTTGAAACCTTATATCTCCGCAACCAAGCCTCGTTGGTGGTTGCGGTTTTCACCGTTAAACTGACAGTAAAGAGTCCTTTCCATCCATGTACGCCATTTTTTAAATCTCCACAAAAAAAATTTTCATCACTTTTTGACAAAACTTGCGATGCCGGCATCGTTAAAAACTTTAAAAATCAAAATGTCTTTGAAACCCTATATCTCCGCAACCAAGCCTCGTTGGTGGTTGCGGTTTTCACCATTAAACTGACAGTAAAGAGACCTTTCCATCCATGTACGCCATTTTTTAAATCTCCACAAAAAAAATTTTCATCACTTTTTGACAAAACTTGCGATGCCGGCATCGTTAAAAACTTTAAAAATCAAAATGTCTTTGAAACCCTATATCTCCGCAACCAAGCCTCTGTGGTGGTTGCGGTTTTCACCATTAAACTGATAGTAAAGAGACCTTTCCATCCATGTACGCCATTTTTTAAATCTCCACAAAAAAATTTTTCATCACCTTTTGACAAAACTTGCGATGCCGGCATCGTTAAAAACTTTAAAAATCAAAATGTCTTTGAAACCCTATATCTCCGCAACCAAGCCTCGTTGCTGGTTGCGGTTTTCACCGTTAGACTGACAGTAAAGAGACCTTTCCATCCATGTACGCCATTTTTTAAATCTCCACAAAAAAATTTTCATCACTTTTTGCGATGCCGGCATCGTTAAAAACTTTAAAAATCAAAATGTCTTTGAAACCCTATATCTCCGCAACCAAGCCTCGTTGGTGGTTGCGGTTTTCACCGTTAGACTGACAGTAAAGAGACCTTTCCATCCATGTACACCATTTTTTAAATCTCCACAAAAAAATTTTTCATCACTTTTTGACAAAACTTGCGATGCGGCATCGTTAAAAACTTTAAAAATCAAAATGTCTTTGAAACCCTATATCTCCGCAACCAAACCTCGTTGGTGGTTGCGGTTTTCACCATTAAACTGACAGTAAAGAGACCTTTCTATCCATGTACGCCATTTTTTAAATCTCCACAAAATAATTTTTCATCACTTTTTGACAAAACTTGCGATGCCGGCATCGTTAAAAACTTTAAAAATCAAAATGTCTTTGAAACCCTATATCTCCGCAACCAAGCCTCGTTGGTGGTTGCGGTTTTCACCGTTAGACTGACAGTTAAGAGACTTTTCCATCCATGTACGCCATTTTTTAAATCTCCACAAAAAAATTTTCATCACTTTTTGCGATGCCGGCATCGTGGCATCGTTAAAAACTTTAAAAATCAAAATGTCTTTGAAACCCTATATCTCCGCAACCAAGCCTCGTTGGTGGTTGCGGTTTTCACCGTTAGACTGACAGTAAAGAGACCTTTCCATCCATGTACGCCATTTTTTAAATCTCCACAAAAAAATTTTCATCACTTTTTGCGATGCCGGCATCGTGGCATCGTTAAAAACTTTAAAAATCAAAATGTCTTTGAAACCCTATATCTCCGCAACCAAGCCTCGTTGGTGGTTGCGGTTTGCACCGTTAAACTGACAGTAAAAAGACCTTTCCATCCATGTACGCCATTTTTTAAATCTCCACAAAAAAATTTTTCATCACTTTTTGGCAAAACTTGCGATGCCGGCATCGTTAAAAACTTTAAAAATCAAAATGTCTTTGAAACCCTATATCTCCGCAACCAAGCCTCGTTGGTGGTTGCGGTTTTCACCGTTAGACTGACAGTAAAGAGACCTTTCCATCCATGTACGCCATTTTTTAAATCTCCACAAAAAAATTTTCATCACTTTTTGCGATGCCGGCATCGTTAAAAACTTTAAAAATCAAAATGTCTTTGAAACCCTATATCTCCGCAACCAAGCCTCGTTGGTGGTTGCGGATTTCACCATTAAACTGATAGTAAAGAGACCTTTCCATCCATGTACGCCATTTTTTAAATCTCCACAAAAAAATTTTTCATCACTTTTTGCAAAACTTGCGATGCCGGCATCGTTAAAAACTTTAAAAATCAAAATGTCTTTGAAACCCTATATCTCCGCAACCAAGCCTCGTTGGTGGTTGCGGTTTTCACCGTTAGACTGACAGTAAAGAGACCTTTCCATCCATGTACACCATTTTTTAAATCTCCACAAAAAAATTTTTCATCACTTTTTGACAAAACTTGCGATGCCGGCATCGTTAAAAACTTTAAAAATCAAAATGTCCTTGAAACCCTATATCTCCGCAACCAAGCCTCGTTGGTGGTTGCGGTTTTCACCGTTAGACTGACAGTAAAGAGACCTTTCCATCCATGTACGCCATTTTTAAAATCTCCACAAAAAAATTTTCATCACTTTCTGCGATGCCGGCATCGTTAAAAACTTTAAAAATCAAATTGTCTTTGAAACCCTATATCTCCGCAACCAAGCCTCGTGGGTGGTTGCGGTTTTCACCGTTAGACTGACAGTAAAGAGACCTTTCCATCCATGTACGCCATTTTTTAAATCTCCACAAAAAAAATTTTCATCACTTTTTGACAAAACTTGCGATGCCGGCATCGTTAAAAACTTTAAAAATCAAAATGTCTTTGAAACCCTATATCTCCGCAACCAAGCCTCGTTGGTGGTTGCGGTTTTCACCGTTAGACTGACAGTAAAGAGACCTTTCCAATTATGTACGCCATTTTTTAAATCTCCACAAAAAATTTTTCATCACTTTTTGACAAAACTTGCGATGCCGGCATCGTTAAAAACTTTAAAAATCAAAATGTCTTTGAAACCCTATATCTCCGCAACCAAGCCTCGTTGGTGGTTGCGGTTTTCACCATTAAACTGACAGTAAAGAGACCTTTCTATCCATGTACGCCATTTTTAAAATCTCCACAAAAAAATTTTCATCACTTTCTGCGATGCCGGCATCGTTAAAAACTTTAAAAATCAAAATGTCTTTGAAACCCTATATCTCCGCAACCAAGCCTCGTTGGTGGTTGCGGTTTTCACCATTAGACTTACAGTAAAGAGACCTTTCCATCCATGTACGCCATTTTTTAAATCTCCACAAAAAAAAATTTTCATCACTTTTTGACAAAACTTGCGATGCCGGCATCGTTAAAAACTTTAAAAATCAAAATGTCTTTGAAACCCTATATCTCCGCAACCAAGCCTCGTTGGTGGTTGCGGTTTTCACCGTTAGACTGACAGTAAAGAGACCTTTCCATCCATGTACGCCATTTTTTAAATCTCCACAAAATAATTTTCATCACATTTTGCGATGCCGGCATCGTTAAAAACTTTAAAAATCAAAATGTCTTTGAAACCCTATATCTCCGCAACCAAGCCTCGTTGGTGGTTGCGGTTTTCACCATTAAACTGACAGTAAAGAGACCTTTCTATCCATGTACGCCATTTTTAAAATCTCCACAAAAAAATTTTCATCACTTTCTGCGATGCCGGCATCGTTAAAAACTTTAAAAATCAAAATGTCTTTGAAACCTTATATCTCCGCAACCAAGCCTCGTTGGTGGTTGCGGTTTTCACCGTTAGACTGATAGTAAAGAGACCTTTCCATCCATGTACGCTATTTTTTAAATCTCCACAAAAAAATTTTTCATCACTTTTTGCAAAACTTGCGATGCCGGCATCGTTAAAAACTTTAAAAATCAAAATGTCTTTGAAACCCTATATCTCCGCAACCAAGCCTCGTTGGTGGTTGCGGTTTTCACCGTTAAACTGACAGTAAAGAGACCTTTCCATCCATGTACGCCATTTTTTAAATCTCCACAAAAAAATTTTTCATCACTTTTTGGCAAAACTTGGATGCCGGCATCGTTAAAACTTTAAAAATCAAAATGTCTTTGAAACCTTATATCTCCGCAACCAAGCCTCGTTGGTGGTTGCGGTTTTCACCATTAAACTGACAGTAAAGAGACCTTTCCATCCATGTACGCCATTTTTTAAATCTCCACAAAAAAAATTTCATCACTTTTGGGCAAAACTTGCGATGCCGGCATCGTTAAAAACATTAAAAATCAAAATGTCTTTTAAACCTTATATCTCCGCAACCAAGCCTCGTTGGTGGTTGCGGTTTTCACCATTAAACTGATAGTAAAGAGACCTTTCCATCCATGTACGCCATTTTTTAAATCTCCACAAAAAAATTTTTCATCACTTTTTGCAAAACTTGCGATGCCGGCATCGTTAAAAACTTTAAAAATCAAAATGTCTTTGAAACCCTATATCTCCGCAACCAAGCCTCGTTGGTGGTTGCGGTTTTCACCGTTAGACTGACAGTAAAGAGACCTTTCCATCCATGTACACCATTTTTTAAATCTCCACAAAAAAATTTTCATCACTTTTTGCGATGCCGGCATCGTTAAAAACTTTAAAAATCAAAATGTCTTTGAAACCCTATATCTCCGCAACCAAGCCTCGTTGGTGGTTGCGGTTTTCACCATTAAACTGATAGTAAAGAGACCTTTCCATCCATGTACGCCATTTTTTAAATCTCCACAAAAAAATTTTTCATCACTTTTGGGCAAAACTTGCGATGCCGGCATCGTTAAAAACTTTAAAAATCAAAATGTCTTTGAAACCCTATATCTCCGCAACCAAGCCTCGTTGGTGGTTGCGGTTTTCACCGTTAGACTGACAGTAAAGAGACCTTTCCATCCATGTACGCCATTTTTTAAATCTCCACAAAAAAATTTTTCATCACTTTTTGGCAAAACTTGCGATGCCGGCATCGTTAAAACTTTAAAAATCAAAATGTCTTTGAAACCTTATATCTCCGCAACCAAGCCTCGTTGGTGGTTGCGGTTTTCACCGTTAAACTGACAGTAAAGAGTCCTTTCCATCCATGTACGCCATTTTTTAAATCTCCACAAAAAAAATTTTCATCACTTTTTGACAAAACTTGCGATGCCGGCATCGTTAAAAACTTTAAAAATCAAAATGTCTTTGAAACCCTATATCTCCGCAACCAAGCCTCGTTGGTGGTTGCGGTTTTCACCATTAAACTGACAGTAAAGAGACCTTTCCATCCATGTACGCCATTTTTTAAATCTCCACAAAAAAAATTTTCATCACTTTTTGACAAAACTTGCGATGCCGGCATCGTTAAAAACTTTAAAAATCAAAATGTCTTTGAAACCCTATATCTCCGCAACCAAGCCTCTGTGGTGGTTGCGGTTTTCACCATTAAACTGATAGTAAAGAGACCTTTCCATCCATGTACGCCATTTTTTAAATCTCCACAAAAAAATTTTTCATCACTTTTTGACAAAACTTGCGATGCCGGCATCGTTAAAAACTTTAAAAATCAAAATGTCTTTGAAACCCTATATCTCCGCAACCAAGCCTCTGTGGTGGTTGCGGTTTTCACCATTAAACTGATAGTAAAGAGACCTTTCCATCCATGTACGCCATTTTTTAAATCTCCACAAAAAATTTTCATGACTTTTTGCGATGCCGGCATCGTTAAAAACTTTAAAAATCAAAATGTCTTTGAAACCCTATATCTCCGCAACCAAGCCTCGTTGCTGGTTGCGGTTTTCACCGTTAGACTGACAGTAAAGAGACCTTTCCATCCATGTACGCCATTTTTTAAATCTCCACAAAAAAATTTTCATCACTTTTTGCGATGCCGGCATCGTTAAAAACTTTAAAAATCAAAATGTCTTTGAAACCCTATATCTCCGCAACCAAGCCTCGTTGGTGGTTGCGGTTTTCACCGTTAGACTGACAGTAAAGAGACCTTTCCATCCATGTACACCATTTTTTAAATCTCCACAAAAAAATTTTTCATCACTTTTTGACAAAACTTGCGATGCGGCATCGTTAAAAACTTTAAAAATCAAAATGTCTTTGAAACCCTATATCTCCGCAACCAAACCTCGTTGGTGGTTGCGGTTTTCACCATTAAACTGACAGTAAAGAGACCTTTCTATCCATGTACGCCATTTTTTAAATCTCCACAAAATAATTTTTCATCACTTTTTGACAAAACTTGCGATGCCGGCATCGTTAAAAACTTTAAAAATCAAAATGTCTTTGAAACCCTATATCTCCGCAACCAAGCCTCGTTGGTGGTTGCGGTTTTCACCATTAAACTGACAGTAAAAAGACCTTTCCATCCATGTACGCCATTTTTTAAATCTCCACAAAAAAATTTTCATCACTTTTTGCGATGCCGGCATCGTGGCATCGTTAAAAACTTTAAAAATCAAAATGTCTTTGAAACCCTATATCTCCGCAACCAAGCCTCGTTGGTGGTTGCGGTTTTCACCGTTAGACTGACAGTAAAGAGACCTTTCCATCCATGTACGCCATTTTTTAAATCTCCACAAAAAAATTTTCATCACTTTTTGCGATGCCGGCATCGTGGCATCGTTAAAAACTTTAAAAATCAAAATGTCTTTGAAACCCTATATCTCCGCAACCAAGCCTCGTTGGTGGTTGCGGTTTGCACCGTTAAACTGACAGTAAAAAGACCTTTCCATCCATGTACGCCATTTTTTAAATCTCCACAAAAAAATTTTTCATCACTTTTTGGCAAAACTTGCGATGCCGGCATCGTTAAAAACTTTAAAAATCAAAATGTCTTTGAAACCCTATATCTCCGCAACCAAGCCTCGTTGCTGGTTGCGGTTTTCACCGTTAGACTGACAGTAAAGAGACCTTTCCATCCATGTACGCCATTTTTTAAATCTCCACAAAAAAATTTTCATCACTTTTTGCGATGCCGGCATCGTTAAAAACTTTAAAAATCAAAATGTCTTTGAAACCCTATATCTCCGCAACCAAGCCTCGTTGGTGGTTGCGGTTTTCACCATTAAACTGATAGTAAAGAGACCTTTCCATCCATGTACGCCATTTTTTAAATCTCCACAAAAAAATTTTTCATCACTTTTGGGCAAAACTTGCGATGCCGGCATCGTTAAAAACTTTAAAAATCAAAATGTCTTTGAAACCCTATATCTCCGCAACCAAGCCTCGTTGGTGGTTGCGGTTTTCACCGTTAAACTGACAGTAAAGAGACCTTTCCATCCATGTACGCCATTTTTTAAATCTCCACAAAAAAATTTTTCATCACTTTTTGGCAAAACTTGCGATGCCGGCATCGTTAAAACTTTAAAAATCAAAATGTCTTTGAAACCTTATATCTCCGCAACCAAGCCTCGTTGGTGGTTGCGGTTTTCACCGTTAAACTGACAGTAAAGAGTCCTTTCCATCCATGTACGCCATTTTTTAAATCTCCACAAAAAAAATTTTCATCACTTTTTGACAAAACTTGCGATGCCGGCATCGTTAAAAACTTTAAAAATCAAAATGTCTTTGAAACCCTATATCTCCGCAACCAAGCCTCGTTGGTGGTTGCGGTTTTCACCATTAAACTGACAGTAAAGAGACCTTTCCATCCATGTACGCCATTTTTTAAATCTCCACAAAAAAAATTTTCATCACTTTTTGACAAAACTTGCGATGCCGGCATCGTTAAAAACTTTAAAAATCAAAATGTCTTTGAAACCCTATATCTCCGCAACCAAGCCTCTGTGGTGGTTGCGGTTTTCACCATTAAACTGATAGTAAAGAGACCTTTCCATCCATGTACGCCATTTTTTAAATCTCCACAAAAAAATTTTTCATCACCTTTTGACAAAACTTGCGATGCCGGCATCGTTAAAAACTTTAAAAATCAAAATGTCTTTGAAACCCTATATCTCCGCAACCAAGCCTCGTTGGTGGTTGCGGTTTTCACCGTTAGACTGACAGTAAAGAGACCTTTCCATCCATGTACACCATTTTTTAAATCTCCACAAAAAAATTTTTCATCACTTTTTGACAAAACTTGCGATGCGGCATCGTTAAAAACTTTAAAAATCAAAATGTCTTTGAAACCCTATATCTCCGCAACCAAACCTCGTTGGTGGTTGCGGTTTTCACCATTAAACTGACAGTAAAGAGACCTTTCTATCCATGTACGCCATTTTTTAAATCTCCACAAAATAATTTTTCATCACTTTTTGACAAAACTTGCGATGCCGGCATCGTTAAAAACTTTAAAAATCAAAATGTCTTTGAAACCCTATATCTCCGCAACCAAGCCTCGTTGGTGGTTGCGGTTTTCACCGTTAGACTGACAGTTAAGAGACTTTTCCATCCATGTACGCCATTTTTTAAATCTCCACAAAAAAATTTTCATCACTTTTTGCGATGCCGGCATCGTGGCATCGTTAAAAACTTTAAAAATCAAAATGTCTTTGAAACCCTATATCTCCGCAACCAAGCCTCGTTGGTGGTTGCGGTTTTCACCGTTAGACTGACAGTAAAGAGACCTTTCCATCCATGTACGCCATTTTTTAAATCTCCACAAAAAAATTTTCATCACTTTTTGCGATGCCGGCATCGTGGCATCGTTAAAAACTTTAAAAATCAAAATGTCTTTGAAACCCTATATCTCCGCAACCAAGCCTCGTTGGTGGTTGCGGTTTGCACCGTTAAACTGACAGTAAAAAGACCTTTCCATCCATGTACGCCATTTTTTAAATCTCCACAAAAAAATTTTTCATCACTTTTTGGCAAAACTTGCGATGCCGGCATCGTTAAAAACTTTAAAAATCAAAATGTCTTTGAAACCCTATATCTCCGCAACCAAGCCTCGTTGGTGGTTGCGGTTTTCACCGTTAGACTGACAGTAAAGAGACCTTTCCATCCATGTACGCCATTTTTTAAATCTCCACAAAAAAATTTTCATCACTTTTTGCGATGCCGGCATCGTTAAAAACTTTAAAAATCAAAATGTCTTTGAAACCCTATATCTCCGCAACCAAGCCTCGTTGGTGGTTGCGGATTTCACCATTAAACTGATAGTAAAGAGACCTTTCCATCCATGTACGCCATTTTTTAAATCTCCACAAAAAAATTTTTCATCACTTTTTGCAAAACTTGCGATGCCGGCATCGTTAAAAACTTTAAAAATCAAAATGTCTTTGAAACCCTATATCTCCGCAACCAAGCCTCGTTGGTGGTTGCGGTTTTCACCGTTAGACTGACAGTAAAGAGACCTTTCCATCCATGTACACCATTTTTTAAATCTCCACAAAAAAATTTTTCATCACTTTTTGACAAAACTTGCGATGCCGGCATCGTTAAAAACTTTAAAAATCAAAATGTCCTTGAAACCCTATATCTCCGCAACCAAGCCTCGTTGGTGGTTGCGGTTTTCACCGTTAGACTGACAGTAAAGAGACCTTTCCATCCATGTACGCCATTTTTAAAATCTCCACAAAAAAATTTTCATCACTTTCTGCGATGCCGGCATCGTTAAAAACTTTAAAAATCAAATTGTCTTTGAAACCCTATATCTCCGCAACCAAGCCTCGTGGGTGGTTGCGGTTTTCACCGTTAGACTGACAGTAAAGAGACCTTTCCATCCATGTACGCCATTTTTTAAATCTCCACAAAAAAAATTTTCATCACTTTTTGACAAAACTTGCGATGCCGGCATCGTTAAAAACTTTAAAAATCAAAATGTCTTTGAAACCCTATATCTCCGCAACCAAGCCTCGTTGGTGGTTGCGGTTTTCACCGTTAGACTGACAGTAAAGAGACCTTTCCAATTATGTACGCCATTTTTTAAATCTCCACAAAAAATTTTTCATCACTTTTTGACAAAACTTGCGATGCCGGCATCGTTAAAAACTTTAAAAATCAAAATGTCTTTGAAACCCTATATCTCCGCAACCAAGCCTCGTTGGTGGTTGCGGTTTTCACCATTAAACTGACAGTAAAGAGACCTTTCTATCCATGTACGCCATTTTTAAAATCTCCACAAAAAAATTTTCATCACTTTCTGCGATGCCGGCATCGTTAAAAACTTTAAAAATCAAAATGTCTTTGAAACCTTATATCTCCGCAACCAAGCCTCGTTGGTGGTTGCGGTTTTCACCGTTAGACTGATAGTAAAGAGACCTTTCCATCCATGTACGCTATTTTTTAAATCTCCACAAAAAAATTTTTCATCACTTTTTGCAAAACTTGCGATGCCGGCATCGTTAAAAACTTTAAAAATCAAAATGTCTTTGAAACCCTATATCTCCGCAACCAAGCCTCGTTGGTGGTTGCGGTTTTCACCGTTAAACTGACAGTAAAGAGACCTTTCCATCCATGTACGCCATTTTTTAAATCTCCACAAAAAAATTTTTCATCACTTTTTGGCAAAACTTGGATGCCGGCATCGTTAAAACTTTAAAAATCAAAATGTCTTTGAAACCTTATATCTCCGCAACCAAGCCTCGTTGGTGGTTGCGGTTTTCACCATTAAACTGACAGTAAAGAGACCTTTCCATCCATGTACGCCATTTTTTAAATCTCCACAAAAAAAATTTCATCACTTTTGGGCAAAACTTGCGATGCCGGCATCGTTAAAAACATTAAAAATCAAAATGTCTTTTAAACCTTATATCTCCGCAACCAAGCCTCGTTGGTGGTTGCGGTTTTCACCATTAAACTGATAGTAAAGAGACCTTTCCATCCATGTACGCCATTTTTTAAATCTCCACAAAAAAATTTTTCATCACTTTTTGCAAAACTTGCGATGCCGGCATCGTTAAAAACTTTAAAAATCAAAATGTCTTTGAAACCCTATATCTCCGCAACCAAGCCTCGTTGGTGGTTGCGGTTTTCACCGTTAGACTGACAGTAAAGAGACCTTTCCATCCATGTACACCATTTTTTAAATCTCCACAAAAAAATTTTTCATCACTTTTTGACAAAACTTGCGATGCCGGCATCGTTAAAAACTTTAAAAATCAATATGTCCTTGAAACCCTATATCTCCGCAACCAAGCCTCGTTGGTGGTTGCGGTTTTCACCGTTAGACTGACAGTAAAGAGACCTTTCCATCCATGTACGCCATTTTTAAAATCTCCACAAAAAAATTTTCATCACTTTCTGCGATGCCGGCATCGTTAAAAACTTTAAAAATCAAATTGTCTTTGAAACCCTATATCTCCGCAACCAAGCCTCGTGGGTGGTTGCGGTTTTCACCGTTAGACTGACAGTAAAGAGACCTTTCCATCCATGTACGCCATTTTTTAAATCTCCACAAAAAAAATTTTCATCACTTTTTGACAAAACTTGCGATGCCGGCATCGTTAAAAACTTTAAAAATCAAAATGTCTTTGAAACCCTATATCTCCGCAACCAAGCCTCGTTGGTGGTTGCGGTTTTCACCGTTAGACTGACAGTAAAGAGACCTTTCCAATTATGTACGCCATTTTTTAAATCTCCACAAAAAATTTTTCATCACTTTTTGACAAAACTTGCGATGCCGGCATCGTTAAAAACTTTAAAAATCAAAATGTCTTTGAAACCCTATATCTCCGCAACCAAGCCTCGTTGGTGGTTGCGGTTTTCACCATTAAACTGACAGTAAAGAGACCTTTCTATCCATGTACGCCATTTTTAAAATCTCCACAAAAAAATTTTCATCACTTTCTGCGATGCCGGCATCGTTAAAAACTTTAAAAATCAAAATGTCTTTGAAACCCTATATCTCCGCAACCAAGCCTCGTTGGTGGTTGCGGTTTTCACCATTAGACTTACAGTAAAGAGACCTTTCCATCCATGTACGCCATTTTTTAAATCTCCACAAAAAAAATTTTCATCACTTTTTGACAAAACTTGCGATGCCGGCATCGTTAAAAACTTTAAAAATCAAAATGTCTTTGAAACCCTATATCTCCGCAACCAAGCCTCGTTGGTGGTTGCGGTTTTCACCGTTAGACTGACAGTAAAGAGACCTTTCCATCCATGTACGCCATTTTTTAAATCTCCACAAAAAAATTTTTCATCACTTTTTGACAAAACTTGCGATGCCGGCATCGTTAAAAACTTTAAAAATCAAAATGTCTTTGAAACCCTATATCTCCGCAACCAAGCCTCGTTGGTGGTTGCGGTTTTCACCATTAAACTGACAGTAAAGAGACCTTTCCATCCATGTACGCCATTTTTTAAATCTCCACAAAATAATTTTCATCACATGTTGCGATGCCGGCATCGTTAAAAACTTTAAAAATCAAAATGTCTTTGAAACCCTATATCTCCGCAACCAAGCCTCGTTGGTGGTTGCGGTTTTCACCATTAAACTGACAGTAAAGAGACCTTTCTATCCATGTACGCCATTTTTAAAATCTCCACAAAAAAATTTTCATCACTTTCTGCGATGCCGGCATCGTTAAAAACTTTAAAAATCAAAATGTCTTTGAAACCCTATATCTCCGCAACCAAGCCTCGTTGGTGGTTGCGGTCTCACCATTAGACTAACAGTAAAGAGACCTTTCCATCCATGTACGCCATTTTTTAAATCTCCACAAAAAAAATTTTCATCACTTTTTGACAAAACTTGCGATGCCGGCATCGTTAAAAACTTTAAAAATAAAAATGTCTTTGAAACCCTATATCTCCGCAACCAAGCCTCGTTGGTGGTTGCGGTTTTCACCATTAAACTGACAGTAAAGTGACCTTTCCATCCATGTACGCCATTTTTTAAATCTCCACAAAATAATTTTCATCACATTTTGCGATGCCGGCATCGTTAAAAACTTTAAAAATCAAAATGTCTTTGAAACCCTATATCTCCGCAACCAAACCTCGTTGGTGGTTGCGGTTTTCACCGTTAGACTGACAGTAAAGAGACCTTTCCATCCATGTACGCCATTTTTTAAATCTCCACAAAAAAATTTTCATCACTTTTTGCGATGCCGGCATCGTTAAAAACTTTAAAAATCAAAATGTCTTTGAAACCCTATATCTCCGCAAGAAAGCCTCGTTGGTGGTTGCGGTTTTCACCGTTAGACTGACAGTAAAGAGACCTTTCCATCCATGTACGCCATTTTTTAAATCTCCACAAAAAAATTTTTCATCACTTTTTGACAAAACTTGCGATGCCGGCATCGTTAAAAACTTTAAAAATCAAAATGTCTTTGAAACCCTATATCTCCGCAACCAAGCCTCGTTGGTGGTTGCGGTTTTCACTGTTAGACTGACAGTAAAGAGACCTTTCCATCCATGTACGCCATTTTTAAAATCTCCACAAAAAAATTTTCATCACTTTCTGCGATGCCGGCATCGTTAAAAACTTTAAAAATCAAATTGTCTTTGAAACCCTATATCTCCGCAACCAAGCCTCGTGGGTGGTTGCGGTTTTCACCGTTAGACTGACAGTAAAGAGACCTTTCCATCCATGTACGCCATTTTTTAAATCTCCACAAAAAAATTTTCATCACTTTTTGACAAAACTTGGGATGCCGGCATCGTTAAAAACTTTAAAAATCAAAATGTCTTTGAAACCCTATATCTCCGCAACCAAGCCTCGTTGGTGGTTGCGGTTTTCACCGTTAGACTGACAGTAAAGAGACCTTTCCAATTATGTACGCCATTTTTTAAATCTCCACAAAAAATTTTTCATCACTTTTTGACAAAACTTGCGATGCCGGCATCGTTAAAAACTTTAAAAATCAAAATGTCTTTGAAACCCTATATCTCCGCAACCAAGCCTCGTTGGTGGTTGCGGTTTTCACCATTAAACTGACAGTAAAGAGACCTTTCCATCCATGTACGCCATTTTTTAAATCTCCACAAAATAATTTTCATCACATTTTGCGATGCCGGCATCGTTAAAAACTTTAAAAATCAAAATGTCTTTGAAACCCTATATCTCCGCAACCAAGCCTCGTTGGTGGTTGCGGTTTTCACCATTAAACTGACAGTAAAGAGATCTTTCCATCCATGTACGCCATTTTTTAAATCTCCACAAAAAAATTTTCATCACTTTTTGCGATGCCGGCATCGTTAAAAACTTTAAAAATCAAAATGTCTTTGAAACCCTATATCTCCGCAACCAAGCCTCGTTGGTGGTTGCGGTTTTCACCGTTAGACTGACAGTAAAGAGACCTTTCCATCCATGTACGCCATTTTTTAAATCTCCACAAAAAAATTTTCATCACTTTCTGCGATGCCGGCATCGTTAAAAACTTTAAAAATCAAAATGTCTCTGAAACCCTATATCTCCGCAACCAAGCCTCGTTGGTGGTTGCGGTTTTCACCGTTAGACTGACAGTAAAGAGACCTTTCCATCCATGTACGCCATTTTTAAAATCTCCACAAAAAAATTTTCATCACTTTCTGCGATGCCGGCATCGTTAAAAACTTTAAAAATCAAATTGTCTTTGAAACCCTATATCTCCGCAACCAAGCCTCGTGGGTGGTTGCGGTTTTCACCGTTAGACTGACAGTAAAGAGACCTTTCCATCCATGTACGCCATTTTTTAAATCTCCACAAAAAAATTTTTCATCACTTTTTGACAAAACTTGCGATGCCGGCATCGTTAAAAACTTTAAAAATTAAATTGTCTTTGAAACCCTATATCTCCGCAACCAAGCCTCGTGGGTGGTTGCGGCTTTCACCATTAAACTGACAGTAAAGAGATCTTTCCATCCATGTACGCCATTTCTTAAATCTCCACAAAAAAATTTTTCATCACTTTTTGACAAAACTTGCGATGCCGGCATCGTTAAAAACTTTAAAAATCAAAATGTCTTTGAAACCCTATATCTCCGCAACCAAGCCTCGTTGGTGGTTGCGGTTTTCACCGTTAGACTGACAGTAAAGAGACCTTTCCATCCATGTACGCCATTTTTAAAATCTCCACAAAAAAATTTTCATCACTTTCTGCGATGCCGGCATCGTTAAAAACTTTAAAAATCAAATTGTCTTTGAAACCCTATATCTCCGCAACCAAGCCTCGTGGGTGGTTGCGGTTTTCAGTTAGACTGACAGTAAAGAGACCTTTCCATCCATGTACGCCATTTTTTTAATCTCCACAAAAAAATTTTTCATCACTTTTTGACAAAACTTGCGATGCCGGCATCGTTAAAAACTTTAAAAATCAAATTGTCTTTGAAACCCTATATCTCCGCAACCAAGCCTCGTGGGTGGTTGCGGTTTTCACCGTTAGACTGACAGTAAAGAGACCTTTCCATCCATGTACGCCATTTTTTAAATCTCCACAAAAAAATTTTTCATCACTTTTTGACAAAACTTGCGATGCCGGCATCGTTAAAAACTTTAAAAATCAAAATGTCTTTGAAACCCTATATCTCCGCAACCAAGCCTCGTTGGTGGTTGCGGTTTTCACCGTTAGACTGACAGTAAAGAGACCTTTCCATCCATGTTTGTCATTTTTTAAATCTCCACAAAAAAATTTTTCATCACTTTTTGCGATGCCGGCATCGTTAAAAACTTTAAAAATCAAAATGTCTTTGAAACCCTATATCTCCGCAACCAAGCCTCGTTGGTGGTTGCGGTTTTCACCGTTAGACTGACAGTAAAGAGACCTTTCCATCCATGTAGTCCATTTTTAAAATCTCCACAAAAAATTTTTCATCACTTTCTGCGATGCCGGCATCGTTAAAAACTTTAAAAATCAAAATGTCTTTGAAACCCTATATCTCCGCAACCAAGCCTCGTTGGTGGTTGCGGTTTTCACCGTTAGACTGACAGTAAAGAGACCTTTCCATCCATGTACGCCATTTTTTAAATCTCCACAAAAAAATTTTCATCACTTTTTGACAAAACTTGCGATGCCGGCATCGTTAAAAACTTTAAAAATCAAAATGTCTTTGAAACCCTATATCTCCGCAACCAAGCCTCGTTGGTGGTTGCGGTTTTCACCGTTAGACTGACAGTAAAGAGACCTTTCCATCCATGTAGTCCATTTTTAAAATCTCCACACAAAATTTTTCATCACTTTCTGCGATGCCGGCATCGTTAAAAACTTTAAAAATCAAAATGTCTTTGAAACCCTATATCTCCGCAACCAAGCCTCGTTGGTGGTTGCGGTTTTCACCGTTAGACTGACAGTAAAGAGACCTTTCCATCCATGTACGCCATTTTTTAAATCTCCACAAAAAAATTTTCATCACTTTTTGCGATGCCGGCATCGTTAAAAACTTTAAAAATCAAAATGTCTTTGAAACTCTATATCTCCGCAACCAAGCCTCGTGGGTGGTTGCGGTTTTCACCATTAAACTGACAGTAAAGAGACCTTTCCATCCATGTACGCCATTTTTTAAATCTCCACAAAAAAATTTTCATCACTTTTTGCGATGCCGGCATCGTTAAAAACTTTAAAAATCAAAATGTCTTTGAAACCCTATATCTCCGCAACCAAGCCTCGTTGGTGGTTGCGGTTTTCACCGTTAGACTGACAGTAAAGAGACCTTTCCATCCATGTACGCCATTTTTTAAATCTCCACAAAAAAATTTTTCATCACTTTTTGACAAAACTTGCGATGCCGGCATCGTTAAAAACTTTAAAAATCAAAATGTCTTTGAAACCCTATATCTCCGCAACCAAGCCTCGTTGGTGGTTGCGGTTTTCACCATTAAACTGACAGTAAAGAGACCTTTCCATCCATGTACGCCATTTTTTAAATCTCCACAAAAAAATTTTCATCACTTTTTGCGATGCCGGCATCGTTAAAAACTTTAAAAATCAAAATGTCTTTGAAACCCTATATCTCCGCAACCAAGCCTCGTTGGTGGTTGCGGTTTTCACCGTTAGACTGACAGTAAAGAGACCTTTCCATCCATGTACGCCATTTTTTAACTCTCCACAAAAAAATTTTTCATCACTTTTTGACAAAACTTGCGATGCCGGCATCGTTAAAAACTTTAAAAATCAAAATGTCTTTGAAACCCTATATCTCCGCAACCAAGCCTCGTTGGTGGTTGCGGTTTTCACCGTTAGACTGACAGTAAAGAGACCTTTCCATCCCGTACGCCATTTTTAAAATCTCCACAAAAAAATTTTTCATCACTTTTTGACAAAACTTCCGATGCCCATCGTTAAAAACTTTAAAAATCAAAATGTCTTTGAAACCCTATATCTCCGCAACCAAGCCTCGTTGGTGGTTGCGGTTTTCACCATTAGACTGACAGTAAAGAGACCTTTCCATCCATGTACGCCATTTTTTAACTCTCCACAAAAAAATTTTTCATCACTTTTTGACAAAACTTGCGATGCCGGCATCGTTAAAAACTTTAAAAATCAAAATGTCTTTGAAACCCTATATCTCCGCAACCAAGCCTCGTTGGTGGTTGCGGTTTTCACCGTTAGACTGACAGTAAAGGGACATTTCCATCCATGTACGCCATTTTTTAAATCTCCACAAAAAAATTTTTCATCACTTTTTGACAAAACTTGCGATGCCGGCATCGTTAAAAACTTTAAAAATCAAAATGTCTTTGAAACCCTATATCTCCGCAACCAAGCCTCGTTGGTGGTTGCGGTTTTCACCGTTAGACTGACAGTAAAGAGACCTTTCCATCCATGTACGCCATTTTTTAAATCTCCACAAAAAAATTTTCATCACTTTTTGCGATGCCGGCATCGTTAAAAACTTTAAAAATCAAAATGTCTTTGAAACCCTATATCTCCGCAACCAAGCCTCGTTGGTGGTTGCGGTTTTCACCGTTAGACTGACAGTAAAGAGACCTTTCCATCCATGTACGCCATTTTTTAAATCTCCACAAAAAAATTTTCATCACTTTTTGCGATGCCGGCATCGTTAAAAACTTTAAAAATCAAAATGTCTTTGAAACCCTATATCTCCGCAACCAAGCCTCGTTGGTGGTTGCGGTTTTCACCGTTAGACTGACAGTAAAGAAACCTTTCCATCCATGTACGCCATTTTTTAAATCTCCACAAAAAAATTTTCATCACTTTTTGCGATGCCGGCATCGTTAAAAACTTTAAAAATCAAAATGTCTTTGAAACCCTATATCTCCGCAACCAAGCCTCGTTGGTGGTTGCGGTTTTCACCATTAAACTGACAGTAAAGAGACCTTTCCATCCATGTACGCCATTTTTTAAATCTCCACAAAAAAATTTTCATCACTTTTTGCGATGCCGGCATCGTTAAAAACTTTAAAAATCAAAATGTCTTTGAAACCCTATATCTCCGCAACCAAGCCTCGTTGGTGGTTGCGGTTTTCACCGTTAGACTGACAGTAAAGAAACCTTTCCATCCATGTACGCCATTTTTTAAATCTCCACAAAAAAATTTTCATCACTTTTTGCGATGCCGGCATCGTTAAAAACTTTAAAAATCAAAATGTCTTTGAAACCCTATATCTCCGCAACCAAGCCTCGTTGGTGGTTGCGGTTTTCACCGTTAGACTGACAGTAAAGAAACCTTTCCATCCATGTACGCCATTTTTTAAATCTCCACAAAAAAATTTTCATCACTTTTTGCGATGCCGGCATCGTTAAAAACTTTAAAAATCAAAATGTCTTTGAAACCCTATATCTCCGCAACCAAGCCTCGTTGGTGGTTGCGGTTTTCACCGTTAGACTGACAGTAAAGAGACCTTTCCATCCATGTACGCCATTTTTTAAATCTCCACAAAAAAATTTTCATCACTTTTTGCGATGCCGGCATCGTTAAAAACTTTAAAAATCAAAATGTCTTTGAAACCCTATATCTCCGCAACCAAGCCTCGTTGGTGGTTGCGGTTTTCACCGTTAGACTGACAGTAAAGAGACCTTTCCATCCATGTACGCCATTTTTTAAATCTCCACAAAAAAATTTTCATCACTTTTTGCGATGCCGGCATCGTTAAAAACTTTAAAAATCAAAATGTCTTTGAAACCCTATATCTCCGCAACCAAGCCTCGTTGGTGGTTGCGGTTTTCACCGTTAGACTGACAGTAAAGAAACCTTTCCATCCATGTACGCCATTTTTTAAATCTCCACAAAAAAATTTTCATCACTTTTTGCGATGCCGGCATCGTTAAAAACTTTAAAAATCAAAATGTCTTTGAAACCCTATATCTCCGCAACCAAGCCTCGTGGGTGGTTGCGGTTTTCACCATTAAACTGACAGTAAAGAGACCTTTCCATCCATGTACGCCATTTTTTAAATCTCCACAAAAAAATTTTCATCACTTTTTGCGATGCCGGGCATCGTTAAAAACTTTAAAAATCAAAATGTCTTTGAAACCCTATATCTCCGCAACCAAGCCTCGTTGGTGGTTGCGGTTTTCACCATTAGACTGACAGTAAAGAGACCTTTCCATCCATGTACGCCATTTTTTAAATCTCCACAAAAAAATTTTCATCACTTTTTGCGATGCCGGGCATCGTTAAAAACTTTAAAAATCAAAATGTCTTTGAAACCCTATATCTCCGCAACCAAGCCTCGTTGGTGGTTGCGGTTTTCACCGTTAGACTGACAGTAAAGAGACCTTTCCATCCATGTATGCCATTTTTTAAATCTCCACAAAAAAATTTTCATCACTTTTTGCGATGCCGGCATCGTTAAAAACTTTAAAAATCAAAATGTCTTTGAAACCCTATATCTCCGCAACCAAGCCTCGTTGGTGGTTGCGGTTTTCACCGTTAGACTGACAGTAAAGAGACCTTTCCATCCATGTACGCCATTTTTTAAATCTCCACAAAAAAATTTTCATCACTTTTTGCGATGCCGGCATCGTTAAAAACTTTAAAAATCAAAATGTCTTTGAAACCCTATATCTCCGCAACCAAGCCTCGTTGGTGGTTGCGGTTTTCACCGTTAGACTGACAGTAAAGAGACCTTTCCATCCATGTACGCCATTTTTTAAATCTCCACAAAAAAATTTTCATCACTTTTTGCGATGCCGGCATCGTTAAAAACTTTAAAAATCAAAATGTCTTTGAAACCCTATATCTCGCAACCAAGCCTCGTTGGTGGTTGCGGTTTTCACCGTTAGACTGACAGTAAAGAGACCTTTCCATCCATGTACGCCATTTTTTAAATCTCCACAAAAAAATTTTTCATCACTTTTTGACAAAACTTGCGATGCCGGCATCGTTCAAAACTTTAAAAATCAAAATGTCTTTGAAACCCTATATCTCCGCAACCAAGCCTCGTTGGTGGTTGCGGTTTTCACCATTAAACTGACAGTAAAGAGACCTTTCCATCCATGTACGCCATTTTTTAAATCTCCACAAAAAAATTTTCATCACTTTTTGCGATGCCGGCATCGTTAAAAACTTTAAAAATCAAAATGTCTTTGAAACCCTATATCTCCGCAACCAAGCCTCGTTGGTGGTTGCGGTTTTCACTGTTAGACTGACAGTAAAGAGACCTTTCCATCCATGTACGCCATTTTTTAAATCTCCACAAAAAAATTTTCATCACTTTTTGGGATGCCGGGCATCGTTAAAAACTTTAAAAATCAAAATGTCTTTGAAACCCTATATCTCCGCAACCAAGCCTCGTTGGTGGTTGCGGTTTTCACCGTTAGACTGACAGTAAAGAGACCTTTCCATCCATGTACGCCATTTTTTAAATCTCCACAAAAAAATTTTCATCACTTTTTGCGATGCCGGCATCGTTAAAAACTTTAAAAATCAAAATGTCTTTGAAACCCTATATCTCCGCAACCAAGCCTCGTTGGTGGTTGCGGTTTTCACCGTTAGACTGACAGTAAAGAGACCTTTCCATCCATGTACGCCATTTTTTAAATCTCCACCAAAAAATTTTTCATCACTTTTTGACAAAACTTGCGATGCCGGCATCGTTAAAAACTTTAAAAATCAAAATGTCTTTGAAACCCTATATCTCCGCAACCAAGCCTCGTGGGTGGTTGCGGTTTTCACCATTAAACTGACAGTAAAGAGACCTTTCCATCCATGTACGCCATTTTTTAAATCTCCACAAAAAAATTTTCATCACTTTTTGCGATGCCGGCATCGTTAAAAACTTTAAAAATCAAAATGTCTTTGAAACCCTATATCTCCGCAACCAAGCCTCGTTGGTGGTTGCGGTTTTCACCGTTAGACTGACAGTAAAGAGACCTTTCCATCCATGTACGCCATTTTTTAAATCTCCACAAAAAAATTTTTCATCACTTTTTGACAAAACTTGCGATGCCGGGCATCGTTAAAAACTTTAAAAATCAAAATGTCTTTGAAACCCTATATCTCCGCAACCAAGCCTCGTTGGTGGTTGCGGTTTTCACCATTAGACTGACAGTAAAGAGACCTTTCCATCCATGTACGCCATTTTTTAAATCTCCACAAAAAAATTTTCATCACTTTTTGCGATGCCGGCATCGTTAAAAACTTTAAAAATCAAAATGTCTTTGAAACCCTATATCTCCGCAACCAAGCCTCGTGGGTGGTTGCGGTTTTCACCATTAAACTGACAGTAAAGAGACCTTTCCATCCATGTACGCCATTTTTTAAATCTCCACAAAAAAATTTTCATCACTTTTTGCGATGCCGGCATCGTTAAAAACTTTAAAAATCAAAATGTCTTTGAAACCCTATATCTCCGCAACCAAGCCTCGTTGGTGGTTGCGGTTTTCACCGTTAGACTGACAGTAAAGAGACCTTTCCATCCATGTACGCCATTTTTTAAATCTCCACAAAAAAATTT